>JBAJMU010000006.1:13211961-13266755 GCA_037952995.1 Hyposoter didymator
AATTTTTGAGGCTAGGTCGGATTTTCCTTTTTAGTATATTGTTAGACCAATCGAAACGCTCGCAATTCGTTTCTCATTGAAAAATAAGCTTCAAAAATTGATACATGCACTGCATGGAGCGTTTTCACGAGGAATTCCATGTCGACTGGCCAACGAACCGAAGGAACAATTTAAAAGAAAACGCTACAGCTCCTGTGCTCAAAATTTACAATTTTTAATGTTTAAGGATGTATGTAAGCTCAATTCCGCAGTACATCTATTTATTTTTTAAAGTCAATTGTTATGTCAAAATGTCAATGGCGAATCATTTCTGTTAGCAATTTATAATTTTTAATCAAAAACTATTGCGATTTTGAAACATAATTTACGATTTTTAATAAAATTAATATCCAATTTGATAAGTGTGGTCAAGTACAATGCGAGCCAATCGAAGAATTTTATTTCTGTCTCGAGAAGATGTGGCAACAAGGCTACAGTCGGCTGAGTCAGCCATGACAGTCTGCTACAGCTGATCATTCCGAGACCGGCAATCGAAGCCCTCGAAGTATTTTGATTTTGTGATTTGTTTTTATTTTATTAAATTTTATTTGACTTAATAAATAGAATAAGGTTGTGATGTGCGAGTAAAATAGTTAAACAAAATAAAGTACACAATCGCGGCCGATAATACTGGCCGAAAAATAAGCGATGGATAATAAATGTGACGAAACCATCGAACATACTTTCTTTCGCGACAAAAAAGGAAAATTCGTATCCCAAAAACGGAAAAGACGCCAGGATAACGTTTTAAAAAGTGTAGCTGATAGAAAGCGGGATGGTAGCAGTGCAAGTTATACATTTAGTGGACGACGTATTGTCGAATTGGAAACTTTGGCAACGGAACTTTGGTGTTCGGCGTGTGACTTGCCATTGTCACTCCGTGACATTATTTCAGAGGCACATCATTGTTTGGCCAGCACATTTGAAGTAAAGTGCCGACAATGCAAACAAAAATATAAAGTGCACACGTCAAAGCCACATCAAAATGCAACAGGGAGCATCCGTTACTCTACGAATGGAAAAGTCGTTGTTGGTAAGTCGACAATTCTTTCCTTGATCTATAGCAATATGTTTGCAAGATGATATTTATGTGCTTTATTGTTAAGGAATGTATGACATTGGCATCGGACCAGTCAAACTCAATGACTTCTTATCGGCCATGAATATCCCTACGATCAACCCGCATGTGCTGAAAGGGTACGAGGATGAAGTAGCCGGTGCAATTGAGAAGTGTGCCAGTGAAAGCTTTGAGAATGCTGTGAGGATCGAAAAGGAAATGACTGTAGCCGCCTGTCAATCAGGAGAGGTAATGATTTTCAAGTGTGATGTAGAATATTGATAGTTATATTTGACGTAGAACGTTTCGAGAACAGAAATTGAGAATTTTACAACTACATAGTTTTATAAATATTGAAAATATATTGAAAATCAGTAGGAAACATTAAACTGATATATTTATTGCATTTTCATAGGATGGAACAATGTTATAGTTCATGGAGAACTATATATGGACGTATACGACAACTCTCTGTCCTTTTATCCTCATTTCCTTATTTTCTCGTGCCTTCTTGTCTTTCCTTTCGGTCTTTAGCTTAATTTGCAGAATTTCGATACCTCAAAAGAAAACAATCCGGAAGAAATAGTCAACATCATAGCCTCATTCGACGCTGGGTGGCAGAAACGTGGGTCGGGATACAGCAGGAACAGTCTATCAGGTATGTATAAATAATTGGAAAATATTATGTTGTATGTAAACAACTCAAAATATTAATGGAAGGAGATAGAAAAATGTTTGTTGTGATAATTGCAGGTCACGCTTCATTATTCGGATACCATTCGAATTTGCTCCTCGGTGTTGATACAAGATCAAAATCCTGTGCTCTGTGCAAACGTGGAAATACACCTGAAAATCACAATTGTCAACGAAACTGGACAGGCAGCTCGAAAGCGATGGAACCGGACATGGCAGTAAGCCTGATAGCAAAAAATGAAATATTGCAAAAACTGTCTGCAAGAGTAGCTGTGTTGATCGCGGACGATGATTCGGCTACAATTAGCAACGTCCGGAATAATGTCTCTTGGCATGTCGAAAAAAAGTCCGACTTCAATCATGTGCAGAAAAATATGACTAGCCAGTTGTATGCCTTGAAAGTACCAACGGCAGTCATCAAATATTTCGCGTGAAGATTAACATTGATCCTGCATTCCAACAAAAATAACTGCGAAGCAATCAGGGAACTTCTGTTGTAAACGGTTGATCATGCATATGGATGTCACGAAAATTGTGGTCTCTGGTGCGGTTACGTACAAGATCCGGCCACTTACTCGTACCGTAACCTACCTGGTAACAAACCATTGAGCGACATGGCGAAAAAAAAGTTTTTACAAGACATTTTCAAAAAATTAGCCAACGACGTGGTTAAAATAGCTCTGTGTGGCTCCACTCAACGAAATGAATCGTTCAACCACACTGTTGCTGTATCACATCCGAAACCTTTGTTTTTTGGATCAACGCAATCGTTTCCATCGCGAGTCAAAATAGCTGCTTTGAAAACAAACGAGAAATCCGCGTACGTAATGAATGTTAATGAAAAAGCAGGTTATTCGCCGGGAAAATGGACCGAAAGATATCGATTGAGCAAGGACGAAATTTGTGAATTTCGCAATAAGCGCCTTCGCGATCCAGAGGAGAGAAAAAAACTCAACGAAAGGAAGCAACGGAGATTACGTGAAGAATACCAACAAGTAAACCAGGAAGGCGTGTCGTATGATCCAGGATGCAGCCGGTTCAATTTCGAAGCTGTGGTGAATAACCAACTTGGCCATGAAGGTAATTATTAATAATCAATGTGATAACTTCTTTGGATAGTTTCTAAATTTTCTTCGATTTTTTTTCAGATACTGGAGTTTCGGGTGCCGAAATATTGGTATATTTCGATCTGGAGACTACAAGTTTGCCCACAAATTGTACCGAAATTTGCCAAATTGCTGCAGCTGTCCACGAAAATAATGTTTTCAACCGATACATTGTTCCTGAACATCCAATCGCAAAAAGCGCAAGTCTCGTTACTGGCCTTACCGTGCATAATGGGCAATTGTATTTCGGAAAAGAAATGCTGGAAAGTGTATCCCTTCATCAAGCTCTCATCGATTTCATAAAGTTTCTGGACGATAACAGCACAGGAAAAAAAATTACGCTGGTGGCACATAATAATTTCAGGTATAAAAAATAATGGTATTTTTTTTAATTCTCCCGTTTTTGCAACTGACTTGATGTAATTAATGACATTACGCAATTTTATTTCAGATTCGACTGCCCGGTGTTGTTACGGTGCGTGCAGGAACAAAATTTGATGGAAGAATTTCGAGCTCGTGTTACTTCATTTTCCGACACGTTACCAATTTTGCGACGGCGTTTGGCAGATCGAAGACAGGAAAGAAAATCCTTCTCTCTAAGCTGCCTTATTGCGGATTTGATCGGAGTCAGAGCGATCGAAAATGCTCACAACGCTACCGTCGATGTCACGAATTTGATCAAACTCGTCAATAAGTTGGATATTTCGTCAACGATCAAAGGACAGGCGAAATCCATTTCATTTATAACAAATGAAAAAATCCACCACGAACAAACCATCAAATACCGAGAAAGCTTGAATGCACTCGGTATTTCATCAATGATGAAAAAACGCATCGCTGCTTCGATGCTTTCGTTCGAAATGCTTCTCAACATTTTCCAAACAGATGGAGAGAACGCAATAACTTTCCTCCTCTCAGAAAGTGTCAATGGCAAGCCCAGAGTAACTAAAAATAAGCGTATTATAGAAAAAATAATTCAAGATTTAAAAAAAATTTCAGAGAGCGTTCGCGACGACACTGATGGGCATAATGACAAGAATAATAATATAAATTCGAGATCGAGTGGAGACGGAGAATGTCATTATTATTTGAGTAGCGAGGATGAAAATATTATTGAGAGTAATAACGAGCAAGCCATACATTGTGAAAATCACATGTTTGAAGAATATTTAGAAGAAAATTGCAATTATACGGAAAGTATTCCCTGCGAATACGAATGGGACTGAAATTTCCCAACGGAATCATTTTGCTGTATTATACTTTTTTCTTTATCTTGTGGAATAAAAATGATAAACCGACAAAAATTGCATTTTCTGTCCATACCTCCAACATCCCGTAGTCTTGAGTCTTGCAGATGTACTAGAAAACTTAATGATTTTATTCTATATGTAATATTAGTTTCAAAGAATCGAGTAAAAATAATGAAATTTAAAAATCATTGAAAGAAAATATAAATATTATCCAATACTTTTTATAATAATATATATATATTATTTTTATGATTTGTATACTACTGAATTATGCATAAATATTTCAATAAAAATGTGTGTATAACCAGCCATTTACGCATGTAACGTCGTAATATATATATACATATACGTATCTATATAGCCAAATGCTGCGTTGCCACATTTACATGTTCAATATGGCGGACGTACTAACTTGAACGCCAGTTCCCAGAACGCCGCTGAAACGTCAAAAGTTAACCACAAATATCTCCACAACGACATCGGAAACAGTGGTTTTTTTTGCGTGGAAAAATCGACAAATGTTCAAAATTTCGAAATTTTTTTTTTTTGGCCCGACTTTGACAACGATTGATGTACTTTTTTATCATTTTGTTTCCTTTTTGGCAACTTCCGGTACAAATAACACGGAGTTAAATGCGGCTTTAATTCTTAAATATTTCTTTTTAATTATCGGCTAAGTACTTTTTTTTTTTTCAATCGATGCAGCGTGATCAATTCTATCAAAGATTTCAAATTCATGAAAAGTTTGACACGTCGATATTTTTTACATACATCCTTAAGAGGAAAGCTTTGTGGAATGATAAAAAAGTTTTGCCTGGAAGTATAATTTAACGCGATGAAAGAGTCGAAGATGCTGAGGTGACTATCGAGATTTGAATTTGCCGCGCTTTCTCGTCCATACAGTAATGCTCTCTAGCGTCACATTCACGCAGTTTCCGGCACGACTGTTTGGCTCTGGTTTCGCTGATTATATTATCGGCCATCTTCACACTAGAACTTTGACTATTTGATTAAAAAAAAAAAAATCACTACCAAATTGTACAATTTCGTTATCAGCAACGAACAAACGATTACGCTTCGAATTTCATTAAAATAAAGTGAAAGATTGAAAGTCGCATGGACTAGATTTGCGGCGGTGATGGCGGTTGTTGGGAGACGAGGAATGTTTTCATAGCCGGTACTTTTCGTCACGTTGTCCTTCACTGAACACAGCCAAGTTTACCGATCAGCTCTTCAACTTTTATCGGAGAAAAGCATCAAAGAAAAGTTTATTCATTTGTCACTTTGACAATCATTTACAAACGAATTTACAATAAACCTCAACAAAAACATGAAAAAACAATATACCAAATCGAGAATCGAAGGTCTAATCGCTCTCTTAGCTCGAGTTGTCATATAAAAATCACGTTTTAAATAGTTAGATCTCGAGATTTCTTGAACCCAGATTTGCGCCATAAATTGTGGCCTACGAATACAATAACAACCACCGCTATGACCTTGCTTTGGCAACACGTTTTGAAGGTCATCTTTGCAGCAAAAATCAAGGTTATAGACGTGATAGGATTGAAGAAAATAGTGATGTTTTATCCAAGAATTGCATCGTTTTCGTATCGTATAAAAATTTTGACATTATCGCAATCCGGTGGCGAAGAATCTTGTCTAAACGTTTTACTTCCAACGTTCCAACTTTCAACATAACATGAAAACTACATTAACGACTGCGACATTTTCGTCGAAATTGTTCGAAAGTTCCTGCAACCAGTAAGTACATTCCCTTTTTTCGTTGCAATTAAATTCTCGTGCTATGTGTACATGCATTGACACATGTGCATGGGAAATGTTATATAAGTGCACTCGAAAACCCTTGAGCACGTCAATGGGCCACGTAGCGTAGTCTATATATACACGATTCTACATTCATGAAGCTAGACAAGTTTCGTTTTCGTTTTATATCCTTCAGCATGAATGAAACGTGGGAGTCGTTCGTAGATGTAGTTTTTTTAATCTTTTCGTTTAAATCGTCAATATATTTGTCACAGTTTCGATCTACCAAACGACCAGATCGTACCATATGGCACGAGATTCCTTTGCGACTCTGATTTCATGAAATTCGCCCTTTTTCTTTATCGAGTCGATGTTATCGCCAAGAGCTTGGGTTTGAGCGATCGAATGAAAATCTCGCGAGTATCGCGCGTTTCTGCTAAATATGTTCGTTATCTCGATCGGTTTTTTAAAGAAAATATTTTCATGAGGATTTCGCACGCACATGTGCAGTCAAGACTTTATAGGTCGCGCGAGTAGGGAATAAAAATCTGCAGACAGATTCAGTTTTTTTTCCAAAAAAATAATCAAAATCCCCCAATCGCTTGGATAAATTAATTCGATAAATCAATCGAATAAAAAAGCTCGAATTCGAACTGAAAATTGTATGACTGGAAGGTAAAAAAATCGAATTTCGTGAAATCTTTATTTTTGAAGAAAAAAATCTGACGAAAGTGAGATTGTCATGCGGTCAGAGCTGCAATTTAATCTCGAAACGAATAATTCAGAGAGTTTCAATTTCTTCGAGGAGACGAGAATCCAGAAATTGAAATATTTATTTTTTCTTGGATGAGGAAAGTAAATTTGAGACTGAAACGATATCAAGAAGGAAAACATTGCAGAGCCAAGAAAAGGTTACATCCTTCAAATGGCCCGTCGTCGCTGCGGCGAAAGCTCGGATCGTCCTTTTTCACACTGCTCTTTCTCTTTTCGTCGTGCTATCACTCAACGGTCGAGCTTTCTCTTTCCCTCTTGCCCGCCGCGCGTCTCTGCCGTCCCTATCGCCCCTCCTGTATTCTCTCATTTCCTCGGCCCTCTTGGCAATCATGCGTCGTCGTCCTAGTCGAAACGGAGCTTTTGCTACGTGTGCGCCGCTTTGGCGTAGTCTTCGTCGCGAAGTAGTAACAGCCACCTGTCGATCGGACAGCAGCAGTAGTCTAGACACTACCGGTATAGACAGACACGTACAGGAATAAGCACCGCGCAGTGTAGTTTGCTTCCCATTCGCGTAATAATTTTAAAATTCAGTCACTTGTAAATATGGAATAAATTTTCTATCAACAAACGAGCGAAAAAGTAGAAATCTTGAAAAATAAAAATATTCACCAAAAAAAAACGAAACAGCACACAGAATTGTTACAAAAATTCTATTAATCTCTGCAGGATCTGTGATTTATTGAAAAAAGCTTTACGACCGTAAAGATCATAAACCGATAAAGAAGTTTTAGTGAAGAATGAAGAAAGGGGAAAAGGGCCAGAGCACGAAATCAGGTCGTTCGTAAGTATTCATCATTTTTCACGATTTTTTTGATAAAAATGTTTTTGTTGAGTATTTTGTACGAATGATTTTTGTCCTCATTGTTTGTACGAATGGATGTTGCTTCCTCTAGAGACACGACTGGAGCTCGAAAGAGGGTGAGAATGTAATCATTTTTGAAAATTGAATGTCAACACTGCGGCCAGTCGCTTTTGATAGAAACTCAATAGTCAGTTATAGACGATGTTGTATTTATAGATAGAGGTATATCTGCATGTATATATTCATCGAGTGTAGCGGATATCCGATAAACGTCACATAGATTCGTGGCAGATTCCCGATGACTGATGAGTGCCTCCGTTATAGATCCTCTCGATTTCCATGTTTAATTTAATTTCCTTGCCATCGCGTATCGTCTATACAAATTAATTTGAGACTGTCATGCATCACAAAGGAACAACATAGTTATACGCTTTACCATTGTAAATACATGCGTCGTTTATTAAATTTTCGATCAACGCAATTTCATAATAAACCGCGTATACAGAGAGAAAATCCTTCCCAAGGATTCGCACGACCGGCTGTTGAACAACAGCCTTGTCGGGTGCGTGAAGCGACTATATTTTCATTATCCAAACCTAATTTTCACGTGGTTACCGTGTAATCGGATAAACGGTCAAACAGCTGTTCGTTCGTTCTCTCTTGGGGTTCATTCGATTATTTCAATAATGCGCAAAGACGAGCTTTTTCAATTTTTCACTAAAATCCATTCAATTGCTAATTAATTATTCGTACAATAAGGACTGAAGGCTCGTGAGGAACATACAAGCGCTGCGAATTATTCATGTTCCTGTTTCCATCGCATCAGAAATATTGAAATAAACAATTATCGATTCACTCCGTTACTGCGACTGTTTTTCTTTTTTTTTCGTTTTTTTTTATCAAATCCTTCCTGACATGTTTGTTCCACGAGATAAAACATTATCAAGCAGAGTTTTGTAGATGAATAGTTTTTTTTCAGCGAAGCGTATGCTTGTTCGTTTTTACAATTAATTTTTTTTTCAGTTTTTCTTGTTTTTTTTTCGTTTTTTTTATGAAATCCTTCCTGACATATTTTTTCCACGAGATAAAACATTATTAAGCACAGTTTTGTAGATGAATAGTTTTTTTTTTATCGAAGCGTATGCTTGTTCGTTTTTGGAATTGATTATTTTTTATTTTCAGTTTTTCTTTATTTTTGGTTTTTTTTAAATAAAATCCTTCCTGACATTTTTTTTCCACGAGATAAAATATTATCAAGCAGAGTTTTGTAGATGAATAGTTTTTTTTTACCGAGGCGTATGCTTGTTCGTTATTGGAATCGATTATTTATTTTGGATGGAGAATTCGTGGATTGTTTTGTTGAAAAACGATTAATTGATCGAAGGGCTCAAGCAGCGATGTAAATTGCTGAAAATGAAGCAAATGGCACGGTTTGTCGACGGTTGTCGGGCCAGCCTGATTAGATATCGACTGTTTTACGTTGCTTTCTCGCGTAACGTCCTATTTTATGAAACTTTAGTTGGTGTACGTACGCCAACAACTATTATCACGTAAAAAGTGTGTCATACCAATACTACAGAACGGGGAGGAGGTCGGTGCAGAAAAAAAATCATTATTATGGTTAAACGCGGCAATTTGTGAGAGAGAGTATGTGCCGCGAGCTTTGTGATGAACAGAGCAGAGAGTGTCGAGGCTATAAATAAAAACAGTAATGAGAGAGAAAGAAAGAGCTCTACCGATTTATAAAACTTAAAAAAATAGCTTTCGAACGCTACATATCCTTCTATGAAATAACACTTTTCTATCGCCTGCTCCAACGCGGATACGTACTACTTATTTTTCGATCTACGCCCAATTATTAAAATCCGGTTTGCATCGATTTCTAACTAAAGTGATGACTGTAACATTTTACATCCAATTTTGAAACCTGCACCCTCGAAGAATTCCAATAAATTTTGTGGTTTCAACTCAATTTCCTTTTTCTTTAACAAAAAGTAAATCGATAATATTCTACGCCAACGTTGCGAAAGTTTTTCTTATTTCGATGTTGCAATTTTTCTCGATTCGCAAAAACGTGCATCGATGATTGCACTTTAAGGTCATTTTACAATTTCATTGCTGCCATGACACTGGTACGTTGAGAGCTCTAGCCTTGACAAACTACTACAAAAATTCAAGGTCCGCACAGTCACTCTGTGGAAAGTGTTTTTTTAAATTGTCATTATTCATTTATTCAGCTGGCAAAGTGCATATTTACGTGGAGTTACGGAAAGGATATACATACAAAGTATGTTTTTCGTCTTTCTACGTTTCGCACGTACTCGTTTGATTTTCCGTAAATCGAAACTGTCAGATGGGAAATATAGCTTGTTTAAGGTCTTTTTCGTTCAACTTGTTCATAAACAAACATCAATTTAAAGCACACCCCATTTCATGAATAGCTGCGAGTTTGTTTTTTTCTTCGGTAAAAACTTGTAACCTTTAGTCTCATAAATAATATTACTGTGGGAAATAAAGTCTTTATTCCAGTTCCACAATCGTTGAGACCGAAACTGGCAACGCACTGATTTATTACGTGATTTACCAAGTTACGAGTCCGTTAGAAGTAATATTCGTCAGTTTTATATTTTATTACGAATTTTATTGATATTTACAAAGTTTATCGCATTTTTTACCTTCTGGCAAAATGTCATTACGGCACGCCAGGATTCTTTAAGTATGGAACTGACTCGGGACTAGGAAAGTTATGAAAAATAGGCGGAGAACTTAAACAACTTGGAAAAAATCGTTGCCTTTCGTTATTTTTGTTGATATTTCACAAAAAAAATTGACTCGCTCAAAGAAAATTCCGTTGTCAGCGAAAAGTAGGTTTATTTCGAAATCTTCGCGTTAATGCACCCGAATTATTCTGCATCATGTGTGGATGTCGAGAGAAGTGATAGCTTGTGCAACAGCGGAGACAAAATCCGTTTATAACGATGGGAACCACCCTTAAGTATCTCACGTGCAAAGAGCTACCCTCGCCAAAGTGTAGGCAAGCGTAAAAAGCGCACGAAAGCTTCATGCACCCTCGAATATGTTTTCTCACGTTCGAATGCTATGCGAACACTGATAAAGTCTATTTCCGTCGCTGGCCAATAAGAGGGTGAAAATTCGAGACCCCTGTATGCTAAAACATTCACACATGCACGGGAACATCAAACGAGAAAAGAAAAACATTATCCCGTTTGAATAACTCACAAGAATTTGTTATGCACAATGTTCGTGGGAAACGATACACTTAGGTATTTCGATCTCCGTCGATTCTCGGTGATAATTACCTACGTCTGCATTTTTTACATTTTCTTTTTTCCAACCCCCTGCACGATACGATCGTTCCTGCTCGTTACGAATGCAGTGCAAAGCTGCGACTTTGTCGAGCTCCACGCGAACCTATAAATTATCACGTTCCAGTTGGTTTTCAACATTCACGGGAAAGATTTGAGGGTAGGATTTCTGACACGATTAGCTGCTATGATCCGGACACGAGGGAAAAAAAGTCGTCAAATTTCCTGCCCCTTATCAACCAAATCGTGATCCAACGCCATGAAAATCGTAGAACTCGTCTTGCGACTATATTTTATGAATTTATGTGAATTGTGTTTACAAAATTGGAATATGTTCCTACTTCATAGCTGGCTCGTTGAACAAAAAAGCAGATTTCTCGTTAAAACCAACGACACGATTTTTAAGATTAAACATTTTTTAAAAACAATTTTTTTCTTCTCATTTTCGGGATTTTTATCGCTAGTCGACATTTTTCCAAAAACTTTCGATCGATGGCACATTTTCTTAAGCCTGCGAAGCATCGTGTGGATAAATGCTTTAAGAAGGAACTGCTGGTCACGATATTACAGACTCGATTCCTAATGGTTGCACGTACCATTTGTTGTGTGTGCCCCAGTTGATTGAGCTAGAGTGAGCAAGAATTTTTTCATTCAATTCCGCATCCCTATGGTCAGAACCGCAGGGTATCTCTCTCAATTTCTCCAGTGAGCTCGTCGTCTTAATTAACGAGAGTCTATATATTGAACGAGGTCGACTAAACAGTCATGCATGTGAAGAGAAAAAGACAATACACAGGGTCCTCATTCAATAAAGGGCCTTTTGCTGGTTTAAGTGAATATCCACGAGGGCAAGGAGACAAGAGAAAATCAATTACGATACATCACTTTTTCATCGTTCCAGAAGACTTTATATCCAATTATTTCTGACCAACATTCTTAACGTCATAATTTACGCGATAATAAATCTGGAAAATATCTATGAACAAAAATTCCGCGAAGTTTACAATCCTCTTGGCAAAAGAGTCGGAAAATCCTCGTATCATCATAATTTTTCAAAATTGAGCAAAAAATAAAGAATAAAAATTCTACAGACACCGTGAGTGTCCAGAGGGAACATATTTTCTACTTAAAAGTAGAGAAAATAATGAAAATTCAAGGTACGAAAAGACGGAGAAAGAGAATTGTCAGGAGTTTACTTTTTCCATTTAAAAGTGGGATGAAGAGTAAAAAATAATATAAAAAAAAGGAGAGTGGAAAAAAGTCGGCGTGTGGAGGGACAGGATACCGGGAAAGGAAGGTGCGAGGGCTGAAGAGAACTGCAGGGTGGTCCATGCGCACAACCAGGATTGACCTTGAGGGAGTTTGAAGGATCCGGGGGTGGCCCTGGCCTCTCTGTAGCGGTTATGGGGCCAGGGTCGACGGGAATTCACCTTTTCCCATACGTATGGCTGTACATCTATATGAACATTGATACCCACACACCCGCATGCGTATATGTATACTTTTTCCTTGTTCTATTCCCGGTCCTATACGGGAAGGAATTGGGTCAACCCGGCGCAGATGCCAGCTCCCAGTATCCGGCGTTTTAGCTCCCATTTTCCCTTCCACCTCTCTCTCTCTCTCTCTCTCTCTATCTCTGTCTCTCTCCTTCTTTTTCGTTCTGGGACCTCATGGATATTCACATTCACAATGGCCTTTATTCTCGCTACAGCTTCTTCTTGCTTAGCTTAACACTTAACCGAGTATCCTGGCAATCACTTTTGTTTGACTATTGCCACAGGCGTACATCAACGTTATTCTCGTTTGCTCCCTTGTAACCGCTTTTTTTCCTTCTTGTATCAAGGAAAATACAAAAAGAACAATTTCATGCATCAGGCTTCCCCTTTAGGCTCCGAAAATCCCGCCACGTTGCTCAATATTTAATGTTTTTCGTGCAAAGTAAATACTCGAGGAATAAGGAAGACGAGAGATTGAACGCTTGGCTTGGTGAAAATTGACCTACCGTGGGAATGAAAAAATCTGTTGTCTCAGTCGTATCAATTTTACCCTGAATTGGCCCCAGAAAATGATTGAGAACTCGATCAATCCTGACCCGATAAATTGCAGGTTCATGGACCCCTAATGATTCTGCCAAATAATTTTGAGACGACTAAAGTTTGTAAAGAAGTAAACATAATATTTGATCACCTCATTTCTTATTTATTGCCCAAGCGCTACACGATTTATCGTGACTCGTAAAAGTTCATGAAAATCATCTGTACTCGAGCGTCCAATCTTCCTATCGCTTGGAGGAAAAAAATTGACTAATTTATGAATTTATTTCGAGGCACTGGTCGTCTTCATGATGAATCACAGTAAATTTCCATCGTGCAGAATGAACGATGTTTTCGAATAATTCATAAACATTCTCACTGAATGAAACAACAATGTGTCTTTTGTGTACATACGTACGTTCTAATGAAATCATTAATAAAAATGACTGGATCAATGAAACAATGTAAATTCGTGGGGATTGCGAATCAAGCAACGAATTATGTTCCCTGAAAAGAAATCCTCGTTGGTTGATTATTTCCATTGAATGTGTTCGAGTAAAAATTGCTGGAGTATAAAATAAAAAAAAGTTGTTTCTCCGTTTATTCTGTGCAGAAAATGGGCGAAGGACTGAAGTTCGAAGACTCAAAATCATCGTGAAAATCATTCGCTTCACGTTGATTTATTCGGAGCTAATTCCTGTTGCTCTTTTTTTCATTTTATTTTGTCAATTTGTTGGAGAATCTTTTTCAACGATGGATACGACGTACGGAAGTACTTCGGGGAGCAAGGGTGCCAGATGGGTCTGTCCAAACGATCGCCAACTGGCCCTCAGAGCAAAGTGAGTACCTGGCTACCATTCACAGTATCTTTTCACTTTCTTCAAATTCACAAATGGAAACACAAGAAATTGGACTACACGTTACATTCTCATTGTTCGAAATTTCCACAATTTTCAATAAATCGTTCTCGATGAGCAAAACGTCGGCCATTCCTCAATTTTTTAAACAAAACATTCGTCTTTTGACAATCAGCCAATTAGGTTTTTATTTTAAAAGTAATCCAATCGCAGGCTAAATTACATAATTAATTTTCTCAACGAAAACTTCAAATTTCTGAATAAAACTGTCATATACACCGACACCAAACCTAACTGGGGTCAAATGCGGTGGCTGGCAACAGTTAACGATGTACTTTCCGTGCAACAGAAACCTGCCCGTATAATATTTCTCGTGTGTATATATGGTTGCCATTTGAGCAGAGAGACAGACGATTCACAAATAATTCCGTCCACAGTGCCTTCTGGCAACCAATAGCAAAAGGCAAATAATTCTTCATTATTAATCACACAATGTACACAAAAACTGAAGTAACGAGACTGAATTAATTACATAAAGTGGTTACTTTACATTTTTGATAAAAAATTGATTGAATTCCAATTTAAACTTATGAAAATTTGAACGAAATCACAGCTTCGCGTTTATTAGAATTTTTACTTCGATAATCGTGAGTTCATTTTCCAAAGAAATCCTCTTTTGTTTTTTTAAATTTAATCACTCGAAATTCTGCACGTGCATGCAATAAAAAAAGTGCAATTATACCCGAGATCTTTGGTCTCATTTGAGAGGAATAACGGAGAGTGACGAAACAGCAAAGAGCGAGCGATTATTTATTTTTTCCGTTTCTCTTTCGTATTTTTTTTCTCCTTTATGAAGGGAAAGTCGTGTATACGTTGGACGAAAGGATCGATACGCATGTTCCCTCCCCGTTTGTAGCGGGAAAAGGAGCATAGCAAGCCCGCTTACCTCTCGTGTTCTCTCGGTTTTCCCTCCGTCCCTGCGCGCGTGTACCCCGGGCATCGCGTGTGACATCGCACGCGCGCTTGCGAATTCTAAACTTTCATTCTTCTCTTTCTATTCCCTCTCCATCTTTTCTACTTTCTTCACATCTCCCGCTGCTCCATTCTACGCTTTTCTTATATTTTTCCTCTCTGCCGTTTCAGTTTTCATTCTTTCACCTTTAAACTTACGAAAGTGATTCAGTTGATTGAACAAAAGAGTCCAAATTTACTTTGGACAACCAATTTCTCTACGTCGCTGGAAATACATTTAGAACGTTTTTTTTTTTTTAGCTGCATCATTTCGAGTGCGTTTAGCATTCAACCTTTCATAGTTTGTTTCTAATGAAAACTAATTCGATGCAGGCAACGCAACACTTCAACTCGATTTACTCTCGAAAATGAATGCATTGCTATTAACACGTTCTAATTAATTCAATTATAAATTAATTATAAAGTAATTTGGTTCTTTCAAAAATAGAGTTCAGACCCAATTCGTCTCGTCTAAATTAAGCCACAAAAAACAATCCCAATTAAGTTACAAATTACTCAATTATTGTTCAATTGCAATTCAAAGTTTATTTACGAACGGTTTACGAATAAATTTACTTACGAACAGAAGTAATTTCTATTTTTGTTATGGAAAAAATACATTTTCTATGCTTAGAAAAAAGTTCCCGTGTGTGTTTGCGTACACACTGTATTTTCTTTGGACGCGATTGTGCTCCACAGATTACGAACAGGCTGGTCAGTGAAGAGTGGATCTTTCGACTCAAGATTTACCGATTACTCGTATTCTGCATCATGCCCGGGGAACTTGAATTCCACGTCGTCTTCTTCGGCTTCGTTCGCCTTGACCGATACCGAAAGGGCGTCGATCATCCAGGTTCGTTTTCTCTTTTTTAAAACCTGGCAATATACTAAATTTCAAGTGGAATGTACGGAATGGAAATTGTATGACTCGAAGGGTTGAGAATGGTTTTTGCACGTCACGTCGACTCAAAATATTGCGTGGCGAAACGAGAAAATCGTTACACTAAAATCAAAATTTTATTGGAAAAGATTGATATTTTGTTCGATACGTCCAACTAAACGTTTTTTTGAATAAATCCAAAAATTGTGTCATCGCAGCAAGAGATATTCTGGAAAGTCTCTTTGGCAGCAAATTTTAGTCGTTCCAATCGTAAATTTTGCTGACAATTCCATTAGAAACCAAATATACTGCAAAAAAAACGAAAATTTCGAAATTAAAAAAAAAATATTTCGTCGACCGTATTCACCAAAATATCGACGATTTTTAAGAAAATTTAATTTCCAGTGTAGTTTTGGTGCCAAGGACGTTTATACAAAATTTTGTAAAAATCCCGAATAAAGTCTTTTTGTGATAGTCAAACGTTAAGACGTCGTTGAAATTGCTAATATCCATTGGGCCTGGAAAATCTTGCAGGTGATACAAAGAGCCGAGGCTCTGGATGTCTCGGAGCAAGAACGAGTTGGGAAACTGGTGGAGCGTCTGGAAAATATGAAGAGAAATGTTAGCACAGTAACAACGACGAGATCAAGCGGTCGAAGTTGCGGAAGTCGGTGTTCCGGCACTAACGGATGTGTTTGTTCTTGCGCTCTCTGTGGTGAGAAGTTTGCTGTGCTCGGTGCGGGGCCGAGTCTGTGTCGAGATTGTCGGAAATACATATGTCAAAAGTGTGGCATAGAGACGACGCCCTCGTATCTTCAGCCTCCTGGAAGCTCCGCTACTTCAACGACCACTGGAGCTACGACACCGCAAGCTCAGCACAATGTCTCACAGCATTTGCGCATCAAATCACCCAGTTCGAACCACAAATGGTTCTTGTGCAGAATATGCGCGGAAACTCGAGAAATGTGGAAAAAGAGCGGAGCTTGGTTCTTCAAGGGCCTACCCAAATACGTTCTACCAGAAAAAAAAGTAAGTTTAATCACCCGATCCAACTTTTTATAGCACTTTCGAAACACATTTTTCCTTAAAAAGTCAAGTAAAAAACAAAAGCATCGAATATAATGTTTGAAGGATCATATTTTGAAATTTTTTGTGAATTTTCTTCAGCTTCGTATTATAATGTGTGCAATGGAGATATTCAGTATTCAAAATGGCAATTTTAACATGAGGTCTTAAAGGAAGTTACGAAAAAAGACGATTTTTTACAATAAATGTCACGATTTTTAGACGGTCAAATTTTCTCACATTCTACCCACAGTTGAGTCTGATTATTCAGAAGGTTTATACGAATTGTAAACAATTAATCTTGAAATTCGTTCGAAGCGGAAAAATCCTTAAATAACCATGTTAATAATAATCCGTGTCGAATTATCCGAATAAATAATTATGTCAAAAATAACAGCCACTCAAAATAACTCACAAGTGGGTTGAGTGTGGGAACCCAAACAACGAAACTGTAGTTCGCAGAATGAACGATAAAATAAAAATGCCACTGGAGACATCTTGTCCATCCGCCTGAGCTCACAAATCCTTTTCTTTTAATCGTGGCGATACAGAAACGTCCGATGTTGATTAATCTGATAATTATCGATGTTGAAATTTGTGTTTTTATCAATGTGATAAAAATATTGACGATTTGGGAATAAGACGATTTTTTCTCCACCACTCTATTAAAAACAAAGCTCACTTTGGTAATTTTTTCCCTCCACGAATCGTGTGGATCTTTTTTCACCCGAGGGACAAATTTTTTTTCGAAAATCTTGTTTTTTAGAACGTTTTATTCAAAAATGAACCAAATGCATCGAGTGCAATTATAAAACCTCAAAGTAGAATCGATGGAGAGTATTACAGAAATTTTGCAAATTTTTCTCGCTCCTAATACGTGATATATAAGCGGCAGGACGAAAAGGACTCGAAAGATCCGGAGTGCCAAAAAAATCATATCATCTGTGGATCGTTAATGCAATCATAGTGATATTGATATGATTTTGGCAATGCGCTGTTATATAGGAAATACCGGTCTCGTAGTACAAAGTGGCTCATCCGATTTCAACTTAAATTGACACAATTAGGAACGAGGTCGTTCGAGAGCAGGATCAAGAGCGTCAGGATGGACATTAACGGGTGGTACAAAGTCGTTAGAGCCACCGGAACAAGATTCATCCTCGGACGACGAAGCAACGCGTCGTATGACACGAACGAGGTCACTGTTATCAGCAAACTGCGAAGTGGAAGTTTTCCCGAGTGAAGGTGCAACGACACCAGTGGGTCAAAGTTCAGAGATGCGTCCACCACAATTGGGAGTGAGAAGTAATTCATCTACGAGTGAACACGAGCGTCGTCCGAGCAGTGAAAATCCACCGGAAGTTACGGACAACCCTGTTGCATCGTCGACCAATCGAAAAGTCTCATCGTCCACCTCCAACAGTACGATACGTTCCAAAAGTGGTTCAACCACGAATAATGGACAACGTAATAATTCTCGTCGTTGCAACGTCGATGAACAACGCGATAGTAACGAGCAGCAGCATAGCAACGATTTTAATACGGGCGTCACGCAGGTACATCTTCCCAGGTACGTAGAGACTTAAGACAGGAAAACGAGCGTTTATACTTTTCTGCTCTACCACGATTGCAGCGGGAACAACGCGACCACCAACAACAGCTCCGCCAGCAACAACACCCGGATCAGGGAGTCCACGAACGCATTGGCAACCGCAGGACCTCCGAATACGAGCAGCGAATCGAGCTTCGCTCTGGTGAATCAACATCATCATCATTATCATCACGACCGAAATCGGCTCAGCCGGGACCCGAAGATCGGCAATCTCAATCATCTCGAACAATTGCCAACAAGGATCGACCATCTGGGTCAGTTCCCACTAAATATTTTCTCCTTCCCTCACCCCAACCTCGAATTTAACTTTTTTTTTCTCATTTCTATTTTTTAGGAATGCCAGAAACGGCGGGGTATGGAACTCTGGAGATCTCGTTGCGATACGAGCCAGCGGCTCAGTGCCTCCAGTGCAAAATATTACGAGCAAGAGGCCTACGAGTCATGGACATTCATGGGCTCGCGGATCCGTTCTGCAAGCTCAACATTCTGCCGAGAACTTCGAGCACGATGACAAAGCTTCTAAGAACGAAAACAGTCCACAAGACACGAGATCCCGAGTTCAACGAGCAGCTCAACTTTTACGGGATCACGGAGAGCGACGTAAATATATTTTTATCAAATTTTCATTCTTTCCGATTCCCATTCATTAAAAAAAAAAAAAATAGAGGAATATAAAAACAATTTATTGGGACAGATGAAGAGTGGCAGAGCTCTGCACGTTCTAATACAGCAGGACGATCAAGTAGCACGGGACTTTCTAGGAGAAGCCAAATTTCCATTATACGAAGTACCGCCTTATCAAACGAGATATTACAACGTCTTCCTGGAGGACCACTACCCGGTACTAAACACGATTTTCATTTTTTCCCAATCACTCTTAAAAAATCAAAAAATCATCTGATTTTCTTTTTTTTTTTTTTTAACCCCAATGTTTATGATTTTTCCATGTCAATTTTGATCAAGAACTTGATTTGTTCGATGTTGTTCGTTATAACTTTCTCCCATCACTTTTAAACCTGAGGCGTTTAAAAATTGTCTGGATTTGTTTTTTTGTTCTTTAAACGCGTTTCGCATAAAATCTCCAGGCCTATGAAGTTCTAAACCTTCGCGTTTACCAAGAACTTTATTGGTTCGACATTGTTGCTCAGCTCATTTCCTGGTTACAAAACGTGGCATGAACGTCAATAAAAATATGTTTTTCGTATAAAGAAGAAGATAGATGTTTGATGGATAAGATAAAAATAGGAAAAATGTTGATGCAGGTGTCTCAGGAAGAGAAAATATGGGGCGAGGACAATACCAATGGCAGAGGTCAAATTCAGCTGACACTGAGTTACAGCACTCGTCGACGCGTGTTGCTGGTCACGGTGGAGCGCGCAATCAATCTGCTATCCATGGACAGCAACGGGTTTTCTGACCCGTTCGTCAAGTTGTGCTTGACGAAAGAACAACAGAAGGAGGACGTGAGCTCGGGAGTAGTTCATCATCCTCATCATCATCAACGGCACAGCTCGTTCGGTCAGTCAACGATCGTGAACAGCGTGGCAAAGAGAGCTTCCAAAAAACTCGCAATATCTCCTCGCAACAGCCACAGCAACGTACACAGCACGAGCGTCAAATGGAAAACTCTGAATCCCGAGTGGAACGAAGAGTTCGCTTTCGAGATTCTTCTAACGGATCTGACCGGTCTCGCTCTTGTGATGTCGGTATGGGACAAGGACTTCGGCAAGAGCAACGATTATCTAGGTATGAACAAAACCATTCGCTTCGCCTGAACATTTTACAAAAAAAAAAAAAAAAANAAAAAAAAAAAAAAATGGACAATATCGACGACGACAACGTTGTCGTTTGTTGAGAAAATATTGAAAAATCTCAAGAATATTTTCAATTGACTGTGTCACTTGATAAACAATTTGGACGCTGTTTCGTTGATAGAACGAAAGTTAATTAATCCCACAATGTATTAATTACAGGCGGTCTCACGCTGAGTTGCAGCAGCAAAGGGGCACGTCTGCGTCATTGGATAGATACGATTAAGTTTCCCGATCACAATCATCAAGCGGTGCATAATTTGATTGAAGAACAAATACCGATTGATTGAGGCTGACGAATCAATCGAGATGATAAAAACAGAGGTGCTAAATCGTCGATTACATAGACGAGTTGTCAAAAACATTGACGAATTAATGGCGAATTACTGTGAGCATATCCAATTAGTATAAATTATCTCTTTATCATGAAAATAGAATTCGACTAAGAATTACTCTTCGCATAGTCACATTCTTGGGATGTGAATATTTATGAGATTCGTAGCGAGATTAGAATTCATTTCGGTTATTCTCAATATTCATTTTTAGATTAGACAGCGACGACGATAATAATAATGTAGAGCCTTTTTTTAGTCGAGTAGTTGATCTCTTATGGTTGTACCTCAAATCAAGGGATGTGAAGATCTAGTGAAAAAAAAAACAAAAACAAACTCCTGGTTGTTACACGCTACGTACTACGAGACACGCACACCGTAGAAATAATATGTAGTCATAGGAAGAGCCAGAGGGTATGCAAAGTAGGAAAAAAAATGGTTTTCTGTGGCAAAATATTCAATAGCAAAATATTTTGCCCACGTAAATAGAAATCTCCACTTTTATCCTAAAAAGATTGAAAAATCGCTCCCCCACGAGCTAAACTTTTCGCTCTGTTTGTTTTTTTCAGCAATTCAATTCCAAGCAATTTTTTTTCATCCTTCAAATTTGCTTTTTTCTCAAACTTTTTGAAAATGATAAATTTTCAGATTTTTCTATTGTCGACTCCGTAGAAATGTAAATTACGAGCCGCTCGGTATAAAATGCGCGTGAAATATTATACAGACGTGGTTGCTCAGTGATGAGCAGCGAATGCGATAGTTTTACAATGAATTTTGGAAAAGCTCACACTTTGCTGAAATGTTTAACGATACGAATTGTAGCAGGAAAACTTACGAATACTTTTATCAATGAATGAAACGTAATGATGATTCAAGGTCTCAGATAATTTAGTCGGAAATATATCAAAAATATTCGCATTTGATTAATCGTGTATTTTGTATTTCGAAAAAGAAACGATTTTAGCTTTATTTCTTATAGAAGAAAAGGATTGACTAGTTAATGAAAACGAATTGAAATTTTGTGTCAAAAAGTCACTGCGATTTGGAAGGAATCGATCGTTTGTTGATTGATTAAAATGACTATTTATTATTAATATTAAATACTTATGAAAGTGATGGAAACGTTTACAGGAAAACACACACGCCCTATCTCTACTGAAGACTTCTATACGATTAGACAAATTATTTCAGTCTCGTCATCACGAATAATCATGAAACTTAATTAAAAAACATCCACATTTTTCTCATTATTAAAAATACCATAAGCATACGGTGTAAGCATTAATAATATATAAAAATACACCTCATCAGTATAAAATTGTTCTCAAAGCTTAATGTCACATCGGGACTAACAAAAATATATTCTTTAATAACTTCGTTCAACTTTATTTTCTTCCCTCCCACTGATGTGAATATTGTGCAACGGAAACTGATTGTTTATTCATGGCAGAGTACCAAATTTTCTTTCAGTATTTGTCAACGATACTGGAACAGTTTTCTTTGCTATTTGGAAACTGAATTTCCTGGAACGAGTGCGACGTATCATTAAAATTGACAGAAGTCCAAAAACAGACAAACTTTGATTTCGCAAACCGACGATTCAGAATGAATGAAGCAAAAATGTTCGAGATTGAAAAAAAGCGGAAATTAGAAAAAAATATAATACAGGTGAAAGAAATGTGTAGGATTTGTAATTTATTGACATTTACAAAATCGATTGTACAGAACGTGACAAAAGAATCGATATTTACAGCAGCGCTATTGGATTTCCACTGTTTGACGATGGTAAAGCTTGCATTATTGAAATTCGACCAAATTCAGTTATTTCACGTTACAGTGACGGGTCGAAGATTTTTCGGGTCCTGGAATATTGAGAAACTCGTTTTGGAAAGCAAATTTGAAGTTGGAGAAAATTAACAAACGAATAAATTGACTCGTTGCGTTTGAAGGATGAAAACGTTGGGATGAATATTTTTGACTCGTCAACGAAAAATCTGTCGTACAGACTGTTCAATCATCGTCGTCTTCCGAAGAAACTTCCTCGGCTTCTTTGAGCCAGAGAATAAAAGGAGCAACGGCGGATCTGATGGCTTCAGCGTTGGTTTCTTCTTCGTCATCGGCAACGTTTTCGTACCATTCCAGAATCTTCTCTTCCGACAAAATGTCGCGATCGTAGAGCATGTGCATGAGCATTTGTACAAAAGACAAAAGTTCGTGAGTCGTGGTAGCAGCGTCTTGGATAGCCCGTAAACAATCTTCCTGTGCGTCTTCGGTTTTGACGTACTTGAGGATTATAGGATTAAAGTAAGTGATCATGACTTTGAGGGTTTTTTGATAACTAACATGATCGATGGTCGTTTTTTGTTCGGCGAGATGATGCAATGGAAGGACGAGTATGGCTTTGACAACGTTGTAAGTGACTTCTCTTATGGTAACGTTATACGCGTATCTGGATGAGTTGATTTCAAGGATCAAATTGTCACAATTGAGTTTATCCTGGTATCCTCGTAAAAGGCTGTCGATTACTTCGGAAAGGAACATATTGGTGTCGTCGGGTAACGGCGAGCCACGAAGAGAGCCTGTATCGCTGCAGGACTCCTCGGAATCGGAGTAATCTTCGAAACTCCCAAATTCTTTGGCTTTGTAATACAACAATTCCTCGTTCGAGTCAGGATCGTGTTCCGACATTTTAGTAACTGTTATTTTGTGCTTTCCGTTTGTTCCGACGATCGAATCCTCGTGCATAGTTTTCGCAGGTAAATGAACGCCGGGTGATAATATGCACGCGTCTAAATGGCAACTTTTCTCGAGCACGCAGTTTGGAAACACGACGCAATTTTCGAGCACGCAACTGTCTCGTATTGTCACATTCGCAAGCACGTGCGAATTTTCTATACGAACGTTGTCACCGATTTTACAAAACTCACCGATTACCGATCTCGTCACGAATGTATTCTTTCCTAGAATACTTTTCTCGTCCACTATTGTGTCTCGCTGCAGCGTACAACCGCGAGCTAATGCCGCTGTTCGGTGCTTGTACGTGCTCTTTGCCATGTACACGATGTTTCGCAGCGGCGGAATCATGTCCGGAGTCAACGGATAACCTTGTCTCAACAGTATGTCTCTGCTCAAGGTGTGATACGCTTGCCAAGATGTTATGGGAAGCGCATACTCCTCAGAGTTCAAAGGTTGCCAATAAATTCGTGCGTCCAGAATTTCTTCATTCATCAGAACTCCTTTTACGAAATCTTCCATAGTCTGTAAAAAAACGAAGCCGGAATGAATTGATGTTTCACGGTACTAAAGTTTGCATCGTTGGGACTTCTATGCTCTTAATTTCCTTACAGAGTTTGTCAACCGTAATGGGACAGTCTTTTTTGTCATTAAAAACTGAATTTACTCAAAAACCTTAAATGAGTGCATTAAATATCGAAATAACGAAAGGAAAATGTATTTTTCATTGTATTCCAACGATGCAAACTTCAGGGTCGTTATGTTTTTGGTCAAAAAGTCATTTTGATTGTTCAACATGAGGCAGGGCTTTGGGCGATGCTGAAACTTATTTTTTGAAAATATTTCGTTGATGTAACAGTTTGAGTATTTATCTGGAGAATAATCTTGGCTTATTGAGCATTTACCTGGAAATCAAAATTGTCGGCAAAAAGTGGTAGGACCGAAGGCGAGCAGAGGTAAATATGAGTGTCGATGCAGCTGGAGTTGATTTCTATCTGTTCGTGATTCAAGAACCATTCCAGTTCGAGTTTGACTTTTTTGTCATCCTTGCAAAGTTTCTTATGGAAGAGGACCTTTTTGTTGGTTTTGTCGGCAACGAACATGCAGGATTGTTCGTTGAGAGAGGAATAAGAAATGGATCCAAGGTCACGGAAGATTAGAGTCATAGCAGCACCCTTGTCTTTTTCGCACTTGGTTCTGTGCAGAGCCATGAGATCCTTGAGATTGGCATTGGTGAAAGCGTCTCCCCTTATGAGGATAAAAGCTCCGCGAATCAAGCCTTTGGTGTCGATGTCTCGGAGAGCATCGCCGAGCGATCGGCAACCATCGGAAATTATCAAGGTCACTACAATGTCCTTGTAACGTTTCGATGCTATGTAATCCTTCAAAGATTCTATGTGATTGCTGCAGTAAAGAAACAACTCCTGGACTTGAGACTGTACCAGAGTCTCCACGAGATAATCCAGCAGTCGTACGTTCGCCACTGGCAACATGATAGTCGGACAAACATTGTGTACGGGATTAAGACTCGTGGTGAAATCATCCGCGAGCACAACAGCTTGCAGAGTATCCGCTTTGCTCAATTTCGTATCGGCGATACTTTTCTTCGATACTTTCGACATTTTGAGCAATGATTTTCACACAAGCATCGATCGATACACGATTAATCCATTAATGTCTTAATTGGTAGTTGACTATAAATAATAATAAGTCACCAAACATACGAATTTCACGACTGAGCAGCTACACCAATTTTAGGTTAAAATTTCGTCACTCACTATTTTTTAGGTTAAGTCTTCGATCATAAAACACACAACACACCACGAAATAGATCAACAAAAAAATTCCGTAAGTGCCCTCTGGGAAATTAGACTAGGGTCACTCCGAAACTTTTTTTTTCGCCTGATACTACCATGAGCGAATCTCGATGTAAAAATGTTGAATAAAACTCCGAAATTTTGACATAAATTCCTCGTTTTTTATTACGACACGAGAGACGAGAATTCATGTTCTCACGATGCCCTCCGTTATCTCACATGTCTAAATTTAAACCCGTTTTTCCCCGCTCAGCGGACTTCCCAGATCGATACCTATGAACCACATGGTATGATGGTAACAGAGGTAAAATGGCGGTGAATCTACCTTGTCTCGCTCGTGAGTTATTTATTTTCGATGTATCTTCGTCAAATATATGATAAAAATTGAAATTTTATTACGAACATAAACAACTTGTCATATTCTTTACACATTTTATTTGAAAATTGAAATTTCCGGCTCTAGAATGAAATAGGGAGCAACTTAACCTCACATAAATGAGCAGCCTTGTGTTATGAATCTCAATCGTCAATTAATCAGTATAAAAAACGTATTGAGCGAAAATATGACAAATCGTAACTCCTCGAGTGCTTATTACTCCATACAATTCCAGTGCGGGGCTCCAATGGTCTTGCTATTAAGAACGGACCGCCTGCTTACGACGATGTTCCATCATTTACCAAAGATAGCGGTAAATCATGCAAAGCCATGGTTTTCAGTCCGGAAGGACGTTATTTCTCATGGATATCGGGGCCGACCATCAAAATCGCTCTCTGCAATACTTGGCAAATTGTTGCTGTTATACAGAGGCCAAAAGTTTGTGGGATCCAGTTTTCTCCGAAAGGAACTTATCTCATGACCTGGGAACCTTTTATCAGTATGTAAAAAATATTTTTTTAATTCCATTCCCACGTGGAATAAGTTCACAAGTTTTAGTCGAACAAAAAAATTCAACAAATCGTTTATTGTTGCAGTATCGAACGAAAATCCTCAGGGCAGTCCCCAGCTGTGTATATGGAAAACAGAAAATGGGGAACTTGTAAATAGCTTCATCCAGAAGAGACAGAGCAATTGGTAATTTGGAAAATCGATGATTTCTCAGTGTGTTGGAAAAATTCTCCAGCCTGGGCTCTGATTCAAAGAATTGAAAACAAAAAAAAATCGGTTTTTTTGCTCTTTCCTTATGCAAATTTTCTTTACAGGGAACCACAATGGTCCAACGACGAAAAGCTGTGTGGAATGTTGGTCAACAGTGACATATTATTTTACGAAGACGCGAATTTCGAGAGATACGTCCAAAAGATAAATGTTACTAAATTCGGAAAATTTAGAATATCGCCCGGCAACGCGCCTTATCATATCCTGTGCTATATGCCTGGTAATTTTCTTGAAACCTTTTTTCCAGTTCGCAATCAATCATTATATTGCCAAGATCGAAACGAACTCGTTTTCCTTTTCATACAATTTGTTTCTTTTTTTTCTCAGGCAAACCTGGGCAACCTGGTTTTGGTAAATTGTTCCAATATCCTAAGGTCGAAGTCTCTCAAGCTGTAGCGAGTAAAAGTTTTTTCCAGGTATTACTGGAGCACTATAATTTGTCCAGCTATTCGACCTGTTAGCAATGTGTCTAAAGGTTTAAATTTTCAGGCCGATAGCGTTGACATTTTGTGGAACGATTGTGGTACCAGCGCTCTGGTGATGACTACAATGGAAGTTGACAAGACTGGGGCTTCCTATTACGGCAAACAAGGCTTGCATTTCCTCAGCGTCAAAGGGGACACCGCTATGGTTCCTTTGAGTAAGTTGGAAAAAAGGGAGAAAAAATATTACGATTAAGTTTTTTCTCAGCATTCGAACCATCGAGGAACGCACGTTTTGAAACAAAGCTCACGAAATCGTGAAAAGTAATAAAATTAATGGCGAAATATGATTTTTATTATTACACGATAATTTTCTCTGAATTCTCAGGCGAAGAGGGTCCCATCCACGCTCTCCAGTGGTCACCGAAGGGCAACGAATTTTGTGTCATTTACGGTTTCATGCCATCGAAAACGACGCTCTTCAATCTGAAGTGCGAACCTGTTTTCGAGTTTGGAAAAAAACATCGTAACAGCATTTATTACAATCCATCCGGCAACAATATCCTTTTCGAATATTCGTTTTTTTTGTTTATTCCCCTTCAGAGTGTTATGTCTCGATGTGCGTGGAAAAATTAAATGACTATTTACCTTAACTACGAAGCACTTTGCCTATTGGGAGGCTTTGGGAATTTATCAGGTGACATCGAACTCTGGGATATGGCGAAGAAGAAAATTATTGCCAGTCAAACAGCCTCCGACACTACGCTACTCCATTGGTCGCCCGACAGCGAGCATTTCATGACCGCGACTACTGCGCCACGGTTACGAATAGCTAACGGGTCAGTAACAAATTAATGAAAGAAAAAGTGATCGATTTTACGTGTAAACAACGACTGTGGCTAATTAACAAAAACGATTTTTTTTAGCTACAAAATATGGCACTATAGCGGAACTTTGTTGCACGAAAACCTGTGGGAAAAGGGAGCCGAGCTTTGGGAAGTTTTGTGGCAAAATTTTCCCAAAAACACGTTCGTTGAAAAACCAATATCTTATAAAGCCGTTGAAGGAATTACTCCAAGTCAGCCTCAAGGTAAAGTCCTCATTTCTCAAAGCGTAAAACTTGACGTCGATCTGGGAAACTTTGATTTTTTAATTTTTTTAAATTTATATCAATAAATTTAATAAATGAATTTTATTTAATAAATTTTAAGAGATTCGCTTTTCTTTATGCAGCATCGAAGCAAGTGTATCGACCACCGTCTGCGAAAGCTCATAAGATGACATTCGATCTCCACGATTTGAGTGATTTGCCGCCAAAGAAAGCAGGTAAATTCTCGAAGCATTGAAAACTGTGGATAAGACGAGGAAAGCGAGTATTTTAAAATAATCATTTCACCGGATTTCCTTTTCAGCGGGAGCTCCATCCAAGGCTGCGGTAAAAGCGAAGAAGAAACGCGAAGCTAAAAAGGCGAAAAAAGAACTCGAATCTGTAACAGAACAGAGCAACAACGTCGCGACCAATGGCCAAGGAAAGCCAAAAAGTCAAAGCGCGGCGGTAGATTCTGACCTGACCGACGACCCAGAAAAAAACAAAAACATCAAAAAAATCAAAAGCGTAAGTATTTATTTTTGACTGAAACGAAAAACACCGATTCGATCATTTCACATATTCTTATGGGGGAACCATTGTCATGTTATAGAAATTGGATCAGATATCAAAGTTGAAGGAAAAATTGTCAGCGGGTGAGCACCTCGAAAAAAACCAGTTGGACAAGATCAAGACCGAGGATAGTTTAACGAAACAACTCCAAGCATTGATATTGTGATCAAGAGAGGCAGGTAATTCATACAACGGACAATAAAAATAGCGATCGAACCATACACTCAACGCGCATTATTCACGAAACAAAGGAAAATAAACGAAGAAGCCTCTACGAAGAAAATCCCGACGGACGAAGAAAAATACATCGAGACACGCATAATTACGATTGACGAATTCTCGTCGTTCGAAAAGCGTGTTACTTTTCAAGTTATTATTTTAATCGTGAGTTAATATGACACGGCGAACGAAATACCAATCCTAGGGCGAAAGTCTCCTTTTTCGTGTTGATTAAGAATCCCATTGTTACTTCTAGCACAAGGATTCGATGACAGCATAAATATATCAAAATGATATTATATTTTCGAATGAAATGGGAAAGAATGTAATTATTAATGATAAGCGTAAAAACAAGGGAAAAAAGAAACTACAACACTGCCGTAATATTTTATGCAGTTAAATGAAAAGAAAAAAAGCGAATATGTACGTGGATTTTGCGTTGGCTTGGCAAACTCGTATTGTTATTTGTGAAATTCTCACAGTGAGGGCCTTTTTAACTATTACCATGTGAAGTACGGTGAATCATTTATGGAATTTGAAAATTTGTTTACTCATTTTTTCTACCTTTCTTTTGCTATTTTGTAGACGAGTTTTTGTTTATTTGTGAAAAAAAAAAACTGCAATGAAATATATAGCATATTATTTATTTCACAGTATACCCTTGCGGGCTTATACATAGTTCCCCCCCTACATAGTATAGTATTAGTATAGTATTTATTTCCAAGGTATGCCCTTGCGGGCTTTTACACAGCTCCCCCCCTACAATTTTTTCATAGTTTTCCCCAGTCACATATTTATTTCACTACAATCTGTCATTCTCACTCACTCTTTTTGTACATTTCTTTTCCTCATCGTCCACTCATACGCCCTTACATACCCGCACAGCTCTTCCACTGGCTCTCCTCTTAATGCGCTGTTAATCTTATTTTCTATCTCTTCAGTTTCATTTGTTCCTAACCATTCTGCCAGACCACCTACCACCTCTTCCGCCAGTACGTTCCTTATCTCTATACATTTGCAAATGTGAGCCAAATTTTCCTCCTCTTCTCCGCACATCCTGCATTTGCTTTCTCTGAATCCTTTAGCTTTCTCCCTTCCCAAGTTTCCACATCTCATCCTCGCCCATGTTTCTTTCAACTCCCCTCTCAAGTCTGTTTTCTCCCAGTACTCTTCCATTCCTATCGTTTCTTTTCTGTCTTTGTACTCCTTGCAATACCTCGACTCTTCCATTTTGCTCCAGTTAGCTTGTATCTCCTGGTCTATCTTTATCCGTGTTACCCTTTCAATTATTTTTTTTACTCCTTCCTTGTCTCCGTCTCTTATTTTTTGCCAGATCTGTCCTTCGCCCACTTCCTCCATTGCTCTTTTCATCTCTTTCCCCCACTTTGATGGGTTTCCGTTTAAAATTGCCCTTACTTCCTCCTGTAAGCATTTCCTCGGCCATCTATCCTCCGACATTTCCATCACCACTACCAAATACCTTACCGCTCTTTTCCAAATTTCGATATCAATTCCTACCACCCCTGCTTCCATCTTCCATATATAATTTGGCGTGTTTCTATTTAACCCCATAGCCATCTTTACATATCTTGCCTGTAAAATATCAATCTGTTCTCTCTTCTGCCATCCCCACGCTTCTACTCCGTACAGCAATGAAATATATAAAAAAATATCTGACGATATATTTTGTCTCCTTTTTTTCCCTCAGGACTCAAACGAACTTGTATTGATAAATACCGAATAAATAAGAAATAATAATTCCCTAAGCTTCGAGGTTTTTACTGCGTTTTTGTGAATAGCATTCGTTATATTTTCAAACGTTAAAAAGATATTTCTTCAAAACGGAATCACGAATTTGAAAAAAATTTATATATTCAAAAATTTCTCATTGAAATTTACTGCCTGAACTTCGCGTCGACCTCCATAGCGCAATAGTGCCTCACACACACACCACACACACACTAATCACTTACATCCCATCGAGAGTCAATATGTTCAATTTTGTTGATACAAATACAAAATAATGAATGATTATTAAATATTCTAATCAAAATACCAGTGAACAACAGAACGATACCAAAAAACGTGAGTAAGAAAAAATATGTACTCGAGAATTTCAAGTTGTTTAGTTTATGTTTATTCTGGCGTCGGGCCAATCCAATGGCGCCCAAGCCGAACAGTGTCGACTGTCGTTCGTGGATCGCTGAGTGCGGTGTTTCCGGGGATCTAACCTCACTTTTTAGTTTTCTAATCGGGAGCCGACCGGAACGAACGTGCGCTCAGTAAACATTTCCAAACTGTTTTCCGCTGTTGTTTGTCGTGTCGTTTATTGTTTAATACGTAAAAGGTAAAATTTCGATCTCAGCTAAACATTTTTTCGCGAGATGATCGAAATATCAATTGTGCTTGTTTGAAACGTCTGGGAACGTAAGCACAAACAATATTCGAATTGGATTTCGTTCCCCATTTATACTCTACTAATTTTGATTGCGTGGCCAGACGATTGAAGGAAATACAGCATTTTTGACGCATTTATACACGTTCGGATTCGAATGAGTACAAAGAGATTCTAACCATTTGTTGTATGTGTTCAACGACACGACGCGCTTTCCGACCAGTTTTTCGCGGGTTACTCCGTTTTCATATTTCAACATTCCGCTGTTTTCTTTTCATGACATCGACGCATTGTCACTCATACTATCGTTGGCGTTGATTATTCTAATTTCACGAAAAATCTATTTTAATCGTGATCCCAGGTGATCGTGGGGCTGCTGATTAAGGAAAAACAGCCCAGCTGACAGAATGGCCGACGAAACAAACGCTGAAGGGCCAATCTTTGCCATCGTTAGTACAAATTTTATTACAATATTAATGCCCGGTAGCGCGCACTTGAAAATAAAAAATACAAAATGAATAAATTGGACTGGATCTTGAAAATAAATGTTGAACCGCAATTTTTGTGCTACGGACGGAAAGTTGTAAAAACAAAAAGGAGCTTTGTGCCAAATATTAGTCGTCGAAATACCTGTGAGATTTTTATGTTATTTTGGAATTGTTACAGAACGAAGAAGATTTGCCTTACGAGGAAGAAATCTTGAGAAATCCTCACTCCGTAAAACATTGGCAGCGTTATATCGATCATTTGAAAACATCAAAAAGTTCAAATTTAAATGTCGTGTACGAGCGCTCGCTCAAAGAATTGCCAGGAAGGTAAGTAACTCGAAACTTAATGAATTGAAAAAATTCTCCGATGACGTTGAAACGCTTGGGAAAAGGATTTTCCAATGCTGGACGTTATTTCAATATTTCTGACTGCAATTCGATCTTCCTCAGCTACAAACTTTGGCACGGGTATTTGCATGAAAGAGTTAAACAATTGGAGGGGCGTTGTATATCAGATCCCCTTTACGACGATGTGAACAAAGCTTTTGAAAGAGCTTTAATATTTATGCACAAAATGCCACGCATTTGGATGGACTATTGCAAATTAATGACGGAGCAATGCTACATCACGCAGACGCGACACATTTTCGATCGTGCTCTAAGAGCTTTGCCAATTACTCAGCATCATCGAATCTGGCCGTTGTATCTCGACTTTGTTGAAAAAAGTACCGTCCACGAGACGGCTGTGCGAGTTTTCCGTCGCTACCTCAAGGTACCGTTTGTTTTATTCTTTTCATGAGCACAAACCGATGGATCGTCACACGTCTTTCAATTCCACGATAAATTCGTTTCGTTTTTTATTCAGCTCGCTCCCGAGGACACGGAGGATTACATTCAGTTTTTAATATCGATCGGACGATTGGACGAGGCGGCTGTGAAACTAGCTCAAATAGTTAATCAAGACGATTTCGTCTCGAAACACGGGAAATCGAATCATCAACTGTGGAACGAGTTGTGTGATTTGATATCTAAAAATCCATCGCGTATCAAGTCTCTGAACGTCGATGCCATCATCAGAGGGGGCTTGAGGAGATACACCGATCAGCTCGGACCACTGTGGAATTCACTCGCAGATTATTACGTTCGTAGTGGCTTGTTCGAAAGAGCTCGAGACATTTACGAAGAAGCGATACAAACTGTTACCACTGTCAGAGATTTCACTCAAGTCTTCGATGCCTATGCACAATTCGAGGAATTGAGTCTGAGCAAACGCATGGAAGAGGTCGGCAAGAATTCCAACTCCAGCGAAGAAGGTAAACGTTGAAAATTTATTATTTCCTCTTTGCTTTTAAAAATGGCAATCGATCGCAATGGAATTTTTTAACTCTTCTTTTACGTCTTTTCCGTCCTGCCACTTACATCCCACGTATTTGGAGAGAAGGAAATCGTGAAAACTGTGAAATGTTCTCCATTGATTCTACCTTAACGATTTACTGTTGTCAAAATTCGTTGCATTTATTTTATTTTCGAATCAACCGTTTTAAAGGACAAGATTTTTGAAAAAGAAAGTTGGTGATCCGCGGAGAGTCTTTTTCATGATTTCAATAATAAAACCCATCAGGCATCTGGGTATAGATTACTTATTCCATCTTATAACTTTGTTCACAGACGACATAGAATTGGAACTGAGACTAGCGAGATTCGAACATTTAATGGAGCGACGATTGCTCTTGCTGAATTCTGTTTTGCTGCGGCAAAATCCGCACAATGTCCAAGAGTGGCATAAGCGAGTGATGCTTTACGAAGGTCAACCACACGAGGTACGAATTCCGTTTAAAAACGTTCATCATCAGTCGGCATATCGAGCCTTTTCTCGAAATTTGGTCTCTACTGTTTCTTATAATTTTCCATTGCAAAATCCTCATGAATTGGAAAATTTTGCAGATTATTAACACGTACACCGAGGCAGTGCAGACGGTGGAGCCACAACTGGCAGTTGGCAAGCTCCACACGCTTTGGGTGGCTTTCGCCAAATTTTACGAAGAAAACAAGCAAGTTGCTGACGCGAGGGTTGTCTTTGAAAAAGCGACGCACGTTCCTTACACAAAAGTCGACGATCTTGCATCCGTGTGGTGCGAATGGGCGGAACTGGAAATAAGACACGGGTAAAGAAAAAAGGAAAAGAAAAATCATGAATTTTTTTATTTTCGTGTGTAAAAATATACAGTAAGGGATTTTAATGGATTTCTCGTGTTTTAGAAACTGTAAAGAAGCCCTGAAACTCATGCATCGTGCGACTGCGATGCCGTCAAGGAAAGTAGCCTATCACGACGAAACCGAGACCGTTCAGATGAGACTCTACAAATCACTCAAAGTGTGGTCCATGTACGCTGATTTGGAGGAAAGTTTTGGTACATTTAAAACCTGCAAAGCTGTGTACGACAAAATAATTGATTTGAAAATCGCAACTCCCCAAATAATCATCAATTATGGGCTTTTCCTCGAAGAGAATAATTACTTTGAGGAAGCATTTAGGGTGAGTACACGACGTTCCATTTTTAAACTCAATTATTTATCGATTATTCGAGATTTCTATTTTTTTTTCTTTTTTGACAAATTTATTCCAGGCTTACGAGAAAGGAATCGCACTGTTCAAGTGGCCGAACGTTTATGACATTTGGAACACGTATCTGACGAAATTCCTGCACAGATACGGCGGAACAAAACTGGAAAGAACTCGCGATTTGTTCGAACAATGTCTCGAGCAGTGTCCCAGCAAATACGCGAAAGGTGACGAATAAAAATTAATCAAATTCGTATTTTCCACTATCAATGGAAAAGATTCAACTAAATTCAATTTATTTTTCGTTTTTCACTGTAGCGCTATATTTATTGTACGCGAAATTGGAAGAAGATCACGGTCTCGCGAGACACGCGATGTCAGTATACGAGCGAGCTACGGGAGCCGTTCTGGACGAAGAAAAATTCGAGGTACTCCACGAAATTCATATTCTTCGTGCAAAAATATCGTCAGACTCACGAGCCATTTTTTTCAAAACAATTTTCTTATATTTCATTTTCAGATGTTTAACATTTACATCAAGAAGGCAGCTGATATTTACGGTGTGCCAAAAACACGCGAAATATATGAAAAAGCGATCGAAGTTCTTAACGAAGAAAATACCCGAGAAATGTGTCTGCGATTCGCCGAAATGGAAACAAAACTGGGCGAAGTTGATCGTGCGAGAACGATCTACGCGCATTGCAGTCAAATCTGCGACCCGAGGGTAAGCTTTTGCAATTCTGAGGATTCCCTTGTGCCTCATTCTAAAGCGACAATTATTAACGAGAATATTTCCAGGTCACTTCGAATTTCTGGCAAGTTTGGAAAGAGTTTGAAGTTCGTCATGGCAACGAGGACACCATGAGGGAAATGCTTCGAATAAAACGCAGCGTCCAAGCGATGTACAACACCCAAGTTAATATGATGAGCGCTCAAATGCTCAATAGTGCGGCGATCCAAGTTTCCGGTCAAACGGTCGATGCGATGCGCTTGTTGGACAGCAAAGTCGCAGCCTCTGCAGGTAAAATATTTTCGTTTGAAAATTGCACCGTTCCTTCGGTGCTCGTGGCGTCGCAGACATTGCGATACTCAATCCCAATGCTTCCAGACGGCGGGGTTCAAGCAGCACCCAAAGATAGTATCAAATTTGTACGCGGCGTTACGGAAGGAAGCGGAACTGCCGAAGCACACGTTGTTAATCCGGACGAAATGAACATCGATATGGATGATGACAATGACGATGACGACGAGGATAACGAGCCTGAAGTTGACGGTAATTGCAAATTGAAAATCAAACATTTTCCCAATGTTTCAGTTCCTTGTGATTATCGTTTTTATTATTTCCGCTAATTCGAAATATCCTCCAAAATAATTGAATGAAAAAGTACTTTTTCACTTATCCTTGGTTTCATTTTTTCAGATGTTCCCATCGAACAGCAAACGATCCCGTCGCAAGTTTTTGGAAGTTTGAAAATCAACAACGGAGACGCGGATGCAGATTAGAAAAACAAACACATCTCGTTTATTGATTAATGTGTTATTGATAAATAAAGAATCATTTTTGTACCATCGAGTGGCTTATAACTCGTGACATTCACGAGAAATAACTATGAGAATTATAGCTTCACTCAAAGTTGATAAAAAGGATGAAAAAACGACCCGAAACTGTTTTTATTTAATACGAAATTGTTCGATGCATGGAGCCATTTTTTTTCACTGAATAACTAAGACAACGAATGAGATTTAAAAAAAAACGTCGGAAGTCGAAAATCGAATTAAAACTGAAAAATTTGCAACCGTGAAACGTCAACCTTTTTGTGGAGTCGCGGTGGCCACTATAAACCGTGTCGGTAAGAAAATTTTGTTTTGTCAATGATTCTGCAGTTGGGCGAAAAATATCAGGAAAGAGTTTAGTTTTTGAAATAATCGTTTACGAATCCAGTTTCGATATTTTAGTTTGTGGAATAATATAAATTTTCTTCTGATAAATTTTTAGAATCAGAGGTTCGTGAGTAACAATTTTTAATCTGGAGGATTAGACCAATCTGACTGATCGGGCGATCACTTCGTCGAAACTCTCGTGCAGTCGCTCGTCGCTCGTTCGCAGCGACAAATCTGGTCACGTGACCGTCTTTTGAATTTCTCGGGACTGAAAAAAGTTGCGCAGAGTCGCCGAGTCTAACAACAGCGTCAACATGGCTGCTTGCAGCATTGATTTCATTGGTCGCGGAAGCAGGTTCCCTGGTCACGTGATACGCAGCGAAAGCTCAACCTGCTCAACAATAACATCAGTTCAACCTCAACTTTCGCGCTACGTATCACGTGATCGCTGCGAACGAGCGTCCAGCGACCACGGTCTTACATACAGGTCTTGCGACTCTGAGTTTCGACGTGGGCCTCTTAACGTGCCAAGCCGCTAGCGTCGCTGCGATCGAAGGATGCTCGGTGCGACAAGGATGACGATAGTCGCGCTTGCGTGTCACATGGCCATTCAATCCTAACCCAAAAATNCAGTCGTCCGCGCCTGGGAATACCGACATTCGCTCAAGTAATAATTCATAGATATCAAAGTTACAAATGATTCTCACAGCCATGAGCTTAGGCCCATCGAACTTTCCAGCAACTTTATTTCTTTATTTTATGCTTCCGAATATTTCAGTCGAGAAAAAAGTGGAATACGATTCTCATAAAAGTATAAACGATTTTTTTAATACTTGGCGTCGAGTCGCTGCCGCGTCTCTTGATAGAATCGAAATATTATTTGCTTGCTCCTCAGCTAAGGGACGCAGAAAAACGGCTCACGTGGTGTTGATATTTTGTATACCTTATTTATTTTTCTTTTTATCTTGGTATAATAATCATAAAGGTACAATTTAAAACAATAGTGCTCATGTGTTATGCAATGTACAGGATACTCTTTATATGCTATAATACAGTTGGAAAAAAGAAAAAGATACAAATTAAAAACCAGTATTTTAGGTTATCATTTTTTCTTCATCTCCATTATCTTCCATTTTTTTTCTTTTGTTTCGTGTTTTCGTTTCAATACCTCATTTTCACTACTGGATGACGGAGTTTCGTTTTTTTTCTTTTGATCGTAGATCGTGCGTTATATATATATTTATATATCGATATATAGATATATATATATATAAATTGTTATTTCTCGTCACGCATCGCATTGTTTTATCATATGTCTGGGAACATGGGTGGATTGGACTCCTGCAGGAAGAATGTTTATTTGTTTTTCTTGGTATGATCGTTGTGTGTTCGGTCCGTCGTCTCGTTGCGTGTTTTTTACTTCCTCGCATTTGTAGAAGGGTGTCAGAGGGGAGGGGGAGGGGTTTGAGTGGGGGCATCGATAATTTTCTGAATGTCTATCTACATTTTTATTTTGTAAAATATTCATTATTAAGTTTACGATATGATTTTTTTCCTCCTCATCGATTTTCCTTACTTTTTGTTCTTGTTTGTTTATCTTTTCTTCATCGATATCGGATGCAACATTTATCCGCGTACCAACTTTACGAATTTTACCATCATTTTTATATTACATTTTTGTTTTTTGTTTTCTTTCTTTTTTTTCATTCTTTTACTCTCGCACACTTTCTTCTTTCCGGTTTGCTCGTTCTCTACGTACCTCGCACATTCACACACACATACACGCTCTTTCTTTCTTGCTCGTTCTTCCTCGAATCCGCACTCTCGTGTTTATATTATCTTATCGAATCTGCTCTTGATTACAAGCAATATCGTTTAAATAATTAAAGCTATCGTATAATTCTATACGTTTCTATTTTTTAATATCTACAAGACCCTAGCTATGTTGATTCGGTGAATGTTGAAATTAAAAGTGATTTTAAAAAGAGGAAAAAAAAGCACGTGGGTAATTATTTTCGGTTGAGGCGACGCGCGATGTCCGAGTTGTGAATTTTTTCATTTGAGAACTTGGAAAAATCGAATGTAACGAAAGTCTTGGATCGGTTGATTTTTCTTTTTCGAAATAGTAGATAAAAAAATCGATATGGAATCGTTTTGCGTGTCCCGTAAGTGCGATTCCAAATTCGTGAGATTTTTGAGGTATCGCGCGACGTGAATGTAATTTTTTGATTTTTTCATTTGTACAGAAAGTCTTAGCTCATCGGGCTTTTTTTTTCAATTGGAAGCAATGAATTCAGTTGACGCGGGGACGAGCCAATGATTCGGTGGCATTCGAACAAAGGATTTTGCTCGCGATATCGCGTCGCCGAGTTCCAACGCGACGCTTTGTTGTTTTCTTGAATTTTTCGAAATGCGACGGACGATCGGCCAAGTTCGATGAAAACCCATTTTCGTGTATTTTCTCTCTTTATTTACTTTTATTATTTTTCTTTACCTTTTTTTTGTTTATTGTATCGTAAAAATGATTGGCATGGGCTCGGAGTCCGCCAATCGTCGGGCAGTTCGTTCTAAGAAATAAAATCTGCGCGTTCATCCCTCGTCGTTAGGCAAGTTGACGTCAACTTGAAACAGAATATGTTTTTCCTCATTCCTTGCGAAACTCGTTTAATTTCCATTTCGCGGGAATAACGAACACGAAAGTGAATGAGAAGAAACAAAAAAGAGAAAATATACGAACGAATGATGAGAACACTTTAACGAATAGAGAAATGTCACTGGTCTTTCATTCGCAATGCCCTTTTTGTTATATTACTTTTGTGTGTTTCTTTAAACTCCTTATTTCTTCAGTTATTCTCCTCTTTATCAAAAACCAGCTTCCTCATAAGCTTCCTCGTTAATATTACCGTTTATTTTCCTTTTTTTTGTTTGTTTTTTTTTCTTTTTCGTTTTAAATTATTATTTTCGTTAAATCTTCACTTCAATATTTAAATCTTTATTTCTTGTTTATTAAAATTGCGGACTAGAATTTAATCGGAGATTAACCGCGGCTTAGTCGGATAAATACTAGTGTTTGATTTGCAATATCGAGGATAAACCCTTGTCTTTTTTTTTGTTCACAAACCCCTTCCCCTCCACCCTCTACCCCTGCCCGCAAACATACGAATTTTAAATGTTTGTTTTTGTACACATTCACAGCTAAACATTCATACACGATATTTCATCGTACTGGAAATTTCAAGCATTCTTTCTTTCTCTCTCACTCTTTCGTCGCTGCTCCCTCTCTCGCACGCTTTCTCTCTCATTCGATAAGAAAATGAAAAACAAAACAAAACAAGACGAAGGATTTTAACATACTGATCGTTTATTACACGCACGATCTTCGTTTGATAAATATATATATTTTATATATATATAATTATTATAATTATTATATATATATATATGACATTGTTCGAATGATCATTTTTGCTCGTAATTGTGTGTGTGTTTATTTTATTTATCCTTCAATTCTCCGTCCAGTAGGCCTAAGTCTCGTATTTATTCTGGTACGTTTAAATTGTCTTGGGTTCCTTTATTTATTAATCCTTATTTATCTCGATGTATACTGGGGCTAATGGTTCACATTTTTTCTGCTCCTATTCATTTTATTCGTTTCATGTTAAACATCACGTATGCATACGCACATATATACATAAATATATGTACACACACACACGGTTTACGTCTATGAAGGATTAAATGTGATAAGTAAATATAATATTATACAATTGAGTGTATTCGTGTACGTGTATGTATCTGAGATTTTTATCATTTTCTCTCTTTGTCTCTCTCTCTCTCTCTCATTTTCTCGCGCTTTCTCTCTCGTTTTCTCGCTCTCTGGCTCTTTTACTCCCCATCCTCAGTTTCATTCTCTCCGATCCTTGCATTCACGCATTTTTGATAGGTTTTTGTTTTGTTTTTGTACAATTTATTTACAAAGAAAATCCCAGCACGTTGAGAGTTGGTACAGCGTTCGAAGGAAATTTATATCATTTCGCAAATCGACGACTCTCGACGTTTTCGGATACAACCAAACACAGTCGCCGCACACGCCACGTATGCCAAAATCACATACGTACACATACACACCCACACACACACAAACACACACACCGTTTTAGTGGAATTGGCAATCCCATCTTGGTTTCTTTCTCTCGTCGCGCGTAAGCTCTATCACATTGGCTTTACAAGCCGTTTTGTTTTCGAGATAATCAATAATCAATCATTATAATCATTTTTAATTAATATTGAATAATTGAATAATAATAATAATAATGAATGATAATAATACTAATAATAATAAATAATAATAATGAATAATAATAAAAGATAATAATATCAATAATAATAATAAAATTGATGATAATGATAAAATTAACTAAATACTCCAACCATGATTTTAATTCGACAATAATTAAAAACGACATCGTTGCTTCGACCTTTTCTTTTCCTACAGGATAAGGCAAAAGAAATAATGAATTTAAAAAAAGAGAGAAATAATTGATAATAAAAAATGAACGATCACTGCACGTTTCTTTCTTTTTCTTGTTGTTTTTTTTTCTTGTTTTTTGTTTTTTCCGTTTTTTGGCTACGTCATTTCGAGCTTCCATTCGCACGCGGGGGCACGTAACAATTCGCGCGCGGGTACGATGGTCACACGATAACTAATTGTAATACTCGATAATAATCAATAATAATGATAATAATACTAATAATAATAATAATGAATTATAATTCATAATTAATAATGATAATGATGATAATAATAATAAAATACGCATCAATAGTATAATAATAACATTGGTAACGGTCTTAAGTGATTTTTAGTTTGTTTCTTCTTTACCTTCGCCCTGCAATCTTCATTTCTGTTCTTTCGTCTTTTACACAACCACGTTATATGTCAACCATTTAGTGACGTGTTTTTTTTCTCGTTTTTGTGTGTTTAATATTCACTATTATTATTATTATCATTTGCTGACGGACAAGCGATGCGGAATAATTTAATAATAAAAAAAGGACAAAGCGCGCTTGGACCGTATTGATGTATTCAAAGAAAGGGAAAGAATAAAGAGAAAAAACGAAGAAATGAGATTTTGGAGTTTTTTAGACTCGAGTAAGAAATATTTAACATCAACAGCTTAACGACTAAGGGCTGAGGGAGAGGGGCAGGGGACGGCGGTGACCGGGAAAAGGCAAGTTTAATAGAAACGATAACGTCAATCACGATTGTGTGTGTGTTTTTTTTGTTTTTTTTTATATTCACCAACTTTTTGGTGAAAATTATTCTCGCGCACGTGGACGCGCTTTTTCGTTGATCGTGATTTTAATTACAATTTGAAAATATTCGCAAGATCCTTTTGCAACAAGTTTGTTGACGAGTTGCCGGAACCGGCCGGGGCGAGGGCACGGGATAAGGGCTGAGGATTAGGAAAAGATTGCACTAAAGTGAACCCGAATTTAGTTCTCGTTTGTTGAAACGATTCCCTTCGCACGTTCATTGTCTCATTATCGTAATCGTCACTTACGCTCACATGTTTCTTAACGCATTTTCACAAAATCACAAGATTTACAGCGAGTACGAAGTGTCGTTGGTTTTATTCGGGATTGAGGGACTGAGCCTGGAGCTTAGACGAGGGGAAACCCTTAATATTTACTTCGATTCGTTACGCACATCGACACTGTGTATATAATATATATATATGTGTGGATTTTGTCAATTTTTGTTTGTTCGTCGCTCACTCTTTCGTTTCGTTCTCTCTTCTTCTTCTTCGTATCTCATTTCTAAACGCTTCAATGTCGCTTTTTGATTTTGCTCCGATCTTTCGGGAACTCGATTCTCGTAATTTTCCCTTCCCCCTCCTGCCGACACCATTCGGCCAAAGTTGCTCAACTAATGTGCCGGTTCACAGCACTCTACGAGCGGCTCAATTGTTTTTCTCTTTTGACACCACGAAGGTATCCCGAATTATAATGCCCCTAATTGATAGGCAGGACTCGTTCTTGTCCTGCAACGAATCCTATCGCTGGCTTCTGTTCGGCTAAAAAAACGATTCTAGATTCTAATTCTAAGCTCCACCATTCTTTACACACTTAAACTTGTCGGTTTTTCCGCGGTTGGCATTTCGAGGGAGTTTTTTTTTCGCAACGGGCACTTTGAAGTGGCGCGATTGGCCAACTCGTGGATTTCATTTTGTTGAATTTACACACGTGGCATTCAATAGTCCCACGTCTCCTCTGGCTCGTTCTTGACAATGTCTTTCGTTGGGATCTCGTCCTCGGTCGGTTGTTGCGTTTGTTGCTGTTGTGAGGTCGATGGCGGTCTCGGGGAGGTTGCTGGACTGTTTTGCGTTGATTTCAAACTCGGTAAGGGACTCTCACGGTCCTGGGCGTTGTTTGCCGAAACTGAGGACACGTCGCTCGCGGCGTCCTCCTCGTAACGATCCTGTACCGGGGTCGGTTCCACTCGGACCGTTTCCTCGTTTTCACGCTTGACGCCGTAATCGTCGGTCTGCATAACGCAAACTCCGTTTATGATTACTTCGTCACCCGTTCTCGCGGGCTCTTGCCACTCCGGATTGACCCACTGCGGCGCTGCCGGTTTTCTTCTGCTCGATCTTGCGGTCGTTGGGACCGAGGGTTGTTGGCTCAAATCCGTCGTATCGCTCCGCTTCATACTACCCGCCGAACCCTCGGAATCTTCGCTGCCAAGATTACTCATCGCGTCGTCCGCGTCCGCGTCCTCGTCCTCGAATTCCTGGTTCGGTTCTCGCTTCAAGCTTCCCATCGAGAGATCGAGGCCGGAGCATTGCTCCTTGAGGGCGTTGTTCATGAGTGTCGCTATGTTGGGATTGAAATACGGTCCGTAGGGAATCGGTACGTTCCCGATGCCCAAACGTTCCTTGTGGATCTCGAGGAGTCTTTGATTGAGGAGTAGCCTAAATTGCACAGGATCGAAAGGTTGGCCGGGTTCACGGGGTGACTGTGGCTCCGGTTGTCCATGAGGAGTTTGCTGCTTGAGTCTCATCCGGTGATTGTGAAACCAGTTTGTGATTGTCCTCGAAGAGAGGGCCAGCTCGCCAGCGAGAAACTCGATCGTCGCGACGTTCGGATATGGATCAAGGGCGAAGGCTAACCTCAGAGCTTCTTTTTGTTCTTCGGAGAAAAGGACTCGTTGCTTCTTTGCGGATGGTGGTCCAGGACCGGGTGAGGAGGCGTGATAGAACTCGGCGGTGTCGTTGCTCGATGTGTCGGAACTGTTGTCGTGGCCAGGGCCACTGCTTCGTCGTCTCTTGTTCGCCTCTCTTCGCTCGTTCTTCAATGCCTGAAGCTTGTCGACGTTGTGAGGGTCCGAGAGCCACATTTGCATTCTTATGAACGGCTCACGACCTTTTATGCTGAGCATGTGCCACGGCTTTGGTTTACTCAGTAATTCACTGACCGAACCTTGAGAGAGACCCAGCACCGCTTCCCCAAATATTTTCTGGCCAATGTTGTTCGCCAATAGAGCTTCTTTGATCTTGGTCGTTGTCGTTTGCGTGTCGAGGTCTTGGGTCAACGCCGCCATCTCGTAAACACTCGAAGATATGTGTTGATGAAGACTTCGCAGGGGCGATGGTGCCATCTGGTGATGAGGCGAGTGCAGACCCATTTGTTGCTGTTGCTGTTGTTGTTGTTGCACTGCTTGCTGCTGTTGTACTTGTTGCTGTACCTGTTGCTGCTTCTTGGCCAACTCTTGTATGCTCAGTTGAGCATGAGGATGATGAGGTCCTGGCGGTGTCAACATCAACGGGGTCGTTGCCTGAGCGAGCGACGGATGCTGCGAACTGGGCTGCGGCGGACCGAGCTGCATCTGACTTTCCTGCTGATGCTGGGCTGCCGCCGCTGCTGCTTGAGCTGCGGCTTGCGCGGCTGCTTGAGCTTTCGCTGCATTCTGCAATTGCTCTTGCACCAATTTTGTCGGTGGCATAGGCTTCATTGGGGTTCCGCAAGCTGCGAACACAGAAGGCGCGGAAAAAACAAATTAGTTCGAGCTGTTTGGCTTTTTCGAGGGACCACGGAAATCCGAAAACTTTCAAACTCGTTCTGCTGCTCAAGGTGTTTTTCAGCTTTTACGAAAACTCCAAATTTACATTCATTTCTCTTTTCCATGACTGGCAGCGAGAATCTTGTAAAAAAATGGTCCAAAGTGGAAAAAGCTTTCGGATCACGTGGCAATGGATTGTTGGTTTGTCCCGTGGAATAAAATAGTAACAAAACATCTATATTAACCTGAGTTAAACTTACGAGGCAGGCCGCCGTAGCCGCCGGTCCTCATTAGCTTCTCCGGAGCGATTTTGTACTGGCTAGCGACTAATTTGTGCACGGCATTGTCATCCTCGAGAAACATCTTCATTCTGATGAAAGGCTCTCGGCCTTTTTGCGTGAGCATGTGCCACGGTTTGGGTCTTGCGAGAAGATCCGATACGGAGCCTTGCGATAGACCCAGTACCGATTCTCCGAAAAGACGTTGCGATATCGAGTACTGAGAGAGTTGTTCTTTCACCTGGAAGACACAACGATAAGATATTTCATTATTAACGAATGCTTGACTTTTTAGACATTTCGTCGGGATCATACCACGTACCAGTTTACTTACTCTTTTGACTATGTCCTCGGTATTGAGGTTGTTATACATGTCAAATTGCTGCTGCGTTATCGGCGGCAAAACTGCTTTGAGGGGTCGTTGCGTTGTCGCGTGGTGCGTCGGTGTCGATGGTTGGCTTATGAGACTGTTGGTTATCGATGCCATTCTCTGGAGCGGACTGGCCGCAGCTGCTCCTGAAAATTCTTCGTTCGGTGTCATTGCCGGCGGCAATATCGAGTTGCCGAGCGGCGAACTCGCGCTCGAACCACCCGGTGTCGATTGAGGCCCGCTCGGCTCTTGCTTTGGTCTCACCAACGAAAACGCACTCCCCGCGTGCCTCATCGCTTCCTCCATCTTGTCCTTCTCCTCGTCCGTTACTCCGTTCATCATTTTGTTACGAGGATCCATTTTTGTTAAACTCAGATCCTGCACCACTCCGCCGTTCGCTGCTGCCATGTGATGCTGCTGCAGAGCCTGTTGCTGAAGTGCCAACAATCCAGGTATGTTTGGCAAACCTCCCAAACCAGCCAATGCAGCGCTTTGGCCCGTCGTTACGTTCAACTTTTGTAATTCACGATGATATGCGTCCAGTGCTATTCTTATGTCTTCCTGCGTTCTCTCCATGCTTTGCAGACTCTGGCCACCACTGAAAAAGTGCGGAAACATCGCGCTACCATCAATCGACGTTTTATTTGCTGTCCTCAATAAATTTCAATATTTCAATTTGCCAACCACCTCATTCACCTGCTCCGAGCTAAATTCCCTTCATCTATCTTTCCCTTTATTCATTTTTTAACAAACTTTTCATATCAAGTTCTTTTCGATAAATCTGCGAAAATTCCAACAATTGCAACTTCGACAAAGGAAATTTTGCTCGCGCTCGATCCCATTACGATGTGTTAAGATTCACACAGTCATCTTACCATTCAACGCTTTTAAAGCTTACAGTGAAAACGTGAATTTAGTTGGCTCGGCGATTAAACAAACGCAATTAGATTCGGATACGCTTTTTCTTTGTAACTCGAGTCTATTAGAAAGGCAAATATACAAGTGAGAGAAGAAGAAAAAAAAAATCATAACGATCTTTTCAATACGAAGTAGTGCGCGAAGATTTTGTGAATCGACGAACGAGATTACGGTTTAGAAATAAAAAGATTCTGCTAAATCCGATGTGGATGAAATACAATTAAACGGGGATGCTTAATGACAATGAGAGCGACGGAATTTTTTCGTCACGGAAAATCAAGACACGCGTTCATTAGAGCGTTTGCGTCGTTAATGTACGGTCGTTGAAGTCTCTCGCGCGCCGTTCGTCTATTTCTTTGACTCGCATACTTTGCTTTTCTCAAAATTCACTCCACATAAAGTTGCTCAATTTACTGGCTCTGAGGCGAGGTGAAAGTTAGTCACGATTCATGCCATTTTCGCGCGAAATCGTTTCTCCCGCGGCGTTCCATCGTTATTCTTGGAAGATGGATCAAAATGTGATTCACGCTATACACTTTTATCCTCCCATTCGCGTGTATCGCAAGTCGTGTTTAGCTCTCTCGAGCTTTCGAGATTCGGGAAAGACCGAAATATGCGTGTGACTGAATTTCACTCGAAACACGAATGCAGGAAAAAAGATCGAAGCTGATAATCCTCGATTTTTGATGGTCGCGCGCGGGAAGGAATAAAATTGTGTAATTTCCGGTTGACTAGAGTTTGCTATTCAGCAAGGTTTCGGTTTTTCCAAGAAATGCATATTTGCCGCGATTTCCTGTTCATACGATCGTGATCGCGCCGCTCATCGTGCACGATTTCAAATTTTCAAAAAAGAAAACAAAAAAAAAGGCATAATTCGGTAACAAGGATTTCTTACCTCGATGTAAAGTCACGTGGACCTCGAAGATCCTCCGGTCGTCTGCCCATCAATTTGGCCAATTCTTCCTGATATATTCGCACAACTTTTTCCTGGGGAATGTCGTCGTTCTCGTATTTCTTCAGTCTTCTGTTCTGACTGTCCATTCGGTCCTTACCAAATGGACTCGGACATCCGAGTCTACTCGGACTCTTGCTGTCTGCATCGTTCGAAGTCTCATGCTCGCTTCTGCTCATCTGTAGGTGTCCCGATTCCGAGAGTATGTGCGCTAGCCTCTCGTCGCTCATGTCATTCCCACCTCCGTCCTGTGGGGCACGTCCAAATGCTGGCATACCCTGCTCCTTGCCTGAAACATACTCTACGGGTGAGGGCACGATTGGTGGTGTGCTCTTAAGGTTTTTCGTCGCTTAAACTATCGCTTTTCGCTTTACTAGCGAGAACTAGCCATTTACATAATAAATGAATAAATAAATAAATAAAAGAGTCAAGAACAAAGCACTCGAGACTAATGAGGGAAAATCTTGTTAAAAAAATTGTACATTTTCGAGTTTCACAGTGATGCCAATTTTTGTTCCACCAACCAAAACGAAATTTGCCAGGCCACGAAAACCTCAACGACAATCGAATATCACGAGAGCTCTTTCGTCCTTAATTTCCAACGGAAACTCTAACGTTTTTCCGTTGACCTTAAAGTTTCTCCTTCGCCTATCATCGTTTTTTTTGTCCATCGATCGATAATGAGTATCGAGATGAACCTCCATCCATTTTAATGACTGCGTTTTTAATAATCACGTCGTGTCTTTACTTCAAATTTTTTCCTCCTTTATATTTATTTCCAATACACAGTGTACGGACTTTGACGAATATCAATTTGGATTAATGGCTCATGCGTGAGTCACCCAGTTGAGTTTCGATCAGAACTTACTAAGCAATTACGATCACACGATGTATACACGCGGATACAACGCTCCTACATGCTTCTGCGTGCATGTTTGTGTGTCGATGTTAAAATCAATTTTGAAGAGAGCGTTTGTGTATTACTATATATATTTATGTGTGGAACATGTTAGAACATAGGGCGAAGAGACGAGTCGAGTGTGGAGCAGTGATAATTAAAATACCCTCTTTCTCCCCCCCTCCCTTTCCTTTACAACTTTCGATCTTCTCTCTTCTTTCCATCCGTAAACCCTTGCCTCTTCGTTCTCAAGCCCTACTCCACGAAATATGTGTCCTCTAAATTCTACGTGTTTCCCGTCTAATTGACCAATCAGCCGCAAGATTCGGATGAATCAGCCATCGATCGTGCCTTTGATTGCTCTCGTTTCTCCACCACCACCTGCTTCCGTTACGTATTCACGTATGTGTCAACGTGTGTTCGAGACATCCGAACGTACTCGTCATGGCGTTTTTTTTCTTCTACTGGCCTCTTCACACCTTTTTCTCTTGCCAATTCGTCGTCTGCATATTCAATGAAAATTTTTCTTTTTTCTGGACCATCTGATTCGAGCTTCCATCTCGAGAGTCGGCCTCTTAGGTTTGGAAAATAAATGTGGATTCTTTGTTTCGATTGTTCGTTATCTCGTTTGTTTTCGAAAATTCATTTTGTTTAATTTTGGATCCCATGACAATCGACTCGGTTTTTTTTCTGTTTTTTTTTTACAATTTTTATCGGTGCCGCATTCTTTGGACGTTGGTATCGAATGGCCAGTGCTCGTCCAGGAGGCGGATAATATTGTTTTCACTTGATTTTAGCGTCAGACTCGATTTCCGATTCTTGAGCCTTCTATATCGTCATATCATTCGTGTACCTCGATAAATTCACCGTTTTCTCTATGTATTCACTTCCTTCAGCAGGCAGAAAATCCTGCGGACAGGAAATCATGTGTGCGGAACGTCCGGTCTCTCAGAGATAGACGAGGAAGGGCATGTCTGATATCGATATTCTTTCGTTCAACGCTCGCGCGCGTCCTCCTCGCCTTTCCCTCCTCTCGTTATATTTCTTCTCATTCTCCCTCTCGCTGCCGCTATCTTTCTCTTCTGCTTATCCATAACTCTGCTCTCTTCTCTCGAGAATTTCCACAAAAGGGATTACTAAATTCCGATAAACAATTTTTAATCGTGAACCCTCGAGGTGAACAAAAGCTTGCTCAGAAGGAGTATGAGAGCGAGAGTTTCACTTGGCTTTCATTCTATTTTTTTTCGTTATTTTTATTAATTGTACATTATGCATTATCGATGCGCAACGTCTGCCTCTCTCTTCACATTATAGAAGCGAATACTAGGACGTCTAGCTATTTTCTATACGGACATGCCATCGAGTCTTTCCAAGCTTGATTAAAAATCGAATTTTTTCTTCTCCATTCAGTACAACGCAATAAATTATGCTGCTTCGTTGCCGCCCGATTGAAAATCTTTAAACTTGATTTTATTTTTATTATCGATCGAGAATTTATTTTTAATCAACGTTTTTTTTTTTATTACTTTTCACTTATTTGCCAAGATATTATGCAGCCGATTAGCGTAAAAATAATCAGACGCTCTTTCCTGTTCGATATACTGAATTAATTTTTCTTTTCTTTTTTATATTCCTCTCTGACGATCCATCGATGTAGCTTCATGGTCGTTATATTTATTTAGTTTCATGTTTATATCGATTCTCTGTACACATATTTGTTCCGTGCAGCACGCAGCAGTCGCTTGGCTTTCTATTTTCTCGCGTTGGCTAGTATATTCCTCGCGAAACCAAAAGTTCCCACTATAGTGCGTTCACACCATGCGAATTACGATGTACCCACATAATTGTGTTATTCTACTCGTTGGCACTTGAGTCTGTACATGTTTTTCACTTGCTCCCATTAATTGTTGCTCAATCTTGCTATCGGTCTTTTCCATAAGATACGATGCAAAAAAAAAACAACAGAAATTCGATCGATCGAACGGACTAATAGAACGAACGATTTTTATCAAATTTTCTCATTCCGAAAAGCGAATTAGTTCATCGTGAATCCTAATGATCTTTTTCGCGTACCTCATTCGCATGACAACCTCAGCAAACTATTCTTTGTACCAATTATTTTTCCAATTACACCATCAGTTTGTCAAGAACCAAGAAGCGATTTCCTTCGCTGGGTATTGTGCGAAGGAACGAAATGACGAGTGTGAAAAAAAGGAGTATCGCGATCGTTGCAAAATTCACAAAGAGACAGGAAAATAGTCGAAGAACAATCACTGGCCCGAGCATCATTTTAACAATGAAGATCGACTCGAGTTAAGACCTTTCGCAAAATACGCGAGGGAGTTGTTTCTCACTCGGTTATTTGCGACAAGATTTAGCGTGGCTCTCGCGTTTCTACGAGGGAAATGAGATTTCTTGGGCGATAATATCCTCGTGAAAATCGTGCTCCGCACCGGCCTCACTTCTCCGCAACAAATGATGAATTTTTTCGTTGTTTTTTTCCCTTTCTTTCCTTACAGTGGCGACGCGTAACGCGTTTTATTTCGCGACCAAACTTTCCCGGCATGAAAACAGTTTGAAGACGAAAAAAAATTGCTTACGCACAGACTCACACACAGTCGCGGTACACGGATGACAAAAGTTGAGAGAGGGGCCTGTAACGCGTTTTCAAACAATATGCTGCAACGCTGCTCGTATAAAAGGCTTGCATTACAAAATTCGACAAATCGTTTCGTGTGAAAATTCCTCAGACATAATCCCTATTCAGATTAACGTGTCTTTGGATTTATTGAGAAATCTTTATTGTTGCCACCGTTTCATTGCGTATACGTACGCGCGAATATAAACAAATGGATATTTGTTACTCCGCATCGCCTGCTCTGCAACTTTACTCCCGCGCCGGAATAATCTCGAAACTCTCGGTCTTTCATTGTTGTTTGTTTAAGCTCGTCTTTCCAAGTCGGCCCCGCACGATCAAGGCTCGAAAAAAAAATCGCCGTTCTTGCTGATATTCATTTCGTTACGTCTTTCCGAACAATTTTTCACACGGGAAAAAATGAATAGGCGATCCAATCGGAAAAGCTACGGGGCAGCCGCGTTCGTAGCTCGTTTGTTGTTTTTTTTTCTCGCTATTAATAATCGAAATTGTCGGTTGAGGAAACTCGTAAAAATGATGTATCCCACGTCGATTTATTTTTCATTCAACCACCGGGCGAGCAAGAGTCATTTTTTTTTCTGAATGTAGAATGAACGGGGAAGCTATAGTGTTTTCGTCCTTGGAAAAAAACTTAATTATGTCCGATTAGTACGAACTTGTCGCATTTTCAATGGAACGATCGTTCGAGCGAGATTTTTCTTTGAAAACGGCTGTTTACTCGACTGGACGAGAGTCCAAGGGAATTTGGAACCACCCCCGTAATTTCATGGTTCAGGAGGTCGGTCGGGGTCACGCCTCTCATCGGTCTTTCTTCCCCCTTCATATATATTTTTTAATACAATATATTCATTCTCCCTCCGCTTTCCGATAATGCGACTAGCCTCGCGGTATGACGTTTGATTGTTTTTTTTGTTCACTGTTTTTTTTTTCGTATCAAGAGATATCGTTCTGTGGCTTGTTGACGTTGCTTCTCGCGCGCAACGGTTCGACGACGAGAGCCCGTGATTATCGCCCACCGAGATCCGACGGAAACCGACAACCCATTGATGCACGACCAGTCTCACTGCCATCGTTTCGTTGTCACCGCAAAGTGAATTACTGAATATTTCACTTTTTATGCTACCGTGTAGCCTGCGCGTGTCTGCATATGAACACGTATCCACACACACACAGACACAGACACGTGTGGAGATTTTAATATGCGTATTATATGAACGTATCTGTATTTTCCACTAGTGGTCATACGGTATGACCGGACGCCGCTCGAGGACGTCACCCCTGATACATGCGATGCCATGTGTTCACCGACCGGCGTTCTTTTTTTTTATCCCTTCATTTATACTCAATATTTCCATCGATATTTATATTTCTGAAAAAAAAAGGAAGAAAACATAAAAGCAACGAGTCACCGCGTTACGCTTGCCCGACATCGGGATGCATGGAGAAACATGCGATCATAGTGCATGCCCGAATGGTCACACATTCGAATCATTCGATTCTCCGGAAGGATGCAATTTTCAAATCTTTTTGTATGTTCCTGTTTCAACGTAACGTGTGACTCGTTTGCTCAGCTTTTTCCCCCCCCTTTTTTTCTTTATTCTCTCGGGCTATTAGTAAATTTGAGAAAATCGTTGGACTTTTGTCGTTCAACTCGAGGAATAATTTCAAACTTTCGATTTCGCTCTGTCTCTATGGACAAATATGCCGATGCTCCTTTCTTCAGTATCTCGAACCCTTTCTCCCTCTCGCTCTCTCTCTCTCTCTCTCTCTGTCGTTCTCTTCCTCTGCTATTTCGCTACCCTTATTTTACTTGGTATTTCTCGCTCCAACTCCGAGATCCTCATTCGCTGGAACACAACTACGAACGAGCTACGAGTTGTTGTTTGTTTTACACGTAGATATGTATATCTATGTATATTGTGTGTATAAAATGCCTTCTCATTGTCGTCGTCGTTGGCAGTCTGAGCAACCCTTTCTTATGTACATGATTTCGAGGGCGAGGGGATGTTGGATGCTCCGCCACGAACGGGGATCCTATTCCCAGGAGCTATTAGTCTAAACAATATGGCTGCCAAACGCAGCGAACAATCGATACAGAGCAGGTATACTCATCCCTATATTCCAACGTCTGTGTAATTTAATCAAGGTAATTAACATCATTCTCGCGCTCTCGAAACGCGTTGAGAAGCGTCCAAAAGGCGCGGCTACACAGATACTACATTCAATATCCTCGTGGCCTTTGCTCTTAACAATAATTGCCCTTATGATCAAGATTCGAATGAATTTTCAAACGACCCACAACCTTTATTTATCCTGCGAAAATATTTCGACGATTCATCTAAATTCGTGGAATTTTAATTTGACCGAATTTAAACATTTTTTCGATAAAGCTAATTATTCGTTTTTTTTTACTCAAAAAGTGCCTCATCGTTCAGGTTACTATTCGCATGTTGAATTGTTGGGTCATTGCGTCAAGTACGCTTTAATAATAGAGAAAAATGTATAATCAACCGCAACCCTACATCAAGTTGTTCTTTAGTCTCTCTATTAATCAGTAGATATTGCAGCGATAGCCGGACTCGATGGAATGCATCCCCAGTGAGTTACTCACCGGGGTTAGGCGTTAATGTGTATTTGGCCAACGATAAATACCGTTATTCACAAAACAGATGAAAGTAAGAAATGACTATAAGTACCAACAACGAGCCACGGTTTATTAGACAACGGTAGTCGCAGCAGTTGAGGAGCGGCAACGATAGTATAGTAGTTTTAGTGGTTGTAGAGTTACAGATGAAAGAGCGCTCGTGATATTAGTAAATGAATAATGAAACATTAATATGGCAGTGCGAAAGGCGAAAGAAGATACAAAAGTATGATAAGGGGCGCAAGAATATTGGAGCATACGAATTAAAAACGGGGTAAACGTGGTGTGGTGGTCGTGGTCGTGGTCGTGTCGGGATCCTTTCAACTTAGTGGCACAGGTTGAAGAATCAACAAGTTTCTTACGCGTTACCATTGCACTCTGGCTCGAGGTTTCGGCTTAGGAAAAAAAAAACAAAAAGAAAAATCTTTGCATTTTTTCGTAGCCCAGCCTGAAATACGAATGCCAAGAAAGATGATATGGTGAGAATTTTGGATTTTGCAACCAGTGCCAAGAATCAAGTAAGAAGAGGGTACCTTCGGGGGTTGAGTTCGTGCGAGGAGGGTTCGGTTTGTTTTGTTTTTGTTCGTTTGCTTAATGACGGACTTGAACTCACCTTTCTTCGGTATGAGGGATTTCAGTAGCATCACAGCATTTTCGTCACAAGCCCATCCGTGCATCTTTCTGTAGCTGTCCCGTCCTTTCTCCGTTAGTTTGTCCCAGGGTTTCGGTTTGCTGAGGAGCTCGCTGACCGTTCCCTGGCTCAGTCCGAGGACGTATTTCGCAAAGAGTCTCTGTCCGATATTGTGTATCGAGAGCAATTCCCTGACTCGCCTCGCGATGTGAAGCGTGTCGAGGTTTTGGGAGGCGTATTTGTCCATGTTGTAACGCAACATTTCCTGCAGTCTCGCTTCCATTGGGTCGCCCTTTGGTATCAACGACTCTCCGAGTCTTCCGGCCATTCCTGCCGCTCCGAATTCATCCCCGAATCTGAACGGATGCGTTCGATCGTCGAATCGAAAAGGACTCTTCAACGTGTCCAATGTGATGAGAGGCCCGATGTTGTTGTTGGCTAAGTGATGGCTATTGTTGTTGTTATTGTGACAGGATTCCTCCTGAGGACTCTTTGGCGGAAGCGACGTTGGTATCATACTCGGTAACATTCCTATGCTCGAACCGTTTATAATGCTGCTGCTGTTGGTCGTGTGTAGTGTGTCGAGAATGGTTGTGGTCGCAGTGGATGCAGAATGTGGCGGTTGTAGCGCATTGACGGCAATCGGTATGGAGGGTGACGTCAGGGCGACCGTCGAGGAGGGTGTTGGTGGTGCCGGTGTTTCGTGGCCCGGTATCGGCGTTGGTGCCTTTTCCGTTGCGTCCAGGCAACCACCGCTCGCACCGCCGCCACTCATTAAACTGCTGCCCCCCAATTGTGGCGTGCTCGACTTGGCTGGTGTATTCGTTAACGATGCCGATGACGATGGGTTATCTGTTGGTGATGGAAGGTGATTTAGGTTCGTTGTCGTTGCTTGATGCAACGAGTGCATCGATTGTTGTTGCTGTTGCAATGCTTGATGCACCGCAACAGCAGCAGCAGCAGCGGAAACAACCGGTTGCGACTGCTGCAGTTGGGAGAGAGCTTGGTTTTGTGTTTGTAATGATAATGATTGTTGCTGCAGTTGCGATTGTTGTTGCTGGGGATGTTGTTGTTGTTGTTGTTGTTGTTGCTGCTGTTGTTGTTGTTGGGATGGGTGCTGATGCAGTTGTTGGTGGTGGTGTTGCTGCTGATGCTGCTGCTGCTGATTTATGATCGATCTCTCCAGGGACCGCCTCCAGTTGGCGACGATCTCCTCACCGAGGAAAGAGCCAAAGGTTTCGACATTCTGGAGAGGAGGTGGGAACAGGAGACTCGAGGCAGTCGAAGTGGCCGACGAGGGTGTCGGGGTCGAGCGGCTCGGGATCGCTTGTTGGGAACAGGAGACGAGGGAGGACGCGGGTGGCTGTGCAGCACTCCCACCAATCACGACACCAGCAGCACCACCTACACCACCACCTAGAGCGTGGGGTGAAGCGGTCGCGGTGCGCTGAAGGGGTGAGGCTAGTCCACCTGCAACCACGAAAAACAAACGAGGGACCACCCGTCATACACCGCACGATAAACTCTCGACCTGTCGTCAATCATTCAAGGCTTCTCCCTCTTTGAGCTTTTTTTCAATACATCTATTAACCTTTGACGACTTTTCAGCCTCCCCCCCCCCAACCCCCAGCTTTTTTCT
>JBAJMU010000006.1:13266765-13288587 GCA_037952995.1 Hyposoter didymator
CCCCCCCCAACTCCCAGCTTTTTTCTTTTTGTGCTTTGTAAACACCAATACATACATATCGATTGCAAATTTTATAACAAATGCAAAAAAGTAACTACTTCGGGACTCGAGACTCTCTTTCAAAACTCCGTTACATCGAAACCAAAAGAACGTTTTTCAATAGAGCGATACCAAAAAAATGAAAAGGGTTGAAAAAATATCACAACTTTAGGGAGCAAGTCAGAAGTACATAAAACAATAGGAAAATATTTCTGTCGTTCAAAGGTTCCGCGGGTGTTTTGGCTCGAGATGTTGGAGTTTACGGTGTACAAGTGTCCGATCGTTCATTCAAGGACAAGATATAAGGGCTGATCGAGATTTTAGGAGATCGGGTTGTACCGATTGAGTCGAAATTTTGAAACATCCTGGTTGCTGCACGTAAGAGAGTGCTACAGGTCGAGAGATTGGGTGGCGCGCGAAAGATTGAATGAAAATGATGAAAGTTCGGGGATGAAATGAATTCGAAAGAGATTGTCAACAAAACGAGATTTCCACGTGTGCTTTTACGTTTGGGGGCTTGTTCGCGGACAATGTCCTAAAAAAATAACTCGGCATGAAATTTCGCAGGGATTTGACGTTCCGGTGGATATGTGAACGAGAGCAATCGCAGGCTTGAGAATTCAGCTGCAATATATTATGGGGTGGCAAAAGGGGGTCGAGTGTTTTCGAAGGCAAAGTTGATTCGGTGGGGCTGCATGGTTACGGATGGAAGGAGAGAAACAGTTGCGTCGGTGTGTTCGAAGGGCAAAATGATGGGAATGAGGAATGGTGCCACGAGCATTTAAAACACACAAATACACACGTACGATCACACACACACGCCCACCCACAGATACACAGGCATACACAGACGATGGTTAGGATTTTGGAGGTACTTGGGATTTCGTTGGTTTGAGTCGGAAGGGGTTGACGTTGCAGTATCGTTTTGGCATCTCTCTTTCTCTCTTTTGGTCTGTATGTAATATGTTTATGTATATACACACGTTACATACATATATATCAATATATATATATCAACAGCCACTGTCTCTCAATCTTTTTGTGCATCTCTGTGTGTGTATATATATATAAATGTATATGTATATATAAAACTTGTATATTTATATATCCATATATATTCGTCTCTTGAGTCGCAGCAGCAGCAGCAGCAGCAGCAGCAGCAGCAGCAGCACTCTCAGTAGCAGCAACGTGTTCGCTCTGAATCGATTCATATTAAACTCTCCGAGGGTGGGGCGAGGGGGCGGGAGTAGGGGCTCGTGGTTGAATGGGGGTATTTTGTCCCCCTACCCCTGAAACAATGGCCCGGGTCTGGGCAAATATTGCGAATATCGTCCACAAATTTGCGTGCACTAGGCAAAGGAGAGTTAAGGGGTCGGGGAATGACTACGAGAATACCGCGAGAGCAAGAGAGAGAGAGAGTGATTCTCTCGGCTGATTCGGAGGATCGGTTTGAGTGTACACAGGCGGATGCCGGAGCAACTGATTATGTTTTTGGTGTGCGTCAGTTTGACTCTTTCTCTCATTCTCTCTCTCTCTCTCACTCTCTCTCCCTGCAGCAGGTGTGGTATTACGCGAAACTATACAATGTGTGCATATAGATATAAAAATGTACACACAAAGCCACCCCCTACCCTCTTCGCTCTCCCTTTCCACAGCCTTGCACTCAGTACCGCAGACGGATCTGGTGGTTCGTTTATTTTTTCTTTCTTTGTGTTTTTTTTTTTTTTTNTTTTTTTTTTTTTTTTGGGAAAAAATAAAAAGTGCAGCCTAAGCAAAGAAGGGAAACAAAAAGTGAGTGATGGAGAAAAAGGTACCTGTGTCAGAGAGTGAAGACACGAACTATGTATGGGATTGGAAGGATTATGAAAATTTATGAAAAAATGAACCCAGAGGATGAGACAGACAGAGAATAAAATAGAGAAACAGAGAAAGAGAGAGAGAGAGAGAGAGAGGAGAAAGAGAAAGTATTTGCAAGCCTGCGGGTGATTTTTAACACATATTTAATGCACATAAACGTATTATGTTTGTTTGAAAAATGAGAAATGTAAAAGACGAAATTTGAAAGTGATATCAACTGCAAACACAATGACAAGCGGGGTTACTTATCGAGAAAGAGCATCACCGATATTTCACATTTTTTCAACTCTATTTTATTTTTTATTCCAAGTCCGATTACCTCGATGGGAGCGTCTGCTTTCATCGAAATGATTTACAGCCAATGAAGTAAATGAAGAAAAAATTATATAATTATTTGACTCGTGTGGACTGTTTGGGTTGCTTTACACTCGGAGTCTCGGAGAGAGAGTCAGGACCGAAGAGCATTTTTACATATACATCGATACATTGTGGATTATATGGTCGTATGTGGACGTACGTGAAAATATTAGTATATGCGATGATACATAACAAATATGCGTGTAATGTATTTATGTATGAATTTATATAATTGAGGATGCACTAGGGGTGGGGGGACCGGTCGTCAACTCATTTTCACCAGCTTATTATCTAATGATTACAGCCTTGCAAACGTACCATCTAAGCTCTCGTAAAAAATTACGATCTCGTGGGTAATATTCATGCATGAAAAAATGTGCGCCATTAGTCCGGGGAGACTAATTCTCGCGCGTTGCTTTCTACGAGAGCTTGCAACGCATACCGTTACCTATGATTCATCAATCGAGTAACGAACCCACCAGCTCATCAATTCTTTACCATCTATACCTTTACTTTTTTTTTTTCTAACAAATTTTTTTTTTTTATTTTTTTATTTTTTAAATTAACTTTTTTACCGATGCCATTACGGGCAGTCGTTTGAATGAGTCAAAAAGATTGGATTCGGTGAATGTAACGTAATGACGAAAGGATGGAGAGACGACGCAATGTCAATCGCAAAGAGTGAGGCAGTTCGTCGATTTATATATATGCGAGAGAAAAAAATAGTTTTTTAATGTAATATGAAATTGTTCTTGAAAGTGTATGGCGAGTAAACGCGTCGAGTGTATAACGCTCTTCCGGAGACCGGGGGATCCCATATATTCGCGTGCGTTGGCCTCCTGTCACGCACGTCGTTATGTAGACGAGCGGGCGCGAGTTCTCGAGCCGATGAACTCGTTCTCCGTGCCTCTCTCTCTCTCGCTCTCTTTCGCTTTTTCTCTTTTTCTCTGCATCTCTCTCTCTCTCTCTTTCCCTCTCTCTCTCTCTCGGTTCTCATTGCCCAATTGCGAAACGAGAGACACTTATAGTTGCTCGCGGTGCAGCAAATTCTATGCACGCTGACGTTATAGAAGCCGATAGAAATCGCTGGAGATTATCCGCGAAACGAGAGACCCGGAGCAATTGAAACGTGAACGTGGGATCGCGGGCTCGAGAACATTGCAACAGAATCTTTTTTTTTCCTTTTTTTTTTTTATTCTTCGTACACAGTCAACGACCCTCCCGAGCGCGAAAATAAATGCATAACACATAGGGAGAGAAAACTAATACGGAACAAAGGACGCAGCTAGAATTAATAATTTCGTATATTGCGTACGCAACCACATGAATGCATTGCAGCCAATTTAAGATTTTTATTGCTCATTAATTGAGAGAAGAAAATTATGGTTTGCCTTTTTTTTTATTTATTTATTTTTTTTTTTCAATCGATCGCATGTTATAGTGGATGAATTCGTTAGATCGTGGTGAATCGATAGATGCGGGTATTAATTGCACAAATTTGCAGACAGCGTTTTGCATTGCCCATTTTTAACATATTTACGAATGAATAATGTCGAATAATTGTTTTTGCGATTACCGTTGATCGATCGTTTACGTAATAATTATTTATTTTTATTATTCATTCATATATATGTTTAAATAATTGAGTGAATATTCATTTATGCCCAAAATGTGAAAACGAAAATGGAAATCAACTTACCGAGTGCATCAGGCGTGCTAGGAGGTTTGAGTGTTTCGGCTTGTTGCAACGCTTTGGACCTTTCCATTAGGAGATGTTCGAGGCTCTTGCCGGGCTCGCCGGTCGGTATTTGCGAGAGATCGACCGATCTCAAAATGCTTATCTCACGCTTGATATCGTCGTAGTCACGCTGACGCTCGAGTTTGCTCTCCAAACGAGCGGTATGCTGTCGTCGTGCCTCGAGCTCCTCCTCGAGCCGCGACGCCGTCTGCGAGCTCGTTTCCTGGAGACGTTGCAAGCTTTGCTGTAACCTCGCGACCTCTTCGACCAATCGATTGATCTGAAATTACAATGGCAAAGAAAAAAACTTGATGAAAATCTGAATCTCAGTCCGCGAAGTACAAATTGAAAAATATTGCGAATTAAAAGTCAATTGATTCAATAATGAATTAGCATGTGCGATTATCTTGTCTATCCCGATTCATCAACCTTTCTCAATACTCTAGGAAATGGCAATGAAAAAATTAACTGAATTATATTAAGAATCAATTACGAACTGATAAGATCCGGCTTCGTATAATTTCCACGGAGTTTTCTTAATATAAGGAGCTTACCTCGGATTCTCATTATCAATTATATCGAGAACGTATAATAATATTCGCGTTAACGTTGGTACAACGTCGCAAGAAGGAAGAGGGACAAAGAGAGAGAGGCAAGAGGCTACGGAGCATGCGACGATATCGAGAGGCTGATGGGAGGAGTAAAAGCGAACAGGGGGTTGAAGAGGTAAATGCGGGCAGAGCGAGAAAGAGTAAGACGAAGAGAGAGAGAGAGGTGTTCGTTAATCGCCGTTACTGAATGTAATTATCAGGGATTAAATTAAATAACGTCCGATCGGGTTGGCCGCGGCAAATTGCCGAGCAGGCCATTGGAACCGCGATCACCCCCTAATTATTTATTAGAAACATACCACGGGCTATCCTCTCTTACTCTATACTTCTCACCCCTTCGATCATCTGTGTTCACAATGTTTGCTTACACGAACGATCGATTATCGCTCCCTTTCCCCTCACACTCAATATCTATTTACATATTTATCGTTCTTTCCTTCGCTCGATTATATCGTTCAGTTCGAACTATACCGCAGCTGACATAATGAAGTCTGGTATAATGATCATTCTATCAATGATTCTTTGCCTACGAGAACCACGATCCTTGATCTTGTGAATTATTTATTATATCGATTCAGTACGTATATTTATATCTCTGGGCTGAATAACTAATGCAAGCATTTCTCTTGGCGATTAGATTTTTTGCGTGGAACAGAAGTCTCACTTTTGCTCTTTTTGCTTCCTCATAGAGGAAGCTATGTGACGGTGAAAATTTTTTTTTTCCAGTTTTCAATGTCAATATGCTTAAAATGTCCCAAAACGTCGAAAAATCATATCTAGAAAAAATGTCCGGATGTGTGTGTGTATGTGTGTGTGTGTGTGTATGTTCTGGCACTGTAAAATTCAAATGTTTATAACTCGAGACCGGTTTGAGCTACATCGCTCCCGTTTTGCACAGATGTTAGTCTAGACCAGCTCTCCGTTCACGGACAATTTCGTCAGAACAGCTCAAAAAATACGAACTCTACGGCATTTTGAAATTTTCGAAAAAATGGTGTCGGCACTCTAACTTTCGCAAATTTCGAGATTTATTATCAATTTTTTTTTTATAAATAGAGTATCTTAATAGGAAGGTTGGTATTGAATTTGGGGATAATCGGTTGGACGGTTTAAATTTTATGGGTTTTCGAATTTTTCGAAAATCTTAGTTTTTCGAAAAATATCGAAATCTTGTAAGATTTTATGTATAAGTCGGTACTCCCTCTTTATTTTCGAGCAAAGTTGTCGGAATTATTGAATTTAAATGCAAATACAAGAAAGTAGAAAAATGCTGCAAATTGAAATTTGCAAATATTTTTCGTTTTTTTATCGTATTTTGGGATGAGAATCTTTTGAATGTTGCTGAATGGACTCGTGAGTCACCTCATCGTCATTGACTCACTTCGAGGAGCATTTATAATTGTCAATTAGGTCGCGCGAAAGAAACGAACGTTTGAGGGAAAATGGCTGATTGAAAATGCTTACGAAATTCATAATGGAACTCGATACGAAATTGATACGATTGACAATGAGAAAGTGAAGGCTCCGTCGTCTACCGTGGTCGTGCGTATAAAGTCTGGGCGATCTTGCGATGAACCGCACAAAACGACCTTCATTGCGAATAACTGCAGATGCGAATGCATCCGTCAATTATTGTGCTCGGTAAAGTCGAGAGTGTACCGAGAGTGTACACGTAGCTAAGGCACAAATCCTTTGATCAAAGCCTGCGCCTTGTCTCGTTTACGCGAGTGGGTTTATTAATGACACGAAAACCATCCCCTTTATATACTTTCTCTCCCGCGGCGCCTTCTCTCAATGACTCTCCAGACCTTTATCGGTGGCACGTGGGTAAAGAAAAAAGAATTGCCTCGTCACTAACTTTCGACAATCCGTATACATGCATTTATATGTTGCATTATTTTTCATGCAACACTCCCTGGTTGCTGCTACCCCTTTGCTATCGGGTATATCGTCGTTGACGCGAGAATGCATGATCAATCGAACCTCAACACTCGAAGCTCATACACACTTTTATAACCCCTCGAGAAAAAGCATGTAAAAGAAATGGTTCGTATACGCACGTGAATATAGATTCCGCCTGCATGCACAATACACATTTTTAATCCTCAACCCCCCCCGCGGAAAAAAGAGTAAAAAGAAAATGAATAAAGAAAAACGAAGAAAAAAAATGACCAAGACAAAATCGGCCACCTCCGGATTGCACGTTTGCGGAGCAAAAAAGCAGCGTGTATACGAGATCCATGTATGTAGAACGATATCTTCATGTATGCGTATACATGGAATAGGTATCGGCGGCAAACTGCAAAGGCAAAACGTTCCGGCGTGTGCAATGCACTCGGGGATATTTGTGGTATGAGGCATGAACGAGCATCAGCTCGCACTCCGGAGTGTTTGTGCATGAGGACCTCTCTTCTCTACCTCCAACGGGATAAAAACGATCGGTCGATTGTAACCTTTTTTCCCTCTCATCCTTCTTTTCCCTCCATCCTCTTCTCTCTCTCTCTCTCTCTGTTTTCACCTATTCGTACAACAGCAGAGAGTCAATTATTCGTGCGTTACCACCGTGTGCTCTCGTGTACCGTTTTCATCCCCCTTTTCTAACCCTTTTATCATCAATCGACGAATTACAATAGGGGAGGCTCTTACTTTCCCTACCGATTTGCCACACGTTACCACTCGTATTTACCGCGCTCGACATAACTCCGAGTTAACAAATTTTCTACCTTCGAATCAATCCATCTATAGAACACTCAAGCAACTTGCTATTTATGACATACTTCCCGCGTCGTGGCTCATCGTATATGAAAACGTATCTAGAAAAATATGAGCCGCCCTCTTTTTCATCAATATTGATTCCTCACGATTTTTCTCTCTTCGGCAATTCTTAATCATCCGATTAGACTCATCCAACAAAATAAACCGAGCTTTTTATTATTTCACCTTTTTCCACTGCCTAACTCTTAAATGTGAATGGTAAATGACGTCACGTTCGTATTGGAAGTAAATTATATATGAAAATGGAACAATGACGATATCTCGTCGATATACGTGCGTTTTGTCTGTGTGTGCTCGTTTAATGGGCGCGATAGATCGAAGAACCTTGACGCACCAAACAACTTACCTTTTCAACCCCGTTGGTTTATTTATTCGAGTCGTCAAGTCGTCATGTACGACGGGCTTGACTACTTTGACCTGTCGATTGTCCGGTCTCTCTCTCTCTCTCTCTCTCTCTCTCTCTCTGCTTGTGATCGATACTGTATAGCTTTGCGAAGTCACTATGTGTCTAACGAATACGAATATGAACCCCTGTAACTGGCCTAATATGTATGTGCTTTGGTAACTCGGCGTCGAGTATCCAAGTCACACATACCAATAGCAATAATACCTGCTCTATATTCACTGGTTCGATGGACGAGATACGCGCGTACGATTTTTCCACGAATAAATTATTATACGTTATTGAACGTGCTCATAGATTAATAAACCTATCGCGGTCATTCAGTCGGGAACTAATGAAATTCAGACCTTCGTCGTTTCGTTATTCTTCAATTATTATTAATCATTAATGATCAACGAATCCAAAGAAAAAATTGATCTTTTTCATCGTCAAGTCCGAGTCCTCGTAACGTTAGAACGTTTCTACAAAAATTCACGAGATTTAATGCCGAGCTGAGGATCGGAACTGAAGAAATCGAAATTCCAATGACGTGGAAGAAAAATGGAAAACTTCATCGAAGATGAGGAAACTATAGACGTCGCGTAAAGTTGGCACGAAATCACCCATACATCTGATAGGGATGTGTACGAAGCGTGAAACATGCAAGAATCGGCGTTCGATAACAGCAAACTCTCCCCCCCCCTCCCTCTCTTCATGGACAGTAGACTTCGGTTCTCGAAGTTGGCTTCCAGTCATGTATACATGTAGGTAGACGTTCTCGATAGTCGAGGGGTAATAGTGTTTGTCATTAGTGCAACGATAGGGTGAGTTTTAGCTTAACGCCAGTTGGGAGGTGTAGGAAAGCCTGATAGAAGGACAGGTGGAATTAACACCCTTACGGACAATCGACGTGCTGCTGCCGCCTCTTTCCTTCTTTACTCTCTCTCCATCTCGCTTCGTTCCTCTCCCAAACTTACCCAAAAGCGATTCTCAGCGCTCACTTACCACCAGAGAACTCCACAACCCCATGACACAAATTGTTTCTCACTTTAGCGATTACCGTCTTGATCCGGCCAATTCGAAATAGCCGTCAGAATCCAGCTCGATTTCTCTTTTTATCGTAAATTCTTGTGACGTACCCCCCTGCGTTTCTTCTTCGTGTCACTTCGTTGGTAATCATCGAGACGAAACGTGTCCATGGATTTTAATGAATTTTCAGTCTGCCAATTTTTATTTTTTTTTTCATAAAAACAATCGTGCTGGGACTTTAGATTTTTTCGAGTATCGATCGTACTGCCGAATCCATGTCCCGATTCTACGCATTACGATTCCGACCACCATCGTACTTACGGAACATTTGCCTCATATATACGTTGCGACATCGTTAAATTTAATGTCATGGCGGGGTGTCCGTAAAAAGTGCAACCCTCTCGCACAAACGTAACTGCCGGCCGTCATATCGCTACCGCGGCGAAGCACACGATTGCCTCGAATCTATCGAGATTGCACTTTTGTCTTGTTACTGAGCATGGGTAATCTTTACACCCTCGTAAATCCCCCTCCTGAGAATGCTTTGTACCTACAAGTTAACTTGCAACGTTACTTGCACATTTTTTCAAGTCCCGATGAATATGACACTGCGTCAGGGAAAAGATTAAAAGAAAATGCAAAGGCTTTTCATCGATTTTCTTCTGCTTCCCTGCGGAAGACGCAGTTTCGGATTAACCCGTTCTTTGTTGGTCTAAAGTGTACGCGAGATACTTGCGGGGAGAGCAACGCAGAATCTCGCTGAGACCTTCGTTAGTGGACGATAGGGTTGAAGGGGATGTACAGGACGGTAGAGGTCAGCCCTGTACAGGGTTCGAGAATTAGCACACTGAGAGTGGCGTGAGGAAAGTTCGAGAAGGGTGTTCGCTGAAGAGGTCACCCCTTTTCAAAGGCAGGAAGGAGAAAACCGAGTAAAAACAACGAACTCGATCGAGAGGGTAGCGGATGACGAAATTCACGGACGAGACGAGAATCGCGTTGGTGAGATGTTCGCCGAGTCTCACACATGGAGGTCCAGTATCCTGGCGAGCCTTTGAACGTTGGGCCCGAAGAGGTTGAGTGTGTAGAGGGAAATTGAGTGAAAGGGGGTACTTTAGGGGGTGGAAATTTGAACCTGATCCTCTAGAGTTTTTGTTCATTGTGTCGAGGCAGAAAATATTCGTTTGAATTTTGCCTTTTTGCATCTGAACGTTATTATATGCAGATTTATATGACGAAAGAAAAAAAAGATAATCCGGAGCGGGAGACCTCGATACCCTTAATCCTCGCTGATTTTTCCTATTTGCATTATGGCCCCGTCGCGGTCTTTTGTTTGCTCGGTTTGCTGCTTCCTATATATTGATCACATTTTCCCTGCCCTGGTATAATCAATCTCCTCGCGGCTCCGTACGACATTCACCCTCCGCTCCGGCCCCTGTCCAACCCCTTCCTCGACACCTATACACATACGTGGGGCTGTACATATCGGCCAGCTCGGTTATTACATGTGTACCGGGCAATGAGAAAATAAACCCTTACGTCGATCATACACGAGCAGCTTTAAAACGCATTCTACTTGAATACGCGCTTTTAATTTTCCCACATTGAGAACTTTCGATTCGTATAGCCTTACGAAAACAAAACTTGCAAATTCTCGATTTTACAAAAAACTTTTTTTTAACGTTCTGCAAATAATTATCCTCGTGGCCGGGTCCGTCGAGTTACCGAGTTCAATGTTTTTCTTTCTTTCTTGGGGAAATAAATGTTTGATGGCTCAGGGACGATAGCCGCGGGAGCATCTCCTCCTCCTCGGGTAGAAATCAGAGTCGAGGAGTCGGTCAATTTTTTATATACCTCCATATCGGGAACCTCAGTGTTGATTCGTACAAACACGCGCATGCACGCACACCGAAAACGTACAAGCGTCTTGTAACCTCCGTGAAAAACGGTGTTCTCATGCATTCGTATTATCCATCTCGCTTGCTGTCTCGCCACAGGAGAATGCCAATTAAAAGCCAGAGGGCCTCGGGAAAGAAAGTCCAATCGATAGGAAGCGGCCTGCTGCTGCTGCTGCTGCTGGCTTGGCCCGCTGCTTCAACCCACCATCTCGCTTTCTCATTGCTATATTATACGTGGCCATATCTATCCATAGATATGTATAAATTTATATATGTATATATATATAAATGTGTATTCACGTCTCACGACGGCGTGTGCTGCTGCTGGTGAGGCAAGCGAAGGGTTGCCCAAACTGGGAAGTGGGAATTATGGGGAGGATTAATATGCAAGGACTGGATACGTGAGGCAGGGAGAGGAGACGGCAGTATGAGAAGGTTTTACGGAGGAGGATAGGAGAGAGCCGCGAGCGCGCCGAGTCGGCGATGTGCTGCTGCTGCTGCTGCTGCTCCTCTGCTCCTGCTGCTTCTGATTCCACGAAAAGGAGGATGAGAATAATGTAGGGAAGGGTATAGCCGAGTGGCAGCGATGTGGTGATATTGTGTGTATGTGTGCTCATGCCACATCCACACCCCCTGACACACGTACTCGCGTATGTAGCGGAATACGTAGAGACACATGCACGACCGCGCGCGGTATCGTCCAGAATGGGCGCGAGTGAGAAAGCGCGAGTTATAGAGAAAGGCGCGGGGCGGCTTGGCCGCGCGCGCGGGAAACGAAGCAACAAAAGGGGTCGAAGGGGAAATATAGAGAAGAGAGAACGATGGCTGAGGTGGAGAATGAGAATGCGAAGCGAAGGAGGATGAGGACGTGGGGTGGCAGTTACGGAAAGCTCTGATGGCGTAGCCACCAAGCAGAAGCGGTACTACACAGCACTCCTCTCTCATCCTCCTTCGACGGATCCTCCCACCCTCTTTCTCATACACACCTCTCCCTCTCTCGCTCTCCTTAGAGGATACACGGCTAACGGACACCCCTATCGATTTTACAACTCGATATATGTGAATACCCACTTGTCTAATGACTGATCGGGCGCTCCGAACCGTCCCGCACAACCCTTTCTCATCTCTCCCTTCACTCTTCCCCCCCTCCGTCATCTTCCTTTTCGTTCTCTTCTGCTTCTCGCATTATACAGCGGAGCTGCGGCGCACCATCAAGCAAGGCCCAGTCGAGCGGCAGCCAACCTCTCCGGTTCATCTCCTCCTTTTCTCATCTCATTCCCATGGCTTCACGATGTCCTGCTCTCGTTCAATGCTCACTAGCCTCTCTCATCCTTTCCCTTATCCACTGTTTTCTTCCTTTCTCATTCGAGGACCATCGCTTCACCGCCAATACCCAAATCGATTCGATGAAGCATCTCGTTTTCACCCTCCTCCTCTCCCCCTCTCGTTTTCACCGTTCATCAGGTCATTCTTGCTTTTTGCTTCATGCCTCCTCCATACGTACATCCTCGATGCTTTCATGTTCCCTAAAACACTATCCGCACATTGCATCCTCATCTCGAATTATGTTCTTACGATTATTAACTTTTAATTATTAGATCGACCACTCTCGGACTTGTTAGCGATTCTCGGTTCGCCGCAAAATCTACCGTCCGCTTCGCTCGTTTCCTTTTCAAGTTTTCTAGTCTTTTTCTCCAAATCAGCAAACGAATGCCACTAGTAAAAAGAGAATTCCCTGCAGTAGATATGAGACTTTTCGAATGAATTCTCCTCGAACGTGTCCAAAGAATAGTGACGTTCGCTTCGTTAAATATACGTCAAGCATTTTTTACAAAGATATATACGGGAAATTTATCTTTCGGTGTGTCGTTGAACTATCCCTTGTTCTTTACATCCTCGCGAGAGCTTTAAAGCGCGTAATCGCTCCCTCCAGACTCTGCTTTTCTTCCCGCAGTACTGATACTTATTGCGTGGTCTTTTCAACGAGACTTCGTGCTCATCCCTTTTTTTGCCATACATTTTTTAACGTTGCAAAACTATATCTTCTGCGAACTTCTGCACGTGCAGAGGAACGAGCGAAAAATTTCTGGCACGCATGCCGAGGATGATAAAAATGCTGATATTTACAAAGTCGTAAACAGTCAAATGTAAAATGCAGTAAAAATAAAAAGAAAAAATGAAAAAACAAGTCATAGGAAATGAAGTTTTTTAAAATATCACGGGTTCGGGAAAAAAATGGAGAGGGAGGCTTCGAAGACAGAACCGTGAAAGTCTTATTTGCTGTTTTTTTTTGTCTTTGAGCGGTTTATAGAGGATCCCGTTTGGTGAATACGCTCGTTGCAGGAAAATATTGGACTGAGAGAAGAGTGAGCAGGAAAGACCGCGAGAAAGAATCGCAAAAAAGGGTTGCTCGAATGGTCGGAGAGCCCCGGAGGGTAGAAAAGGGAGCGATAAGGAAAAAGATGCCGGTGATGTCCGTTCGAACACACGTAATGCTCTGTAAAATTTTTTGTAATGGCCGAATGCTCGTTCTCTCCTTTACCAAACTCGCTCCGTACAAGATATAATGGTGCACAAAAAAAAAGCAATGGGGAAAAAGAACGGATAGAGGCGCGGAACGAACGCGAAAAAATAGATCTCTGGCTCGATGTGGTCGGGAATGAGCGCTCAAGGGTTGCCCATACACATCGGCTACCGAGCAAAGAGCACGGAAAACACTTTCGCCGAGGTTCCACGTATGAAGAATTTCCCTACGGATATATAACTGACCAGAAATGTTTCGATATAGAACTCCACCGCGTAATCGTATGCGGATATATGGAAAAAGAATATTTTATCAAGACCATAGAAACGTATACTTTCCCCGTACCTTTTCTCATTCGTTATTTCATATAGACAATGCCCATACGATACATAATTATCCGCCTGCAAAAAAATACTAATTACATGAGCCTCTACGTTTTTTCATTGGTTTCGCGTAATTGAGGAAACGTAAAAATCATTATTTTATCAACACTGAATATTAATCATGAAATTCGCAAGTAACAGTTTGTTGCAAAAATACTAGGAAAATATATCAAGTCTTTGCACTATCGATCATACTTTTTACCAGTTCGTAGTCTTTATTGGTAATCAAAAGAAAAAAATCGGGGATATTCTCATCGTCAAGGATCATCGTCATCGAAAATCCTTCCCGTAGTTGCTAACATCCAGCACTTGGATGATTATTCTCTGTCTCGTCGTTGCCTCTCATCCGATAGCTAACTCGTCCACTAGAATACGAGAATATAGCAGGCGAGATGGAAGGAGAGATCGAGGGAGGCAGGAGGCATCAGCAAGATAGCAGCTAATAGTCACCACATCGTTTTACATTCTGTCGCGTCAAGTGTGACTTTATATCTGTCTCTCACTCTCTCTCTCCCTGCCTCGCTCTTTCTAGCTCATGTAACGAGAGCGTTTCATGTGTGTAACGGGTATCTCGAAGTTGGTTACTGAGAGAAAAGGGAGAGGGAGGTGGTTGGGTGGCTGTTGAAAGCCCAACAGCCCACAGGCATCGGATAGAAAGTGCTATAGGGGATGATTTCTGCCGGTCGCAGAAGAGGGTCTCGAAAGTCTCGGTATAGGCATGTGCACTATGTATAAGGGATAGAAAAGTGGTTGAGAGCGGAAAAGGCAAAGAGGAGCGGGCCTCTGTTGCCCTGCGGATGCTGCAAGCTTCGTTGCGGAGGGGGAGCCAAAACCCCCCGCGCAAGAGTCAAGCGTTTATTTCACAATCAGCAGCTTTCGAATCGTTGCCATTGTGACTGCTGTGCATTATTGACAGAATAGCTCGATACGAAACGCTCAGTCTCCCGCTAATCTCTGACATTTATGCGGGCTTCTCCCAAACGAACGTGAACTGGTGTTAGTGTCCTACGTTTGTGTCTAGAATTACGTGCTTCAGCTTACATATTGCTCTCTATTATTATAGCGTTTTATCCTCTTTCCCTAGCCAGTGAATATCTAGTCGCGATAGGTGTTGTGTGTATATGAATATATCTTGAGATTCATTGACGTAAGGGCGTAATGAATTTTACATACCCAACACATAACACATATAGCGAGATCCCTACCATTTAGTCTCTTTGTTTCTTGCCCCTGTCTCGGTACATGATACCAATATGAATTTATCATTGTATTATCCACACGATGTGTATCCAGCATATGTGTGCGTTGAGAGGTCGGAGGTTCGTTCATCCACAGCAGAGATGAGAAGAGCCGCGAATCAAGGGATGAGCCAACAGAGTTGGCAGACAACCGCCGATCGTCTCGTCGCACACACGTTATTATACTATATATGCGGCGTTAACGTTGCCACATTGTCGCCCTGGCTAATGAGAAAGTTGTGAGTTTCTCTGGACCTCGCTCTTTCTCATCCGCACCCATCGATACTCCCTTATCACAGACACACAGATCCTCACGTGTATTTGTTTCTCTCCAAGTGCTTAACGATATACACGAACGATGCGCGAACAGAGAAGGATTGTGGGAGGAGAGAATCACAGATTTAATGAGTGAGGCTCCTTCCACGAAGCGGCTGATAACGGCCAGTAAACCGTGTGCGTCGAACGAATATAACGGAAAGCCAAAATAGAGAGAGAGTCTGAATAGGCAACAGGAAAACCCTCGGATCGGACAATACCGCGTCAGTTTTGAGAGCCCACTTTTTTTTCCAACTTTGAAAATCTCCTCGATGTTTTTCGGAATTATTTTCTTACGAAATATTTTTTTTAATTTTTCGTATAATCCGATAGATTCATCGAGATGGATTTTTCACTCGAACCGTCAAACTTTCGTTTTTCTGGCAGATTGAGCGCAAAAAATGTCTCACTCACCGAAAAATACACGAAAATTCATAAGCTGTCGGGTCATAAATCAAAGATGCAAAAAAATGTGGTTAAAGGGAGTCGAGGGTTGAGGGTCACGGACCTATCGATTAAAGTTGCAGTTTTTCCACGTGTACATGCTCGTATTTCTATTCCCATGGGCTATATCCGTACATTGATACAAATATACATCGGGTATATATCGCAGGATATTATAAGATCCGGAAGTTTATGATTGCTTGAGGGAAAAAGGAAAAAGGCGAAAGGGTGAAATGGTTTTATTCGTGAAACCGCCAAGATCAGCACCGAGTCTCGTCACCCAACCACGACAGTCGTATGCAAGTGCCTGTATAGAGTCCCTTTTAGCATTGCCTCTAGTACTTGGACGGGAAACGCAAAGGAAAAACTTGGCCGCCATAAAAAAAAATACAAACTTTTGTCATATCGACGTACGTGTCGGTCGTTGTACGGAACCACGTATGATACGTGTCGTTCCACGCCCAGGCTTCCCCGTCATCGCAGGCTCTCGCTCTCTCTCTCTCCCTCACACTCTTTCTCCCATTTTCCACCACCTCCGATATATTACTACCGCCTTTTTTCTCTTACTCTCGCACTCTTTCGCTTCCTTCGGTCACCCCTTTTTCGGCCAGGCAGGAACGAGGCTGAAGGAAGCCAGGGGGTGAGTTATATAACTGTGACTCGCCGCGTGTGTCTCACCCTCGCAAATGCAAATCTCTTTTTCTCCGCGCGTCTCGGTTTTAAATGGTATCCTTTCTGCCCTCATATATCTGTCCATCTATCTTCCTCGAGAGCGCCAGAATTTTCCTGTCTTTCTCTTTTTAAACCTGCTTCCTCTTCTTCCTCTTCTTCGCTGTTCCCCAGCCCTTTTGCTTTACTCTTTTCTCTTCGTTCTCCTGACTGTCGCGTAGGGAACCTTGCCGCCCCGGCACACTCATATCTATATATCGAAATAATTCCGTTCATCTCCTTCCTTCTGCCCCTCGCGTCGGTCTCTCCTTCCTGCAACGTTCGCCACTGGCCAAGCCGCGATTCCGCACGAACGGGAGAAAAGAACCCCGTGGCTTCGCCACCCCCAACCATCTACGACCAGCGCAACGACACCCCGTCCATATACTCGTATTTCTTTACACATACACACACACACACACACAATTGTGTATGTGTATGCAGATGATACGTTCGCGCATATAGCCACCCTTCTTTCGCATCGTCGCTGGTCGCACACCAACTCTTTTTGTCATTGTGGCTTATTCGATATATTGTCCCCCGGTTCTCGGCAAGTGAGCTCTGCTTTCTCTCTCTCTCTCTCTGTCTCTCTCTCGGTTCCTGCTTCGCGCACCCTCGCTCTATCCGTTTCGGCCCCGGGACAGCGTTACAAACCGGGAAAAGGGTGGTCCATACATCGCCCGGACTGCCGCGAGAGATATTGGAGACAAATGACAGTACAAAAAAATGCACACGTGAGAATCCGAATAGCGGACTCTTAGCACACCGAGACAAAATTATACGCCACACATATGCATATATTGCCACGTATTTATTGCTTTCTCATCTACATATATATGTATGAATCGTCGCAAACAACGTCCTTCCTTGCTTCTCGTTGAGAATGGCGATAAAACTTTTTCATGCAGAACCGTTGAAACGACAAGATTCCATTTTCGATGAGAATTTTCTTTCCCCTGCTCCGAATAATGGGAAATTTTAGTCACGTCTCTAATTTTGCGTCTGAATTTTGGTGAATAAATTAAAGTGCAGAGAGAGGTTCTTCCTTCTTATCGATCACTCGCTATCTCAGTCGATTATCAGCTTTTCGATAGATGGTCAGAGAAAGCCGAGATTCTCGTAGTTTGGGGAGCTTAGCAGCATGCGGAGCAGCAGGATCGTTCGGTTAAGGTGAACCGTGTTCGTTCACTGGAGATCGAGGCGCTCCCATGCACACTGACAGAAAGAGGGAGAGAAACCGAGAGAAAGGGTTGTTGGAGATGCCACACAGCACGGGCTAATGAACTTCACATTGATTGGTTAAAATTTTCGTTAATACTCTGATGGGTGCTGCTTTCATGCGCCGATTCTCCATCGCGATTCTCAACCCTCTCTCGTCCCACGTACACTATAAATATATATTTTAGTCAGCACCCGGGATACGAGTGATTGGCAGCTTAATGAGCGAACGACCAAGCAGTTATTGTCAATACAACTTTGGTCCTTTCTTACCGGACAAATATATATCGTTGATGCATGCCAATCATCGTGAATGGCTGATTTTTGGAGCACTGACAATCACTGGGTCATTTACTTGGCAATCTACATACACATCGTAGTTCCTTCGTCTGCACCCTCGTCTCACTCTCAGGAGGGGTGAAATGCGAAAGGGTGGCGTTGAGGCTTCGACGGCTAGCACGCTAACTCTTTCTCTCTTTCTCTCTTTCTCTATCACTCTCTCCGTGACTCTCGCGTTCGAACTCCTCCCTCCAAATGCCTTCTCCTTTTATTTGTAATCCCTTCTAATATCTTCATCTTTGTCTCTCACTTTTGTTAACGCTGCACGTCCATCTATATATCACGAAAAACACCCTTCGTTCGACCCCCCTTAGTTAGGCCTCTCTCACCTCCACCTTTTATGACTGAAACTAACGAAATTTCCCTATCGCCGATCAATCCTCTCCCTCTTTAGTTTTCCGTCCATGTGCATATACCATACCCTTTTGCCTTCATCCACTACGCCGTATGCCTGCGTACATTCGTTCATACAGTCGTCGTCCTAGTGTTCTTGGTAACCCTCCTTTTTGGAGGATCCGCCAACGAATCTCGTGTCCTTCGGCCCGGCGTGACAGCGAACCCCTTATCGCAACACCCTCCTTTCACTCTCGCTCTACCTCGCTTCGAAATCCACCCCGCGCGTCGTCGATATTCTCTCTGATTCAACGTGGTCTTCGACCCCTTCTCTTTCGCCTCCTCGACGACATTCACCACTGGAAATATTACCGACGACCAAATGTGATCCTGAATCTCGCCCCCCCTGCCCCCACCCTCTCAACTTGCGGCCTTCTTCATCAATCCCTTGCCATCCTTTGTGCCTCCAGTCGGAACTATATAGTCTCAATCATCCTCTCCCTTCAACCACAACGAAACCCATGCACGCAAATGACGAATCTCTATAATTTCAATATCGAGCTCCGCTGACTCCCTTTGAAGTTTTCCTCCTCTCATAGTTCAAGGAATTTACGTCACGGATGGACTTGAAATTCTTGGGGCTCTCTGTACGGATTAATGAACACTACGTCGAACATTAAATTTCCAAGCATTTCAATCGAACGATATTCCCTATCACAACGATTTCTCGTGGATTCTCCAAAGATGTTTCGTATTATTCTTCGTTGTGATACCTTCTTATTGATTTAAAATGTCAAAGGAAACCTGCTAGGCCGGGGATCGTCAGACGTCAACGAAATCAAATTTCCTCACACACTAAAAGCAACAAACCGCGTCGAAGATTGAAAACTTTTCCAACCGATGACGCATCTTTCCTCTTCGTGTCTCTGTCAATTCGATCTTGTCAAACACCTTTTCGATCGTATCTATATGTTTATACGTACACGGTATAAAAGCTTCGTGACGGGAATGAAAACCAACAGGTTCGAGGGAGCGACTTTTGGATACAGTGGAAGAATCAGAGGGTGGCAATGAAAAAAAAGAGCGTTGTCGAGAGCGCAGCTCAACGGGACAGAGGCCGTTGTGGTGAGGGTTAAAAATGCGGAAGAACAGCAGAGAAAGCACTCAGCCACTAGTGAAAGCGAGAAGAAGGGAGAGAGAGAGAAAGAGAGAGAGAGAGAGAGAGAGAGGGATCCCGAGTTATGGAGTATGAGAGATTTTTCGACAAAGGAAGGGAGCGAAGCGTCTCGGTTTCTCCAGCAAACGCGTGGCTCGTTTCTCCCTAACCTAAGCCAACTTCTCGACGATCTGCTTGAGATGGGTCGAAAGAAGTTTCTGACCCGCTTACGAAGAGCGAGCCTCGAGAAATCAAAACCGCACCATCTTCCCCTTTGAGCACCAAGTTGGCACGCGCGTACCGCAACCTTTTGCATCAGACTTCTCGCGTACAAACATTCCCATCGTTTCATTCTCTCCACCGCAATCAATTAAACTTCAAAGTGCTATTTGGCTCATCGATCTGTGGCTTTGTTCGATTTTTTACCAAAAGCTTTTCGTCTTTCTCATCGCGTTCCTCCTAAAAGATATTTAAGGATCCTCGTCGTTTAATAATTATATTGAAAGTTCGTGTGTTGATTTATCTTTCGGAAAGTTTTCTTAGTTACGAAAAAGTTGGATTAGAGTCGATTTACTCTCCACTATGGTCGTAGTGTTAAACTTAGAGAAAGAGAGATGGAGTTTAAGCAGCAAGAACGCGAGCAGGAACGTGCTCAAACCGAGAGTTCATTATCGCTCTGCACTGTCTCACTTTCCATCCCTTTAAGCACGGTTTCACTCTCGTTGTTTATCCCGCTCAGAGGTGTCGGACCATGCCGCTATACTCTCCATGTTTTACTCGTGGGTGGTATAGTAGCGGCTGCTGAGGGGTGAAAGTGAGCTTTGTGGTCTTTCCACTTGCGCTGTGTATTACGGCAAGCCCGCGTTTAACTAGGACGTGATTATCGGCTGACACAGATCGAGCAGCAGCGGTGCACCCTCTCCGCTTTCGTTGAGGGTTGCCAGCGCGTATAATACCATCCGCCATCGATACATCTATACGTTTACACCGAACCGAGTGTTCTCGCGTTCGAATGCCACGTATTACACGTGCCTGGCATTTGTACGTGTGAACGATGTATAGTTGAGCCCAAGAGGGACAGAGAAAGAGAGAGAGTGAGAGGGGAAGAGAGAAGAAGAAGCGTGTGCGCGACACGCGCCACTTGCGTGCAGGTATGCGTGCACGTCCCGCGTTCTCTGTTACGGCTGCAGTGTGCAACACTGCGAAAAACTAAATTGGATCCTTTAAATCGACCGATTCGTTGTGGTTATCGACAAAACGATAAAAAGTGTTACGTTGAATAGTAAAAACTCTCTCTTTCTCCGTCTGTAATCGAGGCAGCTACGGAGATTGATCGAGTTGATTGTTTCATCATTTCATACTGGACGAAAACAGAACGGAATAATTTGATATTTAGTTCAAAGCATTATCGTGTAGCCCGTTTTTTTTCCTTCTATTTCTCTCGAAGAGTTTTATCCACAAATCAAAGTTGTGAGTTCAGCCAAGATTGTAAAAAGTTGTAATTGTTCGAAACATTCTCATTTGCCTCCATTGTATCGCGCGTTGACATTCTGACGTTGACATTGTTTTCGTATATTGGGAATGAAAGAGTGCGGTGGAAGAGAAATATGGATCGGGGCGAGTTTAAGGGGAAAAAATGAAGCGAGGAAAAAAGTAGGCAGAACGAAAAGGGGCCGAGAATCGAAGGAAATACGGTGAAAGGAGAACGGCCTGATTCCTTGGTCAGAACCGAGCGAGAGCTTCCCCGACGTTGAGACGCGGACGCGTGCTCGTCGATCACTGTCGTCCTGAGCGTGATTTAGATATCGCGATTAATTTCGTTCCTCCGAGTACGTGTTCGTACAATCAAAGCTCGTCGCGTTGCCCAGCTTTTCCTTTATATAAACTTAAATAATATACGTATATATGTTACGCATACATATCTCGCGATGAATATGGGAAAGGAGTCGAGCTACACGTTGAATCGGAAGCTCGTGCCAACGATGATAGACGACAACGGCGAATAGGAGGACATTAAGGATTATAGGACGCCGAGTCAAGTTTATTGGATGTCTTGCCGAACCTCATTAATTGCAAGACTCATTCCGTTCGTTTCTCTACCGATAGCGCGAGACTCGTCAAAACCTCCGCGATGAGTCTCGATCGATCGATCTCGTTATCGGCATTTTTTCGACCCAACAAACTCGTGAAAACTTCGCAAACTCATTCTCGTTCAGCCTGCAAACAAAACAAACTAAAAAATCCCGATTCCCGCATGTCTCTCCGCCAGAAAAGTCACTCGATTTACCGATATATAACCTGCTCCAAAATATATAGAAACTTTTGGTGAACGAAACATCCGAGCAATAGAGAGCCCGTATTGCTTTAGCGGTGGACCGAGATGAGAGGATCGAGGACACTTGAGCGACGTTCGAGCCCGAATTATTTCCACGTCAGTGGAGATAAGCAGTAGCAGAAGAGACAGCGGCGGGGGATGGGGGG
>JBAJMU010000006.1:13288599-13585049 GCA_037952995.1 Hyposoter didymator
GGGGGGAACAAGGAGCAAGAAGAGAGAGAGAGAAATGGGAATGTAAAAGAGGAGACAGTGTCTCGGGGATATAGCTCCTGGATACTGATCACTCTCTCGTTGAATGAGAGGGATGCAACATAATTCGAATGCGAGACAGAAGCCCGCATCGATGCTTCGAGGTTCTGTCTAATACTCTGGCATTCGAGCTATACATGAATATTCTCCAGAAATCTTATATACAGGTATGCGGCGTGTAGCGATGTATTAATTGTGATTATATTGGAAAAGACGTCACTTAGCCAGCAACTGAAAAGAAGGAGGAGAATCAATGAGCGATACGGGTTCGACTTAGGACGACATTGAGCTTAATTTCTTGTAGGAAAATTCTATAAACTCTGACGCTACTTAGCCAAAGAGATTTTTGGTCGGTTGGATATAATTTGATGCAACCAACGCGAGGAATCCAGGAGATTTAGTGAAAATCTTTGGCGAGGTAGTGAACTGGATTTCCTTGAAATCGTGTGCGATTGGTTAGCTAATTACTCGAGGACGTCGATGGAGATCTTAGCGAGGAAAATTGGTGGGGAGGTGTGCATTAGGTCTTGATCTACATACGCTCATTGCTTAAAGCCTTTGGCAGGGTCGTTTCGGTTCTGCTGGTGAAACTCGCGTCGAATCGCTCTCTCCGTACGTATAAGCTCAGCTTCGCCGCTGTCTTTCTCCCTTGCTCTTTATTTGAGTATAATTATTGATTATTGGAGGACGAAAGACCGAGCGGCTACTCAGCTACGTATAGAAGCCGGTGAGCTTGAGAGGCGAAGAGAAAGCGAATAAGAGCACAGGCAAAGTATGGGAAGGGAAGCAGCAGGCAGGAGAGGAGGGAGAAGACACGAACGTGAGATGTGGAAGGAGGAGAGCGAGTGCAATACGATGAACGAACGCGGTGAGTGAGAGATGGGTATCGGAAAGAGAAGAAGAGGAAGAGGGGCTTGGAGAATCGGCGGTGGGTGGTGGTGGTGGTGGTGGTGGTGGATTCGGTGGCTAGAGAGAACCCCGTGACGGTGGAGGGCTCTGCCGACGCTGGTACCAGCAGAGCAGAGCCCACGTTGCTTCTGTGCATTTCGAGAGGGGTTGAAGAACGGGCGTTGGGCCAGCCTATATATGAGAAAGTGTACGCGAGAGAGCGAGAGAGAAGAAAACTTACCCCGGCACCGTTGCTCTAAGGGGTGTAGGAAGAGGGTCGTGCGGAGACTCGGGGAGGGTGATTAAGCTATACGCCACGGCATATCCAACCATCCTTCGATACACGTACACACAACCATACACCACATAACTCTTAATATATACATGGATATTCATACACAAATACACGCAATCTCGTGCCATATCTATATGTATGTACAACATCGTCGAAGAGTGAAACCCTTCCGATATCACTGTCTCGCTCGGTCTTTCTGTACTGACAATTAGACTGATAGGTATATCTTAGTCTGCTATCGATTTGATTCCGCACCCTCTCTCTATATCGTGTGGGTACTCCTTCTACGTACACTAGACCCGCTATGAGGGTAAGAAGAAGAAGGAGGAGCAGGAGTTACGGGAGGAGAAGGAGTTCGGGTTCACGGAGGGTTTCTCGTGTGCGGCGTACTACGCCGATACACCGCTTCTGGCCTCTTCTACTGTGGCCTGACTACTCTCTCTCTCTCTCTCTCTCTCTCTCTCTCTCTCTCTCTCTCTCTCTCTCTCTGCCCGCCTCATGGTCTCCCTTTTATCAGAGAGAGAGAAAAAGAGAAACCATTCGCACCCCTTTGCCTTTCCAATCCGGTATAAGGTTGAGGAACGATATCGTGGGTGCGGGTGAAATTTACATTCTATACTACACACAACACGAATGTCGAAGGAACAGGCGTGAGGACCGGCAACTCCTGATGGTGCTGTACCCATCAATTTCTCTATATCTCTCTCCCTCGCAACTTGGCTTTTCCTAACAATCTTCCTCGCTCTGGCCAACTCTCGTCCCCGACCTACCTACCAATCCCTACGTCCAACCCAAGCATGTCTCTCGTAAAGCATCTACGAGGTACCACCACCCCCACAACCCCATCGGCTCTGATCGTCTCCTTCTCGATGCCCCTCAGCAGCCGTCGATTATAACCAAATCCCTCTTGGCCGTTTCTATCCAACCATCATACCGATATATCTATTCAACCATGTCTGCTTCTTCCTATGTGCATTACATAGTCCACAAATATATGTGCGATACAGAGAATGCTATACATTCACGTTCTACCGGGTTGATTAGTGCATTAACGTACTCAACTCATTCCTATCGAGGACCTTCGTCCACCTTTCGATTCTAACACTGCACACACATCCCTACAACACACTCAGACACTCGCCGCATTAAGGATTCTCCACCGATATCCGTTTCGCCTTGGTGCGTTTTACCGCAACAGAGTCACACCTACTTGTACTCGTGATGCTTTCACATAAATTCATTCCTCTATATATATACATATACACATCCTCCAACCATGATCATCCATTTGGCATCGTTCGAGAGCTTCTCTCTTCCACCGAATCTCTTGTTTCCTATCTATAGCTCTACCTCTGTACCCCCTCAACATTCGTCGTACACATGTTCCTTTATATATATACGAGTATGAATCTGGCCTTTATATACTTGTTCATATATAGTTTTCTAGCTCGCTGATTTTACCAGAGTGGGCGTAATCCTTGAGGCCCGGATTTCCTCCAAGTTGGTTATCCAGCCCGAGGGCGCGATCGGTAATTGTGGGATTAATTATGAAATGAAAGCTGGATAGAAACGTGCCGCTCTGGACTTTCGTCGATATATTCCTTCCAACATTTACTATCGTATTTAATTTATACTCCCATATGTTTGTTCGCACAAACATTTATATAATGTTTCTGCAATTCGTAATGACGCTTTTTCACTCACGAAATTTTGACCTCGTTGAGAATCTCCCAGCGATAACGTGTTACCAACAGAATTCGACTCACCTGTAACACAGAAAAAATGTCGACATTAGATTTTTCGAATCGCTGGATTCATCGCATTCATTATTAGGCAGAGAAATTTATCGTTAAAGCAGAATTTCAAGGTCGCTATTCATGCGACAATGTTTATGAGCACGTCGCAATAAATTCTCATTCCATTTCACTCGATCTAATCGTATTGTAATTTCATCGACTCCACTCCAGTGAATTCGTTGTTCTTAGCAAGAATAACATGAAGTTGTATCGAATAATTGATGTGCGACGTCATGTCATCGAGTCCTATCGTTTCCTCATCGATAATCGAGCGCTCGAATTGCTTGGAAATTTGATTGAGCTCGTGGCAATGGCAGGAAGAGAAGTAGGAAAGGGGCTTTATTGGCTTCATTGGTAACCGGGATTGTTCGATCCGTAATCAAATTCATCAGAGACTCGTCGGTGACAGGGCTCTCCAGGATTTCGTTTAATTCGTGTACAGATCATTCACTGTCTATATCTCTTCACGTGGAAATACCTTTGCCGCTTGCATAATAAGCTCGTATCGTCGTTATATATTAATTATGTTCACGTTTATGTTTCGACTTGCGTACGCGATTGTAAAATTACTCTAGATGGACAGGCGATTTTGAAACGATTATTTCTTAGGTCCAAGTCGCTCCAATAATTAGTTGGAAAGAAATAATCAGACGAGCATTCAATCACTGGGATTTATTTTATAATTTATTAGCGGAAATATGACTCGTCGAGTTTTCTTGTATTTTTTTTTTGAGGGCGAAAAATAAATAAAAAGAACGTATAAAAGTTTGTGGAACAGGCTCAATCTGGTCTCGATCGCAGTCCATTCATTGGGTAATATTAATTTAATGCTTGAGGGTGCTCTCTTGCCAAGTATTCGCGTACATGATACCGAGCTCGAGTATCGTTGAGTCTTTCGGGCTCCGAGAGAATGAGACTCGTGTTCGATTATCGATCGATATTTTTGCCATGACCAGGGGTTGCCGAGAGATATATATGTATGTAAAAGAGGAAAAGTGAGAGGGTGAGAGGAGATGGAGATACTATACGTACGGGGTAGAATTCCGCTCGCGAGTTCCTAGGGCAGGGCTAATGAACCTCACCAAGACGTTAATCCCGCGAACAGGAGCGTTTTATCGCCTACAACCCCCGCATATGACATACACAAGAGGCCGTTCGCTCAGGCGTGTGTCGTAAAAAATCTCAGTTAGCTCTACGCCAACGGAAAGCGCCAGAGGGAGGGGCGAAAGGGGTGAGAGGGAAAGAGGGATAGGGAGGGAGACGGAATAAGATATACGCGTGGATAGAGGCACAGGGTCGTTTAAGTAAACGTTGTCGGCTCCCTCGAACCGCTGTAAACGTCACTCTTCTCACATTCTGCTCTCATGGATACAAAGTCATATACGAGATCGCTTCTCCCCCCCACTTCCTCGCCTCGGTTTTCTCCCAAACGCGCTTGTCCGGTCTTCGCATTCGTTGGCGTTAAATTCTCATGGATATATTCGGCCATTACTTTATAAACGATATTTTAGTTGCCTTGTAAATGGAAACGAGAGTTGGCAGGAAGTGTGCGTATGCTTGCGGAATATTATTTTACTGCACACTGATCGTCGCATTTTTTTCATGCGACGACGCCATGCAGAGAGTCTTATTTCCTGTCGTTCCGCGGTTATCCCATTCGAAGTATTTTCCATTACATTTTCGTGTCTTTCAATTCGCTACTCACGACTCAACAAACTCCAAAATAATCCACGCTATCCATTTTTTTCTATACTTTCAACTTTTTCGATCGTAATAACCTTCGTGTACGTGTCTGCACGGATTATAACGGTGTGAGGAACCGCGATCGGTTTTTCTCGCCGCACAACGTTCCCTGCGAGGCTTTCTCGTTGACGGGCGTTGTAAACCCATAAAGAAATTTTATAATAAATATAAAAGGGCCGACGAACAGCAGTGTAAGGGGTAAGAGTAGGCGATTGGGGAGAGGGCGCTACCCAGGAATATACAACGCTTAATTTATTTTTATTTTTATCAGATTTCGCGATGTAGGGTGAGGCGCAAAAACAGGAACCAGTGAGAGGAGCAGAGATGCCTCAATTTTGAACTTTCCTATTGCGTAGCAATAGTTGCGTGTGTGTGTGTGTTGAGAAAACCTCGAGAGTGTATTGCACCGATTTATAATAACGTTGGTCATAAAAAAAGCGAAGAAAAACGTTAAAGGAGCATCGCTTATGCATGTGTATACATTTAGCAACGCAAGCCCTGATGTATTCGTGTGTATACGTGTGTGTTGACAAAGTCGCGGGTGGGCGCGTGAGTTTCCTGGCGCTATCACGTACTCTCGACCACTCATGTATACATGTATAATTTAACGCGATATTACACTAGCACACGTGTCACGGATCGCGACGTGGGGCGTGTGCGTGGGCGAGGCGTAAACGGGAAAACCAAACAAAATCGCGGACCGGGGTAAATACGGTTTTACGATCGCGCGAGAGACCATGGGAACCGACGTACACACACATATTTATATACGTCTAGCGCACAGTTATAGACATTGGCAGAGAACAAAAATGAGAAGAAATCAGTGTATGGAGAAAAAAAAAAAAATTAAAAAAAAAACGAAATGCGAAAATTTGCGACGCGTCATATTTCACGGATTTACTATTTCCCCTCCTACAATTCCGTTCCTTTTCAAGTTCAATTCCACGAGCGCTAAGCTGCGGTTTAACGATCGCTGGAAATCCGTTGCTAAAGCTACACACGCTTTTGTTCCCGCCCGGCAATGATGATAAATGAATTTTTAATTAATTATGTATTTGCCGTGCGTTTTGGTAATTGGCGATCGCGCACACTTGTCGAAATTTGCAAGTTGGGAATATTTAATTATGTCAACGGGACAGTTTGTAATGGATTGTTAACGGAGAGCAAGATAATTGGAAAAGTCGAAAAATCAGAGCTCACGTGTCCGACCTATCGGATTTCCGCTCTCTATGTGCGCCATACGCTTGCACTCGACTCATATACACATGCAGCAGACACGTTATGTATACTTGCCTGCAATTCGAACCCCCCCCAGCAGATAACGAACGTACGTACACTTCTCTCGGTCAGACTAGATTCGACAAAGTATAGAAAGAGCGAGAGAGCCAAAGCTCTCGCCGGGTACGTACGGCAAAGCGCTTAAGCGTGTTAACGCGCTCTCGCGGGCCCACCACGAGTGATTGATCGCGCTTCGTGTGTGCCGCTCCAATCGGCATCTTTGTACTACCTCTGACATCGTATGAGTATATAAATATATATACGTTTGTACTATTAGCGCTCTCACGCATACAGGGTGTTCTAGGAATCAATGTCAACGCGACGTTCAAAGCACGAGATGAATCCCGGAGATGAATGACTTTTTCTCGACTGTAAAAATTCTTAACGAGTTTGCAATATATTTAAAATTCATTCAATCAAAAAATAACCACAACTTTTTCCAATCTTGCGATCGAAACGTCAACGAAATTTTGGCTTGTGGCGAACAATTCTATGGACACCCTGTACCTTTTCGAGCTACGTGAGATTTCGTGTGCTCTATAGCTATAGATGAAAGGAGCTTCTGACATAATGCTCTCGTTTATGCTCTCTGACCATTCGCCGCGTCGTTATGCGGACAAGAGCGATTCTCTCCGCTCACGAGACTCTCGGACTCTCGATAATGCCCGGATTCTAACAGAACGTTCAATAACGCTTTCAGTTCAATCCATAAGTTATTAAGGCTCTTCGTGCGCGTTTCCTCGCCCCCCACCACCATTATCAGCCCGTCCAGGAAGTCTTCCAGTGTCATGGTAAACTACGACGCGATTATGTCGTGTAAGTTTTCGACTTTGGAACTTTTGTTCGCTCCAAACAATATCCGCATTCGCGACTATCGAGGTAACTCGCGAAAAAGCGTGACGATAACGATTTTCACAAAAATCCTTAGTCACAGATTTTTTTCTTCTATTTTTTTAACTAATCGTCATTTTCAACTCCAATCATGCCTGTTGATCGTTAACGATCAAATGCTCGCTATAACTGGTCAACAACTGTTACCATTTCTATTCATTGCCCGAGCCAGGAGAAGAGAAAGAGAGAGAGAGAGAGCGAGAGAGAAAGTACAAATGGCCACTGGGATCGGTTACAATAAACCCGCAGGCTTCGTCCGAGACCGAAATGAAATTACCTATATCTTCCGGCAGCGATCGCGGTTTATACGATCGCTATATACATACACGTTCGCATATATGTTGAAACTTGTGAATTAAAAGGGTCTCCGAGTGTCTGGTGCGCAACTGTTGGCTTATGCCCTCATATATCTCGCTTAAGCCATGTCCCACTACAATGGATCCGATCCCAATGGACATTGATTTCATCAGAATACATTCGGATGAAATAAGATAAAAAAAACGTATTTCCCAGACATGCCAAAACCTTTCGAGCAATTCGTTGGAAATTCTATTGACGAATAAATAAAACAAGAAATTTAACGTTGAGAATTGTGCACTTTGCCCGCTGACGTTTATATCGAATGAATCCACATGGAAATAATACCGACTTTTAATGTCTCCTTTTTTCTCTGATGGCTCACGTCAAACCTTTATTTCGATTTCTCGTTTCTTATGTCTTCGGGACAATCGTCAACAGGATTTAATTTTATGCTCCCGTGCAATGTATATATTTATAGGCTTCATAAAACGAGGCTCGATGATCGAATGCCTCGTGTAGCTCCCGTGTTTAAATGTTGAAAAGTTTTCGGTCGTAATGCATACACCGTTTATTAGTTCCCGAACCCTTTCGAGCCAATATTCCGCAATAGCGTGTACACCCCACAAACTCGTTCGACGTTGTTCCCGCACATTCTGTGTGTGCAACTCTGAGCATGTGTGCGTTTGTGTGTATGGGCGTTTTTTTTTCTATTCTGCGGCGATAAGCGGCGGAGTTGTAAAAATAGTAGCAAATAACAGTGACTAAAAAAGGGGAAAGGAAAGAGAGTGAGCAATATAAAATATCGTGGCTAAAAGAGGGCAGTGTCAAAGTTTGGATCGCGTGCCACGTTAAATTCGTGCGACAATTGATCGAACTTTTCAACGGCATGCTTCGCTTTTAAAACTCCTTCGCCATTCGCCGCCGCGGTTCCTGTCGTTCTCTTTATCATTTCGTGTCTCGCGACAGGCTGAAGTGAGACGGAGAGATCGCAACCAGGGCTATCAGGCACGAATTCATGAGAAAACTCGAGATTCCGCGCGTTTCTTCTTCCATTTTTTTCTTCCCCTGCTTAGACAATACGAAAAGGAAGGGAAACGAAAACATTTCAAGTCGCTGCCTTTTACACCTTGAAACACAAAGTAGCGACGTACACACGTTCCGCCAAACTGACAAATTGAACCATCATATTGTATACGCTCGTCGTACACCTTCGAAACTATTTTGATTCTTTTTGACCGCGATCTTTCGAAATGGTGTCCTTGATGAATTTCACACAAAGACGTGTGATTTTTCGAGCGTTACGTTCCCACCCGTTAAGAAACGAGCCCGAGCATTCTCAACGTTTTATCTTTCCATTCTATTTGTATCTATGAAATTCGGCAGCGAGATCAATTGGTCCTAATCGACGGCGAATACTTTGAAATCGGCGTGAAACATGAGCATTTGTATGGAAGAGCGCAAATGATTCAAAAAATAGTACACGCGATACATTGAATTTCGCTGGCTATTCAAAGCTTTTTGTCTTGTTTTTTTCTTTTTTTTTTTCGCTCGAACCTTCAGAATCATCATCCCTGCAGGATAGACACGCTGGACGAGAACGCTCTGTGTACAGTGAAAGGACGTTTGATTCGTGTGAGAGCAAGAAGTTATTAGAGAAATGTTGGGATAATTATCGAATTGCCCGGGTTCGAGTGAGAGTCAAGTCTTGTAGCTCCGTAAATTGTGTTCTCGTTGGTCGGTGTGTGTGTGTGTGTGTGTGTGTGTGTGTGTTGATGTCCGCGTGTGTTTGGTACGCGGTGCGGAGACTCGACGCAAGGGAGAGCAAGCCGCGCTCCGCGAGTGATCCGTTCGTCTCTCGTTTTTATCGTTAGCGCGCTCCGAAACCGTGGGAAGATAAAGGAAGGCGATTAGTGTCATTTGTAGAATGTAGAGAGGGTTGAAGAGAGGGGAGACAAGATTTTTTTGTATTCGCCGCGCCCGCTGCTTCTATAGCCGCGCGGTGATCGTACGATCTTGGAACGTCAAACACACACACACACACATGGACTGGCACACTAAATCACGCATGCTCGAGTACAACGGAGCAATACTTTCGCGACCAAAATAGGAAGGTCATGGTAGAGATATATTTTGACATCATCAGCAATGGTGACCGTTTCAATGCGACAAACAAAAATCATAATCATCCTTTCCGAACGCAATTAATATGAATAATTATACGAAATTATTTTTTCGCCATTTATCTCAATGAAAAACTTGTCTCTTTTGGTAGGAAAGAATTTCGATTATTCATCGTAACAGTGTCATTTGATTTGACGTCAAAAGGGAAGGAATTATTTCTTCCGATTGTGTGAGAATTTTTGTTTTTTCTTTGAGTTCCTCAACTTGAGGCTCTCGCGCTATCAAACTTCAGGGAATATTCGCTCTTATTTTTTTGCTCGCATGCTGCATTCAGAAAAAAAAGACTGATTTTGTCGCCAGTTCTTGACGAAAAAACTTGGACCGGCAGCTGGGCTCGCTTGATATAGTAACGATTAAACGTGACGGTACCCAAGGGACCGATATATATACCTGTCGGTGTGTGAGTTTGTACTCTCGCTCGCTTCTTCGGCCCATTAGAATATCTCAGCTCAATCTGGCTAAAACCGATGTTTACCCATGGAGCTACTTCCGATTCCCTTGAACCTCGTCCACTTTGCCTTCGGCGACCCTTTTGATCAGAGCTCCGTTTTCTTTTCTTCTTATTTGGCGAACGTGCTATCGACCGAGCCAAGTTTTTCACTCTGTTTCCGTTTGTTTTTGACGCTTTTGCATTTTTTTTAATTTTCACAAATTTCGACGAAAATTTTCACCTGAATTCAGCCATTTTTACGTTATTTACCCGCGATTATCGAGAAAAATCATGCAGATGGGTTCATTCGAAAGATTCCGTGCGAGGGACAGAAGATGAAAAGCACTGCAGTCCAGAGGTCGACCCTCCAAGTTCCATCAACTTACGAGCCAGAGTTAAATAAGTAATTCTTTCCAATTTTATTACTCGCTACTCGGCGTCTTTCCTCAGCATCAACCACCAACAGACAACGGGGACGTGAGACAGAAAGAGCAAAACGCGAGAAGAAGATTTTCAGCGACTGGGAAAGCCACCGAAGCTCATCGGAGCCCCCAATTGTCCGCCAAACCCTCCAGGGGTAACTATCTCTTCTTGCCTTCGGCCTGCTGTTTCTTTTTTTTTTCTTCATCTTCGATATAAGATCGAGAGAGAACAACGACATCTCTATGTATATTTATGAAACAACGCGGCGAGCGAATGAAACGAAGGAAAAGGATGGCGAAAAAAATCACTCGCCTCACTGATATTGATACTCCTCTATAAAACTAATGAATTTAATCAGAACGAATGAAAATGAGGCGAAGAAGCACCGAGGCGAAACCTCTTCTCCCTTGGTTATACGAGAGAACGAAGAAGGTAGCTCGGAGCGCGTCGAGCGAGGACCAAAAGCGTATTTATACACCGGAAGATGGCGTTCCACTCTTCCGCACCCTTACATCTTGGAACCACCCTCACCGACGCGGACACTGCAAACGATTATTGAAGATTAGATTTTTAAATTGGAGGTGCGGGCCACCCCAGTGCTTCCATGCTTTTTTTTCCCACACCGACTTCCTCCCTCGCGCTTTTTTCCCTCAAAGTCTCATCGTCTTCTTTTCACCCTCCGCTCTCCAGCGAAACCGGAGAATATCTGATCTTCCTCGTCTCTCTCGCAAATTTTTCTCTTCTTTTTCTTTCTCCCACTGAGAAATTAGCATATCTCGGAAAGTCATCCCCCGCTTCCTAATTGAATTATTCTTAAATTCCCATAAAATCGTGCGAAAATTACCGCCTTGACTTGAACGCTCGCCCACTGATACCTATCCCTCGTTCTCGTCCAATCACACATATACATTCTGCCCTCTTCACTTTGGCATTACCTCCTTGCGATCGTTTCCTCTGTGTACCCCACGGCGTAACAACCCCCCAACTTTTCGTATATATTGGACACGATTAATTTTCTGGAACATTACACTCGGCCAAGATTTTACGAGTCGGCATTGAACGAACGAAAAAAAGGCATCATATCGAGGCTTTCGCAATTTCGCTTCCAAATAAGATATCCGGCTCCTAGAATTATTCGTTTTTAGTCCTAATTATTATTTACCCACCAAATTTCCAGTCTGCTGAAAATATATTTGAGCAATTTACGGATTCAGTCGGTTCATTCAATAAACTACGCTCGTTTATGTTGCCAAAGCTAGGAGACGATCATGAGCCTGAATATACGACAGAAATTAAATAGGACAGATACGAATGTATAAATCCGCGGCGTTATAAGAAAAAGAGCTTAATTGGTAAGAAGGGGTCGCACGTGCCACTGAGCTCAGCCGAATGTACGATTTTTTTTCTCCTTCACACACACACACATATTCATCTTTGTATAGCTACAATATCTCGTTTTGGAATAACGGCACGCGGGAGACCACGAAATCGTGATTAAAGGGAGGGAGGGAGAGAGAAAGAGAAAAGCCATGTTCTCAAGCCCTCCGCCGCTCGTGGGTACGACTTTAATTTTAATTTCGATCAGATTCCTACCCCCAAACTCTCGTTTGACTCGTAGCTCGTTCTCGGTAGAGATCTCCTCGCTTGCCAACCCCCTCTCGCGCCTAGCCGAATCTTCGGTAACGATACAAGCAAGAAATTACGAGCCATAGCGCCTTAAAAATGTAATCCCACAACTGCCGTTTACTCCCCACTCCGGTCCGCCCTGCTCCATACACAGACACACACTTTATCCTCTTAACTAGTTTGGAGGCATGAGACCATTCACCCTTATACGAAACATCGCAAGGAATACACAGCGCCCCTGTACGACTCTGATCGCGTCGTTGCGCCGATCGACGCCGTGCTTCCATCTTTCTTCGTTTCTCTTTTCTCTTTCCACCGCGCTTTTCCAATCGCCTCTCTACTTATACATATAGATACGCACATTAGCGAGAGAGAAATTAATTTCGTTGCTGGTGTCGTGAGATTAGGAATTCGACGATAACCAACGGCACAGAGGACGGAAAACTGCGTCGGTATCGTCAAGACTTCACCCTCTATACGTACTACACAAGGGGAAAGAAATGGAGCGATGCTAAAAACACATACTAGTTTCTAATCAGTCGCGCGAACTGAGGGCTAACTGAGCAATACCAGAAGATGAGGGTGAGGGTGTTTTACCAAAGTGAGATTAAGGCGATCTCAATTTAATTGCATTGCCCCGCAGCCCACTGCAAAGTTTTTTTTTCAGTACGTTCTCTCGTACGAGATGTGGAAAAGATATTTTTCATTTTCTTTGAACTTTTTTTTGGTCCAAACGATTCTTATTAAAATTGATGCGAAAAAAAATGACACCGATGCACAATAGTTGAAATTCTCGAATGCATTATTTCCTCATCAACGCGATATAATAATTTCCAGTTATTATTCAATGTAATCGAATTCCGATAATTAATCGAAGCTGCGATTGCACAATTCGAATATTTCTCGGTATACGAAAATTTGTAACGAACTCGTTGAATCAGAACAAAAGCGATAGTGGCAAATAATCGACTACGAGTCTGATCTACCTCCTGCTTTTTTTTTTTTACATCTATCTTTGTTTTTTTTTCTCGCAACCACCGTCATTCTCGTTCGCAGTATCTCTCTGCAGAGTCCGTAATTTCCGTCCGCACGATCCTCCCTGTACGGAGATGCGGCGAGAAGAAAAAGAGTCAACGATCACGAAGAGTGTGTGTGAGAGAGAGTGGGAGGAAAAAGAGTAGTGAAATGTCGTGGAAGGAGAAGATGAGGGATGAGTCAGGAAGGATTCTCGTAACTACACGAGTGACTGTTTCACCGCGGTGAAAACGTAGAGAGTCAGGCTGAGCGAGGCTTCCCATACCGCACGTATTATCGATTACCGATAAAGCAGCTCAAGAGCAAAAATCCTCGTGTTCTCTCGCACCTCTCTCTGCTGGTCCTTCGAACGATTCTTGCAGTCGAGTGCTCGTCTCGTTGGGGGTGAAAATGGTGGCTAAACAGCCAGCTCTGTGTGTGCACTCCTCATACCCCTTTTTGCCTCATCCCGTTGCTCAAACACACCAAGAGGAAGGGGGCAGCCCGGAGAGGTATCGATACTCAGTGCAGTGAGGATGAGGCTTGAGGGCGCTGATATAACAAGGCTTGGGGGTGAAAAGCACGCTGGAAAATCGAGGCGAATAAAAACACGTTTGAGTGTCAAAGTATATTCCTCTCGCGCGTTACGACTGCATACGAAATCAGGCAAAAAATCAGACCACCAGTTACGCGAACAAGATTCTCTATCCTCCTATTTTACAACACTCGCATATAAATCTTATAAAATTTTTTTATCCAACTTGCATATCTCACATATCCGTACCGTCATTTAAATAATTCGTGCATCAAATTGTTGCCGATTAGCGCTTGTTCATGGGTCTCGAATCAAACGTCCAACTGCATCGATCGATATCGTTAAAAAATTAATAATTTCCAACTGGTCAAGATTTTTTGATAAATTTTTTATTCGCGTACAAAAGATTTATTTCTCAAGAAGCGATCGATCGAGTGCCAGAAATGAAAAGATAGGTCCAGATTGCTCATTCATCGCTACGCTGCATTCAATCTTACGTATTTATACAGCAGGAGAGAGTAGCAAATAAAAGAGGAAAAATGAAAACAAAACGAAAGAAACAGAAGCGAATAGAGTGTGATGGCCCAATTGATGCGGTTAAGGAAGTCGGGTGGTTGTCATATTCGAGAGACTGTCGCATCTAAACTCGGTGTAGCGATATCTGCATTATAGATTTAGTTTTTTCGTTGGCTCGGTATATATGACGTGGCGATTCGCCACGGCTTATGTTTATTTGAAAGCAGTTATAGGTTGCCAACTCCGGACGCTATAGACTGCCGGAAACTTCGTCAAAGTCTCGTATATGTATAGACGCATGTATATATAGTTTCGACACGTTGTCGACTATTTGAACGCGGACATGTTCGATCAGAAGACAAACCTTCGTAAAGTACGATCGTTCTAATATTTCGACGTGTACATAGTAATAGAGAGAAGAGTGTCGGGCATGCACGTACACTGCGTTGAGAAAGGGGCAAACGAGCAAGTCGCGATCGTCTGTCGTAGCTGTGTGCGAGTGCACATCGATACCTATCGAGGACGTTCTACGTGTCACAATAAATAAATCATTACGATAAAAGAACAAAAAAAAACTCAAGCCGGACTAACTAATAAAAAAGTATGCAAATTTATTCCATTTCGTTGTTATTGTTGTTATTTATTGTGCCATTGTTTAGAAATCATTTTACAACGGAAAAGTAACTTTTAACTCTGTGCGCCAACAACCAACTAGTGGCTTTTCCGAGATAATTAAAATATTCAACGCACACATTTATTACGTGTAGAGATATTGGATTGAAAAGTGCCACGTGTAGCGATATAGAGGGAGAAAGTTTTTCAAAAAGTTTGACGATGGAGTTTTGAGCCCTTGTTAGCCCCGAGCCATCAACCCTTGTCGATAAAATCGAGTTATTATGTTTCCTTTTATTTTTTGTATTCTCCACTTCCACTCCTCGCGTATACGGTCCTGGCAATTCTCTTCACGGCGGAAGGGAATTGCAGGAGAGGAGCGCGAACCGCGCACTCCTCAGCGTCTACGTGCGCGCGTGTATGTGTTTCTGTGAGCGCCCCTGTGTGTCTCTGGAAGGGCCAGATCCGCTGTGTGGTTAATTGACGTTACTCCCCGACGACGACGACGACGACGACGTCGTCGGCGGCTCCGATGTCGAATTGTCAGCCTCGATAACGAGATTAATCCTTCGCGCCTCTCGCGAACGTGCCCAATTCAAATTCGTACAGCGTAGATGTAACATTCATAGTCGTAGTTATGTTCTTGTGTATATCAGCGCTTCCTACAAGAAGCGTCGTACACCTTTGCGCTCTCTTATGTGTGTACGCCTTTTTTTCACATGGACGTATAGACACGTCTCTACTTTACGAGACACGTGGACTTTACTCCATGCTCGCACAGTCGATCAATTTATACTCTGCATAGATCGCTGCAGATGTGTCTTTGTACTAATAAATAATTACTTTGACAATAATTTCCAAAATTTATCGTTTATCATTGTATCATTTCGTTGGCACGAATTGATTACTGTATGCGTTCAATTTACAACCGATTCGACCCTCTCGATTATCTCCAAGAAAATATGAATCTCAACGAGTTTCTCATCGCCAGAATAACTTGCCAAATGTCATTTCTTTTCCCCCATCGTATTACCGAGATTGGTCTCCTGCTCCTTATTCTCACTTAGTCGGTCGGCCCGAACTCTTCGACGAAAGAAACCGTTTCAATTATTTTGAGATTACGAAAAATGCTATCGATTGTAAAAAAGGAAATATGTCGAGACCGCTGCGTTTACGATTACTCGCCGAGACTGCGGAAAGTTATGCATGTGTTTATAAAAAAAAGTGATTGAACAGTTTCCACATTAATCAACGATCGTCCAAAGAGAAGGGCCGCGTGTCACGATCGCGCGACGATGGCTCGAGGCATTTCGAGACCTGATACCGAATTGATCGGTGTCATTATTACGAACGACGCAAAGCTTCGTTATTACGGTTTATCAAGATGAACAACTTACCGGCGAAAGCTGATTGGAATATCTCATGCGTTACTAATAACTTGTACGATAATTATTCAAAAATGTCTCAATATCGAACTCCCGTCGTTGTCGCGCAAGTCCTTTTGATTGTTAATCCACGTTTTTTTCAGCAACTCGTGTCACTACCGTACTTCCTAAGCTCCTTTTCACTCGAATACTCTTTCTCGACAATCGATCCGCGACATGATTAAACTCCACTCTTGAACAATCTCAAATAGAGAACAAACGCGAGCAAGCGAGTTTCGATCGCGCTTTTCTCGACTATATATCTCGTCCGAGTTCGTCGTGGTGGCCACTTATTTTTATTGGCCGACGAAGCATCGTCATTCGTTCGAGACGAAAATGTGTGTAACATATGGACAACGGGCCCAGGCCTGCGGATGGTGGGGGAGTAGCGTATAACTATATCACAAGGCAGAACGAAAAAGATCGAACTCGTGGAGACTCCGGGACTGATTACCCGAAATATATACACCAAAGTTTTTTTTTCTTCATCTTCGATATGTAACCTAGATAACCCCGAGAACACAAGCTACGCTGGCTTCCCTGTTATGCGATGCGGTCATTGCCGCCGGATATTTTTCTGTACATCGACCAGCCATCAAAAACCGAACGATATTATGTGCGCTATAGAGACACGAATCTTGGTCGTGATTTAAGAATGAAATAGAGAAAAAAAAGCACGACTAACAGCCATCGATTACCCGTTGCGAAACCTTACAATCTTAATCGGCTATAATGTGCTGATAAGTACATTATGTCGAAGAATTGCTTCCACTTTTCAAAAATTCCACCGTCGAGCCGATTGCCGGACGATTTCCGTTCCCTACACTTCTCGATCGTGGTAAAAAAACCTTCCAGGGAATCGTATGTGTAGCTTTATGGAATTCGTTATCATGATTTCTCAGAAGCTCATCCGATGCTTTTCGAAAATTCTCATTAATTTACGATCTCGGTTCCGCGGAGCCGGCACTAATGTTCTTTCTCGACCAATTTAATTACGAGCTACCAGCACCGAATAGAATCCTCACTTTATTCCAATGAAATGTTTGTATACATGTATTCTCTAGACATCTATATATATTTGACGATCATACGAACGGATTGGAGGGGACACGAAGGATTTGAAAGCTAGGCGTCAGAAAGAGAGAGAGAGAGAGAGAGAGGATGAGAGCGATGTCAAATGATCATTGCTTTCGCCCTCTGCGCCCAGTGATTCGATGTACGGGGATGGCTTTGTGCCTTCGAGTCAGATCGAATTACGATCGGCGATCGTGCCACACGGAAGTGCCCGAGGGATTTCCAGCCGGACAACGTAGATTGGCCCTAAGCAAATGACAAAGTACGAGTTCGTATACAAAGAGAAAGCAGAAGAGAAAGACGGAGATCGAGAGAAAGAGAGAGACAAGTGAAGAGACGCTTTCTCGCTAGAGAAACTCTTGGCTGTTGTCGTATTCGGGCATTTAGGAGGGGTTAAAACAGCGATGGGTTTCGTAGAATAAAGGCAAGAGAGCAGGAAGGGGATGAAAGTGAGAAGGGGTGTAGTTGCAAGCCTCGCGAGTCAAACTACCGAGGTTTCCTGGAGGCTAGCCGCAATCTGTCCGTCCATCCGTCCGTCTGAGCTTGCGATACTATACTGCGCGATCCCGTATGTCCCCCGGCATCAACAGAAACCAGCAGCAACACCACCCCCCGCCAAGAATCCCGCTGTGGCAGCCTTTGGAGTTTAGTCTTGGATCTCGCGATGGAACACCAGTCGAAATGAGAGACAGAGAGGGAAAGACACTGCCAGAGCAAAACGGAGCAATGGGTGGGCATAGAAAGGACGCGAGAGAAATCGAGAGGGGAGAACTGTTCGGCCCTTACCTTATCGGTGAGGGAAGGTCGCTCGAGCGTGCCGGAAATCAAGCCGAATCCTATCTACAGCTGACCGACAGTGGCTCTCCATTAAAAGCGCTACGATCCCCTTGAATTTTCCCACAAACCCCACACACATAATCCATTTAATCACACACGCGATATTTCCCTCGAGCAGAAAAATTAATGAGATTCAAAATCCTCTAAAAAGTATTCGAATCTTTCAAAAATTTCTCGATCTAATTCAGTTTCTCGAATTCCAATTGGAAAACAAGTTTGTCCTGACGTCGAACGTTTGAAAAGTTAGTGAAATAACGAAACCGTTGGTTCTCTTTCCGAAGACGAATAATTTCAATTTCACACCGATCGAGAGAAGAGTCGCGAGTAGAATCGACATTGGGAGTCACTGTCGTTTCTTGTATCACTGGCTACTTCCGCTCTTCTGTTTTGCCGCGCTGTTTCGTGTTTCCTAGACAAGCTGTTCTCAGCCATCTTTAGAGAAAGAGAAAGAGGGAGAGAGGGAGGGGGGNGAGGGGGGGGGGGGGGGGGGGGGGGGGAGACCCCGATAGTGTGCCATGTACTACATCGTGCATATAACACATAAAGCACAGAAAGCCGAATGCACGGTGGCTCAGTATTCCCAAACTTTGTACGGTCTTGTAAGTAAACGTCCGTCGAGTTGCACTGAGAAGGAAACGAAAGGGTAGCATAGCCGAGTGTTCAAGCATGGTGTGTTCAAGAGAGCGAGAAGGGAGGGTCGATTCGACGTTGGCACGCGACGATTCGCAGCTATTCAGCTTGCGATTTATTCGCTGTATTCATATCTCCACTATTTTATCTATAAAATCTCTTCAACATTATTGTTTTAACGTTCCAAAAGAAAAAAGAAAAAAAAAAACAGACATCACGAAAAATCACGAAAACGAACGATCGAGAAAAAGAAACTTGTGATTTTTTGCCATTCGCTCATACAAGCGCGTGATCCTCGACAACAGAATGACGAAACTTTCGAGCGAACGAATCGAACGAGAAAGGGTTGAGTTGCGCGGTGTCTAGGGGTAGAATTTGAAGGTTTAGTTCGAGTTGAAACGAGGTGAGGGTGCTATCCGATAGAAATGTGTACGTATAGCGAGGAGAAAGCTGCCGAGAGCCGAACCAGAAAGCGACGAAAGTTGCCCAACTAATAGAGGACGGTTTTCAACGCGCGGGATGTTCAATTAAATTAATTATATGCGCGCACCTTCACCCGTAATATAAATTGTAAATTGTGAGGGAGCGGCATGCTACAGTGACGGACGACTCTCTGTAGAAAGACTGGAATCGGAGGCGGCCAGTTCTTCATACGACTGAATCCGCTCGGCTCTATCTGGGCACATCGAAACGCGTAGTTTTCGTCCAGCTCCATTTACGTATATACATATTTATTTACGGACGAGATATGCTTCAGATAATTAAAAAAAAAAAAAAAAAAAAAAAAAAAGGTGNAAAAACAAACGTGTAAAAAATAAAAGAAAAGCTCGGTGGATACGGGGAGAAAAAGCGTGAAAACTTTTGCCATCAACAACTTCGATAGTTACACATTCAATTCGCACGATCCTAGAGAGGAAATCATGCGATTTTCTAGATTTTATTCCTCGTTGCGTATCGTCACATTTACTTTTTCTCTGTCATCACATCACCGACGTTCTCGTACTCAATTAATTTACGTTCGGTGCGGAGTTGCGTTAACGACGAAAGGCAAATCCATCCTGCGACAGGTAACACAGTGCTCGGGCTTCTCAAATAAAATTTCGTACACGTGTTGCGTGTTTCGTGTATGAAATATATTTGTTGGTCGACATCAAGATATTTCATGGTTACGAGTCTTTTGTTTCGAATAACGTAAATATCGCGGGCTTCCAATATTTCGTGCGAATTTTTGGCATCCGTCATCGCGAAGTTGGCTAATGCGAATTGTATATTTGTCATGGCGATTTGACGTCTCACACATTTCGTCACGAAGTTCTTCGAGTCGCAGTCGTTGTTTTCCATGTACGACCTCCTTCGATTTCAATGTTTTTTATTATTTATTTTTACCGGAAGTCAAGTGTATACACATTTTGCTTAGAAACGATATAGAAGCTTTTAAAGCTCCAGGCTTCGAAAATGTTTTCATAGGAACCCTGTTAGACGGTAATTAGATCGATATCTCTTGGAACGAATGCAATAGCAGTGCGAGAGGGGATGAAAGAGGGCTGGGAAATTGGGGGTTGATAGAAAGGGGGATAAGTGTAGACGTTCGTATACAAGGGAGTTTGAAATTAGCCGGGTCAATCACTCGGTTGGGATCACGGATTTGGGGTATAAATGAAAATAACGCATTTTCCTTCTACACCCCTTTCGGGCTTTGCTTCTGCCTCCTCTAGTTCCGCGTCTCCTGAACTCCGGCCCTCGATACGTACAGTTCTATACAAGCAAACACACTCACACACTCATATATTTCTGTATTATGCTCCGATGAACATCGCAAACGAAACTTTGCCTTAATTATTACAATTTAATGTTTCGCCTCTGCTCACTGGTATTGAATATGAGGCCTGAGGAAATGTGTGGTACCAACTGTACACAAACGTTGTGTATGAATCATCCATGCAAGCTCCGGCTATATGAGAGATTTACTTTTGTTATTTCATCGTGTTATTTAATAATTGATTTAGACGTCGTGCAGAAAATGTTTATTCTCTATCGTTCACACGAAACTTTGGAAATACGAGAGAGCCCCATGAATTATAGAATTTGGCTCATTACTCGTGGAATTAAAAAGTTTCCATAAAAATTTATGCGTTTGCCTCCAACCCCTTGATGCATTCGATGAAGCTGACAACGATAGTTTTACCGTAGTCGATAACGATTTGAGGCAAAAAATATATCAACGATTCGAATTAAATGAGAATGCATGAAAAAAAAAGCCTTTGGCTTGCTACTTTGGAAGAGCGATGAGTTAACTTGCCGGCGATGGGTTCTGGCGCGGAAAATCCAAAAGCGGAAATTCGTGTATGATATACAGATAGCTGTGGATATTTATTTATGCGTGTGTATATGTACAAAAGTGTAGGATCCTTGCGAAGCCAGACGGTAAATACATTTTTAAATAAGGGTTTTTTGCCCTCGGTCTCCGGGATTTCGTCCCCGTATCGGGAATTATCTTTTGGTTTGCGCATTATCCTTCGGGACGTTGGAGGAAAGGGTAGGATCAAAAGGTAGGCAGAGTAAAGAGACTACGGTGAAGAGGAATATAGATGTATTTTTATGCTTGTTCACGGTTGTGAAGGTTCGTTCTCTGTTCCGATCCTCCGGTTGCCTGATTCTCTGTTTCTAAATTGTACGAATAAATATACATGTATATGTAAATTAACATCATCCTGCGGAGTCTGCCCATTTGGTTTTCTCTCCTGCGAGTGCCTCCTGCTGCCGCCGATCAACGCCACACGCAAAACCCAAACCACCGTCTGACTTGTGACGGGGAATTCGCTACTTAATGCGGAAAACCGAAGGCATTAGTGGCCGCACGCGCGTGTGTGGGTGTGTGTGTATAGTCGTGAACGTTTGCTGTTTGGTTACGGATTCTCAACCTCGTCAGTCGTAGCGCGTTCGGCAGGACGACATGTCGCTTCGATAATTCGGATTACACATTTGTACGTCATCACACTAAAAATGTAAACTCCTTAGATACACCGTCGACGAATTCGCGCAAAGAATTTCCACCGATTTCGTCCACTTGCTTTATTTTCATTCTTGCAGTTTTCAATGCCACAGATTTGACAGAAAATACAATATATTACGATGCACAAATACATCTCTCGCGTCCGCCAGACAACTGGATTAAAAGACCAAGTCTCGTGCCAGAGAGATATTTCGCATTTGCTGTTGTAAACGTTTCGAAATTTTATTTAATCTCTGTCTCTTTCGCTCTCCTCACTCTCTCTCGAGTTTTTCAATCGTTTCTGAAGAGGTTTTGTTATTTAATATCCGACGAAACGCGGACGGATCCCATTGCTTCGATGACGTACGAGTCTAGGATTATATTCTTTATACCATGCGCCTTTAACTCTTTTACTCTCCCCTCATCCTGATCAAACTTACTCGCGCCTCACCCCTCCAGCCTTCTCGCTCTGTCTTACCGGATTTCAATTGTGATTGATTGTCATAGATACATATACGTATGTATTATATGCGTATCTATAGAGATGCATGAGTATTGGTGTACGTGGGAAGTCGGTGATTGAGAATCGTGAAATGAAAGCGCGCTACGGAAGAGGGATTCGCCGAGAGACAAAAAGACGACGCGCGGGAGGGATGATGGCTCTCGGGGTATATATCCTCTGTCACTCCTTTCCAACCCTTCGATTCTCATGGATCTCCTCCCTCGCACAGATGGCCCGCTTCTCTGCTCGTACAAGACCGGAATATAATGGAGTAAAATTTATACGACTCTCATATCGGCACGATAAAAAGACAGACAGTCGACCAGACGTCACAAAGGAAGGATTAATTTTAAATATCATATACTTGCGCGCCATAGCTCGAGACTAAAAAGTGGAAGCTCTCGCGTTAAAAACCAGAAAAAAAACGAGCAAAGGGGTGTGTATGAAGGGGAAGTATGCGGTATGAGTTCTCGAGTCGCGAAACCTCGGGGGGAGGCTTAAAAGTGATGGTTCTCTCGCGAAAGGCTTCGACAAGGATTTCAAAATGTCACGAGATTCTAAAACGCCGGCAACGGGGCAAGAAATATTTTATATAAAAAAGAAGGAAATCGAAAAGCACGCGAGATGAACGGGATTTCTTTGAATAATTATTTTTCAATACACGCTTTTTGTAAATATAGAAAAAGTCAGTTTCGTTTTGTCTCAATTCGTCCGCAGCTTATTTCAGAATATACAAACGCAGCTTCGCAAATCTGCATCTCACGGATCGGAAATAAATAATGAGACCGCACAATACACATAATGCGCGGATTCTGGATATATCAAAGCAATGACTTTGAGAAATGACTGATGTAAAAATGGCGGGCCACCCGCGCGAATCGGCCAAATTTGACAGCTCGCCAAAAGACATTTTCTTCGATGTATATGGCTCCGGGGGCTCGAGGGAGAAAGGAGAACATTTTCGATGAGATATTTGCATACCGAACGCTTGCGAAATTTTCATCACGCGCCAATAGACATTCCCGCACGTAGCGACCAGATTCACAAGAAAATATATTCCTCAGTGCATTTTACGTTGCACCCAAAACGACCGAAATGAAATAAATCATTTTTTGCGATCGCATTTCCAAAAGCCACTTTTCGCCATCAATTCAACTTTCCAAATCGTCCAAAAAAAATAATAATAAATTTATCGGGTATAACGGAGTTCGCTAACGGAAAAAGATAAAGAATTGTTGTTGAATATGATTCGTAGCGGTTTGTGCCTCGCACGATATTTTGGGATCTATGCGAAGAAACTGAAATTATTCAATTACTGCTTATAGCCTCGCGATGTATTCATATGAAAATTCGTGTGTCTATAAGGATGTGGCTGTGTCAATTCGAACGTACGAACAAGAGCTCATACGGTAGAGTCGAGTCAAAACGGAAGCCAGAGGAGAAAACGGCATCGTCGACGCAGAGTCCTCGACCAGACGGCGTTTCAGCTTAATCACGTTGGTGGAAAAACGGAGATAATCCCCGCGTCCGGGAGGTCGGGGCTTTTTCTCTTTCTCTCCTGCTCGTCTGGACGACCGCGAGGTAAAGGGAGGGGGGCGTGTGCGCGCCTGAAGAGAAGATACGTGCTCCGATGGTCAGAGCACTCGCATATTCCCTCGTACGTTGTACCCACGAGTCTGTATAATTACGTATTTCCAACTTTTCGAGTGCGTCCATATTTCTCGTAGTTTCCAACGTTGCAGTTGATCTCGCTCACGACTAAACGGAACCTTGGAAAACGATTGAAAGATCGTCTTGTCGCCTTCAAACTCTTTTACTTGGCAAAACATTCTTCAAGTTAAACTCATGGCCGTGCATTTTATACGAATCTTCCGTGGCCACGAATCGTTAGAACAAAAAAAACATTTTCATCGACCGACGTAGATATCGGATTCCCAATTAAAGAATTTCCAAATATCCATCAGATGGAAATATACGTTGGACGTATACTTTACGTAGAACACGCGTCGGGATATGTGGATTTGAGTACGCGCCCGTGTGTGAGGAACAACTCGCAGAAAATCATTGGATTCGACTCCTGAGCATTCTCGGGTTATTCTCATGTTCACTCTGCTCTCCTTCCTCGTTCCCTCTTCCGCGTACATAGGAAAAGGGAGATTTTCACTCGTGGCTCATCAGAGCAAGACTGTATGGAGGTAAAAAGCGAGCTCTCGTGAGCGTGGATTGATATTAGCAGCGAAGCATACGGAATTTTTAACTAGCTTCTGATATCTCTCACTCTCCGCGAACCCCTTTACCATTCCCCCTGCTGCTGCCCATTTGGTCGCTCCGTTCTCTCCAAAGTGAAACAGAAAAGTTATGAATCTAATTTTCAATGTGTTTGTATACTTCTCCGCGTTTCTCTTTTATTTTTCTGTCCTGCTTTCATTTTTCTCTTTCGCATCTCGCAATCGCGTATCCAGCAACTCTTTCTCGACACACGCTTATCCTCCGCCTCACAGGTAGAGATGTCTCTTTCCTCGCTTCGAGATACACAGACCAACAACCTACGATATATGCTTTTCCATGCATCCCTTTCATAAGGGATGCGAGGACTTTTTTCTCGTACGCAGATGGTTGCGCGTGAATATATATATGTATGGGGCTCGTGTCTACCGCCCCACGCCCGAACAACTTCGTTAGTCATTTTTTTATCTCCCAACAGAGCGAGAGAGAGAGAGAGAGAGAGAGAGAGAGATACGTCAGTGGTTGGAGGGGACGAAGAAAAATTAATTTCGAGATTTTTTTTACGTCGTACGAGCATCGAAGCCGTTGTACACATTGAATACGCGATGTGCGTTGTTCACCCTCTGCTTCTTTTTCTTGCACACAACATGTATGTAAAACTCGTTTATCCCCGGTCTTGACTTCAATTGCATTCGCTGTCTTATCATATGTATACGATGGTATGTGTGTGTGTACATACGCCGGACGTATACGTCGGCAGCGCAGGAGGATCGGATTTATGTCGAAATTTATATATTCATCGAGTCTATAATGAGATGAAAACTTTTATCGTTCATCGCAGCTCTCTTTTATGCATAGATATCTATGTATATATGCGAAATAATGTACTTCAGGTGCTTTTCAATTCAAACTTTTCATGGAACAATATTTTTCGTGAGGCTTCGAGCGACGATATTGGAATGCCGCATATATAGAACTCCTTCGTTACGTTTTTTGTTGTTGTTGTTTTTCCTTTTTTATTCTCCATCTGAGAAACGTCCCATCGTTCTCGTTTGTTCCCTGCGACAGTTTTATGCGCATATGTATAAATATATGTTTGCGAAACGACTGAAGAAAGGATTTAAAAGTGGCAGGTCGTCACGAAAGCTAAACTCGTGCGACGATAAGCCTTCGTCGCATAAAGCATTCACTCTGTGTTACACGTTTCGATAAATCTTACCGATTAATTGTTTGCAATTATTTCAGGCTCAGTTTACGTTAATGTCGAAGAAAAAATTGTTTCTGCTGGAAACGAGAATGTGCTTTTGTAATGGGACGTTCATTTTATTCGAACGTAATCTTCTGCTCCTTTCCTCCCACCCAATCCGCACAATTTTTTAAATTTATTATATACCGAGTCGAAAGCAGGCCGTTGCATCAATCCGGCGATTAAAGAATCGATTTCCGTTTTAACAGCGTGGCTCAACTCCTTTTTTCCAAGCTGGAATCTCTGCTTCTCCGTCTTCAACAACGCCGCTGGCTTTTGGTTCCGTTAAAGTACGTTTAATCCGAATACATCCCACCGCACTTATGTACTCTTTTCAGGACGACAATGGGAGGAAAAAAGAACAAGCTATACGCGTAGGACAGACTCACGATGCATGTGAACTCGCGAGTACACTTTACACACAAACACGCATACATGTAGAAATATTTGCACATAGATTCTTGATTATTTATGAACATTTGTACACGGTGAGGAGAGACACAGGCTTTATTCTCCTGCAAAAAAGTCAACTTCGATAATTATTCGGATTTTCTAGTTAACGTTTTCAGAAACATCAACAACGATGAATGAGGCATTTCTATATTTTCTTTTCTATCGTTCTTTCTACGTTTCGAGAGACAAGGACCATTAAAAAATCGTGTTGTACGATAGACACGATATTCATTTTTACCGAAGGTAAAGAACCTACCAACTGGATATTTTCTCATTATCAAAGTCATATATAAATGAATATGTAATGTTCAAATATATTATGTACGCGGCTAATAAAATAGCTCGCGTAATGTGGGGAAAAAAATGAGAAAGCTCGGATTTTGCGGAAGCCACTCGTTTGCTTCAGGATCCTCTTGGACGTCGAGGTAGAGGACTCGAACTATATTTCATATCTCTGTACGATTGTTGGCATATGATAAATATATATGTATATGTAGAATCTATAGACGAATGCAGAGGAAGAGTAAAAAGGTAGTATTACAGACGCAATTTCGGGAGTTACACCAGCAGGACGAGCAATGGTTGAGTGCGAGAAATTGTGAGTGGACGAGAAAGGGGCAATCTATACATGTATAAAAATGAGTGTATGTGTAGTAATAAATATGTATATGGCTGATGTGGAGATATAGGAAAAAAGGGTGCTTGGGTGGACGTGAGGAGTTGCCACCACCCCCATTAAAAAAAAAAGAGAAAAAAAAAAACAACGAGCCAAACATCTCCATACCCATTCTACTTCCGGTGAATAGTCGAGAGTTATTCTCCCTACGCGGAGTTTCTATATTTTGTTCTACACTTGAAACTTACGAAATGAATATCTAACGATATTGGCTCTCCCTGCAAGCTTCGCGGATTTCTGTGCTGCTCCTATACACATAAATGTATATAAACGGACGGACCACCCATTGCCACATGGCAGCATCCACCAAGCATACACTCTCGCAGTTTGGGTTTCTCCGAGCATTTCTACCCACGTCATTTTCGCTCGAGTGCAAATATTTCCTGGTTTTCGGCCTGGCCCTCACCTAACCCTTCACTACAATCCACATGGCTATTGTATGAAAACATATATACTCCGATAGCTCCTGATATACGAGTTATCAGGTCGTTAGTCATACAATGTATGACACGTTGCGTAAAACCGTCGCTCTCTTTTCCATTCTCCGAATAACTTTATTTGTTATTTAATATTTTTTTAATATGCACCTTTCGAGGTTGATACATTGTGAGAAATCGAGGCATTCTGAATGGTCTTCCGGGAGGCTTCGGACCCGTGACTTTGCCGCCGGAAGCTCCATCAGAAAAGACCGGATTCGTGTCTCCAAAACGCCCACGTACTCACAGCTCATTCGACAGGGGTGACAGGCTGTATAAATAGTCGAATTCCCGAAGATACGTCCGTTTCTTAACGGGCCCTCGTTAGAAACGAGCGAGGAGCAAGAAACGCGTGAAAGACGCTAGTGACAAACGACAACTCACGAAATAAGTGTACACGAGTGTGCGAGCGTGTGTGTGTGCGTGTACATGCGTTTGTCGCGGTGGAAGAATCTGGGTCGAGAGTGAACGAGGGTACGTTGATTTTTTTCATTTTTTTTTTTCGTGCTTCTTTTTTTTTCTCATTCCCAAAGTCTCACATCAAATTAAACGTGTCTCCGAACGATATTAATGTCGCCTTCAATTTTGGGGATAAGTAATATCTAAATAACGAAACGGAAAAAGCGGTAACGACGATCGGCGATAAGTACACAAAACGAAACGGTACGTAAATTCGACGATAAATCTGGCTGAGACACTGATAACCGAGTATCAGATAATATAAGCCCAATAATAATTTGAATAACAATAATAATGCGATTACAATATTAATACACGATACCGTTGACTCGGAGGTTTGCCTCGATGTATTGCCTAAAATTATCACTGAATGCACTGACGATTGGTTTCCGATTGAATTGTAACCTTCGAATTGATATCCCGTTCGAGAAATATATTTTTTTTCAACTTTATTGACGGAATAAAAATTGATTTCGCTAAATTGCATTTCTGAGGAACTCCAGTGGTTTTAGAATTTCCGTTGCAAGGTTGAAATTATAAATTAGCGATAAAAACTGAATAAATAAATGTCAATCGACCAGGTATCGGTTTAACTTTCGTTCGTAATTCGTCGGTATTATTTTGCTTCACCGACGCAGCGACTACGTTTATGCTTTCGGCTCGACGGTATTACCAAGTTCTTTTCCATGTCGCTGTCTCTCTGCCGCACACGTATTGTTTAATTAATCTTTATTGGTGTTTAGCTCGATTGGTTTTATGGCGGACGGCGCTACAGGCTAAGATCTTGATGAGATACCGAAGAATTTTTACTTATCGTGAGCTTTTCAAAAAGGCGTCAATCCTCTTCCAACGTTTCGTCGTCGAGGTTTGCTCCATTTTTTTCTGATAGAGTTTTTCTCTCAAGAAACTCATCACATTGAACAGTTTTCGAATACTTTTCGACTCGAAATTCCAAACTTAGTGCAACCTTGTCGCGTTAACCTTCAAATCTGGAACTCCGGGATTGAAAACTCAGTCGCTTTTATCGTCAACCTCAAAAGGCGTATTCGACGTTATTCCGTTACGTAGATTCCCATTTCAAATACGCATCTCGCCGCAATGCCTCGATTTCAAATTGCCTCTTTCGATAGCTCCTTATCGCTTAATTATCAGCAAATCTTTCGTATCAGTTCGGGTAAATATGGAAATACCTATGTGTATCGTTAATATAAACATTGCTGCGATGATGCCATCCCATTATTGGTGTTACTATTATTTCGCCCCACCAGAAATATCAGTAATAATATATAATCGTTGAACAGCGTAGAAAGAAAAAGAAACATTTCGAAAAAAAAATCAATCACGTGTTACAAAGACGCGTCGAATGAAATGGAAATAACAAAAAGCATCGTGGGTTCTAGATTTTGACAGAAAGATCGCAAACTCTCGAAATTTCGTCACCGGACAATTTCGAGAGAATATGATCATCGGTGCAGCAGCCCAAGGGGAAAAGGGAGAAGGAGGCATTGGAAAATACACCCGCACTCTTGCCACAGTTATTTCTTGACCCTTATGCTCGTACGTCGTGTTTTCTCTCGGCTTCTTCTTCTCAGTTTCCGTCTCATTCGCTCATCATCTTCTCTCTTTCTCTCTCTCTCTCACTCGCTCTTTCGATGCTGGCTCTTTCGCGGTACATTAGCCAACGTGTTTTGAAACACTCGGCTCGCGTATTTGTGTTGGCACACGAGTCATCGGTCTCTCTTTCATCTCTATACGATGTGTCTCTTGCTTTGTGCATCTATATAGCTTCGTACAATCGTAGCTTGTGCAGCATCCACCAGTTCATCTCTATTATACATAAAATGCCCCTGCGTGTCTATATCACTTGTACTTTCTTTATTTTCTTCTCTTTGCGCTCAACATTTCGTGCCTCGTTTCTTCGTGAACGGAAAATGATCTTGCACTCGGCATACTCTCGCTATGCTCCTATTTTCTCTCTCGAAGATGCTAATTTGCGAGGTGATATCTTTCTGTACATCCCGTCTGAGTCATTCAACCCTGTCGCATGCGGAGACCCAGAAATTCACGCGGACTTCAAACAATTATTTTTCCATCTTTTTCACATTTTTTTATTTTCATTGAGGACTAAAAGTTATTCGGGAACAATTTTCGAAATTTATGCAGCATTACAAATTTTCTCATTAACAAAAAAGATATTGTGAAAAAAAGAAGTAGCGATCGAACAAAAAAAAAACAAATAAATCTGACGTTGCGGCAGAAAAGAAGAAATGCTTCGAAATGTGGATAACGAAATCCATGACAAACAAGAATGGTTACGTGATAACTTTGCTCGTTCTGTTACGCGGGTGTAAGTAAATATCGCAAAAAAATTAACCCACTTGAGAAGGCAATAAAAAAGACTTGTGTCGACGTTGCGTTCCGAATTCGGAGCGCGAACGTGTTCGGCACGTGAGATATCCGTATACATAAAAAGCCTCGTCCAAGAATGAGATTCTGTCGAAAGTGGTTAAAAGATTTATTCTTTGAGAAACGTTATCTCGTCGGGTGCAAACACTGACGTGGTTAAAGCACCAAGCTCGATGCTGAGAAAATATGCTCATTCGGTCTCATCGATACGCGCATACACGCACGGAATTGGCGTCATTCACACGCGGTCCCTCTCCTCGTACCTCCTTCCTTTTATTTTCACGTTATTATTCCCGCACAATAAGAAATATTCGAGGGATACTTTTTTCATCAAGTTTTTATATGCTCGTTTGATATTTTTTGTCAGATCTATCGACGCGAAGAAATTATTCAAACGAGCTGCTGTGTCGCGGAGGCTTTTCGCAGATTTAATTGCATCCACCAACATCGTGCTTGGAAAAATTTGTATACAGTTATAAATTTAGTTACATAAATTCTGTATGTGCATCGACACACATGGTCGCCGGAAGCGCAAGCTATTGCCATCGGTCTGTACCAAAGCGACACCACGTTATCTCGTCCCTTTATCAATTACTTACTACGTTCCAGCACTTGAATGTTTTTTTTTCTTTCCCTTACGCATATTATCATTATCGCTATTAATACAGGCGATAAAAAGGCAGAATGCGGTTTCCTGCATGCGTAGGTCTACGGCCGAATTCGTTCCCCCACATCCTATTGAGGAAACTTTGATGTAGATATATTTTTATTACGTTCATTTCTTTCATGCCGTTTCCGAAGCTCTCGTTATATTCTCCGCGTCGTCGAACTAATGCCATGCACCATCGAGTGCCGCGATGTTCCTTTTTCATTCTCCCCCTCCGTCCATGCACTCGATAGTGCCAATCACTTATTTTCACTTGATTCTCTCCAAGCCAAACGTTCGGTGATCAGAGGATCGAGATGAAAAGACAATGAGAAGAAAAAAAACTCGTACTCTGTGTCCTTGAGCATGGAAATCGTTATCGAACTCTTGCCCGTTCACAAATCCCTTTGACGCTTCGTTTCTGACGAATTATTATTGATGATGGAACCGACGAGAGGAAAAAATGAAAGACTGAATGAAGCTTTGGCCTCGTTTTTTTTTTTCACTCTTTGCAATACGGTCAATGGATTCTCGATAAAGACATTTTCCGTCGTGCTGCAGTTTTGTTCAGATCTCGCCTGTTAAAACGCCACCAAAGTGACGACGCGGGTGTCTCTTATTCCTTGAGAGCAATCGAGAGCGCAAAGAGAGAGAGAGAGAGGAAAGATGAAAAGTGTGTTTCGGACGATGGGATCGACAGAATTCGCGATCATCGGCTTCAGGATTACAAAACACAAGGATAAAGCGATCGAACAAACGATTCTCAGCTCTCTATCTCAAGAGGCGAGGGTTCATTTTCTCGTTCTCTTTTCTACGCTAATGTATATATAAAACTGTACAATGCTACATCGGACCAAGAGGGTGCGAGTTCCGTTATTGGTTTCAAGGAGAATACTTATTGAACCTTAAGAGTCTCGTTTCTTTCTCCTTCTTTTTGTTTTGTTTGTTATCACGTCCCCTTGTTCTTACTTCCACTTGAAATGACACGGCGAGCACTCGTCCCAGTTTTCCGCGTTTTGACGATACTTTTCGTTTTTCTTCATCTTTTCCTTCTCGTCGCTCTCTCCCGCCCCGATCTTCTTCCCTAAATATACTCTTCCAGTTGGACTAATTACAATCCTATACCAACTTACAGCTTCTTCAGATCGTGCCACGTCTTCTTTACCTTCTTGCTTTTTTCTACCCCATCGCTTTCCCCCCGAATCTCATCACCTCGTACCAAAGATTTTTACCGCCTCGGTCCGATGAAGAGAGCTTCATCCTAAAGAGTACTGAGTGCAAAGGTGATAAAAACCGAGATACGAGCCTCTTCTGAGGCTCCTTAGGGTTGAGAGACTGCGAGCGTATTATGGGAAATCTATTCATTTCGTTGCTGCATTTTCTTTTTCTCATTACAACAGCAAGGCTAGTTCAGCAACGATCATTTTTTTTTAAATCAAATCTTTAGACTCCAAAGTTAACTGCATTGTGCATCCGTACACAGGTTTTTTATTTTTTATTCTTTTTTCATTTTTAGAGAACGTGCATTCTCTCGTTGCCCTTTCGACACGAGGGTAAAATCTACGCCTATTCAAATGAACACAAGAGCCGTATACCGACGACGTCGATATTTACTCTTTCGATAAATAGACGATAATGTTATCGCCATTAAATGCTCGAGTTTCTTCCCTTCTTTGAGAAACACAGCCAGAGCTCGAAATTTTGGAAACTGATGCTGTGAGCGATGCCTCAAAAGCGACGAGAGATGGTAGAATTATAATAAAACGGCGTAGCAACCGCGGAGCTTAGAATTCTTCGGTTTAACGAGTATACACGTTCGTTGTTGAATAGAAACGAGGAAGACGTGGAATTATCGAGAGGAGAGTCGAACGGAGACGCAGCATGTGGCGCAAAGATCCTACACTATCAAAACTGTTTCTCTCGTATTTATAAATGCCTCTGTGTGCCTGTCTATTTATTCTGGACTATCGAACTCTCAGTTTAAATAAGCACGTTACATCCAAGTTAACTCTTTCGAGATGAACGAGACTCAATAAACCCATTTACCATTATGACAATAAACCAAGAGAAACCATTAAATTCGCTTTGAAGATCTCATTCTCTCTCTCTCCATTTTTCTCGCCTTGCCATTTAACAATCCCGAGAACTTGTCTTATTTTTTTTATTCATTTGCGAATCAAACGAAAAAAAACGCATTGCCAAATTTATAGGAATAAAGCCACAAAAGATTAAACGAACAAGTGAATTTATTTCATCGTACGAATCCCCGTGAGTAAAGAAATAGCTGCACGATGGATCGACATTCTGCACTTTTCAACCAACCTGCAATATGCACTCGCTCTCTTTTCGCACGTATATGTTTCCGCTCGGTTTTCAATGATTTTGGTTTCGGAACCCCTCGCGTTCGAGTCCGCAGTGCATACTCTCGCAACCCTCGTACACAGAGGGACGGTTTTTCAGTTTCACTTGCTCCGAGCACGGCGATGAGTTCGAATGATCAAGTAGGGCCAGACAAAAGGGCGAAACTCGGGCGATTTAGGCTGCAGCTCGTAATCGAGGCAAAGCCCTTCTTTTTAACTAGAAGTCAATACCGACGGCCAAACGCTTTGCCTATTCAGTACGAAGTTTCGACGCACATTTTTTTGTGTATGAGGCTATGCACTTGCTAATGTATGTACGAAGAGCATGCACTCTCGTTACTTTACACTTGTACCTTGCACTCTATGAGAGTGCGAGGTCGAGGGTGTGAGATCGTACACGTGCTTAGCCCTTTTGTCTATACACGTTACATATATATGTATATTCCAGTCAGTCGAAGCGAGCTCTTTCCCTCGTCGTTTCTCGCGTTCAAGACCTGCCCCTGTTTCACCCTCTCGTCCTCTATGAATGCAACAGTTAAATGCCGGAGTATTACATGTATGGAAAAGCCCAACGGCGAATTGTTCACTCGGAAGTGAATGACGAAGCGAAGCGCATGATTCAGCCCCATCGACCTCCTCCTGCTCGCGTTATAGCAAACGTAAAAACGCGTGCACGCATCAATTGATAAGAAATATCGTTCTATCGGTGCTACAAATTCTTTCAATTATAAAATCGCTAGCAATTTTTTCTTCATTCCAAGAAAATTTCTTCTTCTCTGAATTCATCTCGTTAATTAATTTAAAAAATCACTCACCTCTTTGTCCTTTGTTTGCAGCTCCTGCTCGAGTGTGTTGTTTGGAGTTCTCCTCGGATTGCTCGAGTCGTTTTCTCCGCTTTGGGCATTTTGGGACTGTTGCTGTCCCTCAGTCTTTATACTTCGATCGCTCAACGCTGCGAGCTTCTCCTTCAACGTCGTTACTTCTTTCTCGGCCAGCATCGCCCTCTGAAGCAATAAAAAAATTACAAAATTACGTAAGTAAAGGTTACGAAAGAATCGACGTTTGTTTTTTGTTATTCGCAGGATTCTGATTGGGTTTGACGGAGCGAAGAGTTGTATGGGATTCGTTACGATACAAGTTTAATGCGATCTTGGGATTCGTCGATTTTGCCAGTGGATTACACTCAGATTTTACATTGAGAGCTCATACGCGTTTGCGCATACGTTTTACGGACCCTAGAAACATTTATGCTCAGAATTTATGGCTAATAAGGCGCCGATACGCAAGTGAGGCCAATCGCGAGTCGAAATAGCATTCCTCCGCTCGCTGCGATACTAGAAACTGTGGTGGCTTTCTTTTTGGTAGTAAAAGGTCGTATGATTCTTGGTATATATTCAATAATCGGAGAACTGCGTGTATATACGCGCGTTCAACTGCACATAAACAAAATCAACGTGTCCAATTGCTCGTATAACTCGAATCTCTAAATTTTCGGAGAAATTTTCTCTCCCCTGGCGTTTCTTCGTCCCGAGACGATCGTTAAGTTCACAGAGAACGGGAGAGAACCGTGAGACGTGAGAATCAATCAATTTCGCCGTGGCGAGCCTAATTTCGGGGATACATGGCAAAACGACTGTTTGCTACTCTCGTCCCGACCGAAAACTCTCTCATTCTCTTGCAGCCTCGAATTGAGTCACGTAAAAATAGAAACGGAGGGTGCGAACGTTTCCCCCACTTAAAAATCCAAGACATTTTATAAAAACAAGTTTCAAACAGAAATGCACTGATGAACATTTGATTGAGTGAGTTTTTCAGGCAACGATAATTTTTCAAACTCTTTCTACCTGCTAATTCTTTATTCCTATTCGCACTTACATTTTCGGCATCGTCTTATTCGTGCGCCGTCGCGGCGATAACTTGACCGGCTAAACTCGGAGTTATCGATCATTCGGAAGGATCAAACGGGTCACGCGATGCCAAACTCTTGTTCCATGAGCTATAGGCGTACATCTTTTAGGTCTATATACGTTAATGTCATTGGCGGGGGTAGAAGTGAGTCTCGAACGCGCGCAAGCACACGTGATTACAATCGTTAGTTATATACTTATACATCGTGTATACACACACATATATAAACAAGTCCATAAGCTGAACTAGCGTGTGGAGTCAAGTTGGCGACAGAGCGACAAGAGCCGCTATATTATTGCGAGACTAATTGTCCCCGACGTGGACCTTAACAAAAGAAAAGATAAATTCGCAATATTTTTTTTTTTTAACATAAAGAAAAAAGAGCGTATACGTGGACAAGTCTCGCGAGTACGAAAACATTAATTTGTGTCGTGCGTTGAAAAAATAAATCTCGCGAGGTTCCCCAATAGCCAGCATATCGTGAGATCGTCGTTGAAATACGAAGAGATCGAAGGAGCCGATGAGAAGCAAGTCTATAAAGGAAACAACGACAAGTGTAACAATGGCGAGATCTGCAAAGCATGGAATTTTAGTTTCTAGGTTATACGCCAACAATATAAATTATCTCACGTACAAGAAACGTGTTGTACAGCAAGATACATATACATATATTTCTATACATTATCAATATGAATATATAGAAAAGACAATTGGCGGGTATAGTTATCTCGACGATGTGTCCTATCGAGGTATTATATATCGATCGCGGTTGGAAACACTGGTGCGAATGTGGAGACAAAACCGAGGCGGGCTACGAGAATAGGACAGGAGGAGGGGACAGCAGAGAAGGAGAGCTTTCATGAATCATAGCCAATGTATAACGTGTGTGGTGATCCAAGAGACAGAGATATAGAGGATTATATGGGGCGATATATGGACAGGCAAAGTATAAGAGGTGAGAGAGACGATGAGAAACTGGTAGGCGGGCTTTAATATGAACGGTGTTGCGCGGAGGTTCACGATGGATTGAACGTGCATCGAATACATCATATAGATATATACGTTTCTCATGTATTAACATGGACATTTGTGAAAGATATGCAAAAGGCTGCGGTTGAAAGGCATTCGAGAAGAGGAGTTCGACGTGTGTAAAACTCGATACGATACGCCCCTTATCGTTTTATACTTGTTGTAGCATATGACACATATTTCATTTCACGTAAACTCGTACATTAATGACCCATTGTTTTCCACAAAAAGCCTTGACGATGTTATCGATAATTACGGAATGATACGGGATGTATAAATATAGGTGGTATATATTCGAAGCGATTCCTGTGCAAGAACGTAAAGCATACGGCAATTCCGGTGTCTTTGGTAAAGAGACTCGCACGCAAACCACTACTATATTGATACGAAACGATCCACATCCTGTCCTAAGATCGTAAATACGTTTTAACTCTTGACGATCGAAGTCTGCTCCGCGATCCATCGAAACTCTGTTGTTTTCAGATCGAAAGATTAGTCGCCGCTACAAGGACATATATATGTTGTGTGTGTCGTTAATTCTGAGGAAGATGGTGGCATCGCGTTTTTATTCGTGTTATGAATAAGGAATAAAAAGAAGAAAGACGGAGCAGCGAGCCCGCGCGATGAGCTAAAGTCGAGCGTACACGACCATTTTTTCCACTATACCCAATTCGTTTAATTGTTATAATTGACTCCAGATGCTGATTAATGCGTCCAACATATGCCGGGAATCGCGCGCCGCGATACGCAGATCATCAAACCCGATTGGTCGAACGCGTATGAGTCTCGAAACGACTTTTCGTTCCGATGGCGATACGAAGCAACCGAGAATCTCTCTCAATGTGAAAGACAGAGAGAAAAAATGTGCGAGAAGGCCACAAAAAACCCATGTGTTTGTCATTACGGACACGGAGACTGCAGTACGCCACAGTCCAACGATGTTATCTCGATTCCTGCAGTTAATACGATACATAATGTGCATTTCCACCTATATGCATATGTGATTAACAATAATTCACCATTTCGATGCTCTAATTGGTTCTTTCCTATTTTTATTCCGCGCACCACCGCGAACCATCGTATCTTTATTTTCGCAAATATCCATCGATTTTTTTTCTCTATAAAACGAGCATAAAAACCGCGAGCATAAAGCAAATTTTAGACGGGGCAGAAATACATTGCAAAGATCTCTATACGACGGTTTCGTGATGCGAGTCATTACCCCGCGCTTATGAGAGTTATATACTATTTTGTATAGGTAAATATATACACGATGGAATAACGACTAGATCGAAGCTTGCCAACAGAAGCCTACTAAATATATACATATATGTATACATCGCCATATTATACATCGCGCTGTCGAATAGCTTAACGTTTCTTCTCTATTATTACGCGAGGCTACTGCCACAAGCAAATTTAGCGTCCAGATAAACGCATATCAAGAACGTTCGCTCTGCCTTTATACACTAGTCGATATACGATTGATTATATCGTGACGGTAAAACACGTGTCTCGCTTGATATTCCTCGATTCCGACTGAATTTATCGAGGAGTACGTGTACAAATACACGTAAGAAAATCCTCCTACATATTTGCGCAACGGGCATACTTATGTGCGAACGAATTTCCCAACCGATTATCGATTCGATCGTCGCTGTTTCGTCTCGCCTGGCAAATTGCAGGGACTGGCGACCCTCCCACGCCGTGACGGAAAGACCAAGCATCGTCGTGTGCACCATCGGCCTTGCCGATTCAGAATTATATGAGGAACGAAGCTGTTCAACGATTCGATAGGGCCCCGAAAATACCGGGTCGTTTGCTAAACTACCCCGCGCGGGGCAAACGTGAAACGAACAAAAAATAGTGGATCTTTGGCGAACCCGCTTATCTTCTGGTGATCTCTAATCCCGCACGCGGCGAAAATGATACAAGCAAATGGGAAATTTCGATCTGCATGTCTGACATATTTCGGTTTGCCAAAGTTTTTTTTTTTTTTCTCTTTTTTTATAAATACACACTCTGCTGGGAAATAACACGAAGATCAGTAGAGACGACGACCGCGTGTCGCGGCTGTTTAAAACGTCTTCGTGCCTTTCGCTGCTTCTCGCTTTTTCATACTGCGATGCGAAGTGAGCGAGAAACTAAGAAACTGCGAGAACAAGTCAAGGCTGAGGATTTCCCACCACGGGGTGCGGTCCGATCCTTCTTGCCGAGCTCTTTTTATCGACGCACTGACAACTTCCCAACGTCATACCATGCATGCCCCCACCCGCTCTCACAGCTCCGTCAGCCTCTTCCTTCCTCCTGTCTTTCTCATCTCGACGCGCCACCAACAAGTAGAATAAGAATACGACAAAGAAGATGAAGCAGAAGAAAAATAAAAGCAACGATGCTGCAGCTATTTCTACAGATGCTGCCAGCGATCAGAAGAGATCCGAGTATCTCTCCATGGGACTTTGTGTGGGTCCTTTCGTCACTGGATGCTGCTCATCAATCCATGTGTACGTCGACCTCGCATTACCAGGCAACGCGATGCGAGCTTCTCACGACAACGTTTCCTCTCGCCCACCCTTCGACTTGTTTACAAAAAGCTCATTGCCGGAGCTTAGTTTCCACGTTGATTCTCGTCTCCCGGTGATGACGAATGTCTCAATTGCCGATAAGAATTATCGATTGGTAAAGAAGCTCGAGCCATCGTCTGCTGCATTCGTTCTGAGCGAACGCACCGGCTCTAACGCGTCCCCGAGTCACGGCGATTATGCCACGAGATTCTTCTTTCGCGGGCGTCCAGGTCACCGTCGTCCCGACGTCTCGGGTATTTAGGTATCGGTCAAGAAACCCACTACGCGCGCAGTGTGGGCTACAACTTAGCTATAGTCTCTCTTCCTCTCTCCCTCTGCGTCTGCTGCGGCGGTGTGTCACACTCTTCTATTTACGCGTTTGTGCAGTCCTCGCGATGTGAGTTGGTGAGTGTCACGTCGAGCATGCGACTAACAGCTGGCATACTCGGCGAGTACGTATATATATATATAAGAGCCTGGATAGCGAGCCAGAGAGGGAAAAAGACAGAGACAATGAGTGACGAGGACGGAAAACGTCGGGAGCAGAGAGCTTCGTGATCGTGCCCCGTCAAACGCTGAGCATTCTTTGTGAGCCGGGAACACTTCAAATAGACGTCCTTCTCCCGCCAGCTCGTGCGCTCTCCTTATTTCCTTCAACTCAAAATCATTTCTTTCTCGGCTTGTCTACTATATACTCGCGTGTATATAGATTTCTATACAAACGTATACAAGATTACACGCGGATCTTTGTGTGTCTGTGTACACGAGATTGGCCATACACTTTCCTGACCGCCAAGAGGAAAGATATCCGGAGAGCTTCCGTGATATAACGAGGCTACCGGGAACTTGAACCGCAGGCGACAGCGACAACGGACGAGAGTCCAGGCAACTTGACCAATTACCATCAACGCTCGTACGAGAGCTATTCAATCGTAATTATTTATGGATTTTTTGGAATCTTCACATTCCCTGAGCATTTGCGGGATAAATTATCTTCGGAATATCGCTCGTGTGGTCTTCAACAGCCAAATTCCTCGTATACATTCACCGGCAACTAAAAAACAGTCAACTTCTCAGAGCCTGCAATCTGGTGCATCAGCAAACACCACACGAGCCTCCTTTAGAATGTGCATGAAAAAAAATTCCCTGCTGTGACCAAAGAAAAACATTGTGACGATTTTTTCAACGTTTTTTTTTTTATTTTCTTTGATGAACATACCAAAATTCGTGGATAACAACAACGTGTCGTCGTGGGAGGAACGAGAAATGGAAATCTCGTAATCTTTGCGGTGGAGGGTTGAGTTACGACGTTGAGAAAAAGACGCAGAGGGTAGTATTCGATGGAAACACTGTAGAGGATGGATCAGCCAGTTATGTGACTGTGAGGCTGCTCTTTTTTCTGCCTCACGACAAAGGGTGAAGAGGGACAGAGAAAGAAAGAGAAAAAAAGGCTCGCCTAGCGTAGCATCAAGTGCGATATTTCAAATTTTCTCATTACATCGCGAGGTGCGAATGATCTCTCCTCTCGGCTCTTCGTTCCCCTTGGCCTTCGCCAAGTTTCAGGCCTTTGGCTTGCCAAGCAACTCCGAGAGCACCCTCTCTGCACAGGCCCCCTTTTTACCCATCCTCGTTTGCAACACCCCCCCTTCTCTTACCAATCACTGGCTCACACCACCCCCCTTTAATCTCACACCAAGCAGCCATCACAAAAACACCCCTCTTGTATTTATTATTAAGATATCGATCGGCCTAAGCCTCGACATAGTTTACACTCCGCGAGCTATAACGAGAGATGGAGAGAGGGAATAAGAGACTGCAGTAGATACAGAATATTATTTATACGAGCGAAAGACAAGATGTATGGGCGGTGATGAAATATCTTGGCGGTATTCTAATATGCACGATTCCGAAGATTTATTTAGCACTATGTAACAGTGTGAGGGTGAAGAATGATGAGAGGAAGAGAAAAGCTTCAAGAAAATCCAGAAGTGATCGATCTCGTCATATTTCAATCTCCTGGAAAGAAGTTTATCTGGATAATGAGAGACAAAACAAACGTATGATAGACTATGAGACATTCTGTTGGTCCAAGCCCTTTTCGTCAACTAGATTCTTTCAAATATTCAAATATTCCAATCGTAGTGACACGAAGATTATATGAAAAAAGTGATTTTATCATAAAAATATAAAGCTCGCTCTATGGAGGCTCGAAAGCTTTAATGAAAGTGGATGCTGCCGCAACATGAAAGCCAAAGCGTCGATGTACCAAACCAGAATGCCTTTATTCCTTCAGTGTGCATATTATATTTATATCTGAAGTGGTAGGTATATAGATTCTTATTGTTTTCTCGATAGCGCCCTCGTCTTCGCATTAACGAAGATATTTTCAATGGATGGATCATTAGCCGTTCCAACGAGAACGAGGCTAGAGGGGGAGAGACGAGAGTGGTATGGGTTTCAAGATTTCGAGTGCAGATCGACATTGGCTGGAAACGGGGAGAAGCGAAAGATGCGAGCAGAGGATCATATAATATACGCGATGCAGAGAGAAAACAGCAGAAAAGAAAGCCCAACCTCCTCCTCTAACCCGTCGACGGGGGCATCGATCCAATCTCTTCGTTCTCTCCATCGTCGTCCGAGTTTACATTGGGACAATTGGTCGTGTGTGCGTTTTAATAGTTAACATCAGATCTTGGTCTTTCTCTCGTTGTCACGAGAGGACCGGAGCCCAAGAAGCATCGCGAGAAAAGAACTCGAGTTCCCACGAATAATGCGGGATGAAGAGCTGCCGCTGTTGAACGAGAGAGCAAAGTATATAATAGGAGCGAGGGGATCTCGAGAAGAAAGCCAAGTACAAGAGATAAAGAACTCTCGCAGGGAGCAGGCCAGGATCGTGGTGCGGAGATGTTCTTCGGCGCGCAATAAGGGCGCGTCGAGCGACAATATTTAAGAAATGTCAATAAATCGGTGAGCAGGGGATGAAAGCACCATGCTGGAAGGGTTTCGAGCAAAGTCGCTGTAGTCGGTGACAACGATGACAACGACGACAATACCTGCCCCTTCTATAACCCCGATCTAGCCTCGAGGCATTGGCTAAAAAATGAAGATACTCCTTTGATGTCCTCTCAACTGCCTGCTGTCTTAATGAAAAATTAAAGTCCCTCCTTAAACATCATTAGACACGAGAGAGAGAACTTGGCTATAAAATATACTCGGGCGATTGCTTGATGCACGCATTATCGGAAACTCGTATACTTTTCCATTGCCTAACGTAAGAATTTCATCCACTTTTTTTCCTGCGGCTAAATCTTTTTCATTCCATCGCGAGACTCCATCGAAATTTCACTCGGCTCGCGAAGATTCCTTTGGCAAAATCTTTGGCTCCGTTCAAAGTGAAATTTAACAACGAGCCTAGACGCAATTGTAATTCGCAGATAGAATCAATGCGGCGATGTTCCGAGCTTATAGAAATTCTGTGAATGGACCGAAGCCTTTTTTGTTGAAAGTATGAAAACTATATCGCGCAGTTTTTGGAAAACAATGGAAGATTCGATGTGACACGGTTCGTCGACTAGCTGGAGGTGATGAAAGCGAGAGCGATAGATAGATATGTAAAGGGATCAATTGGAGTGAGAAGAATAGAAAATCCGTGTAGGGTTTAACGTTGTGGGTGAGACACGAGAGAAGGAGATATATGCTCGAGGATGGGAAGCAGGGAAGGCCGCGCGGGAGCTCGACCACCGATTGTTAAAATTTGCATGAATCGATGACGATTGTTTGGCCGGGACGTGCCCTACACAGTCGTCGAGTACTGCACTCACGTACACGGAGCAGGAGACGAAAGAGAAAAGCGCGACTGGCACCGCGTGGCTACGTAAATACAAGCACACACATACCTACAATGTATGTAATAGGCAAGTGAACACTGCGAGAAATATAATTCGCAATCCGTCAGGCAATTCGTAGAAATCGAGTTACCGTTTGCCATTTCGATTTGTCGCGGTCCAATGGGCGACAATGGGCCTTCAACGTCAAAGCCAATCATCTTTGTGATCCTTTTCGTACGCGCGTACTACACAACGATTTGGCATTCTCTGTTGACAAAACCGTTCGGTATCCAGACTCCAAAGGACGTTTTTACATTTTATAAATCCCGCCCTATCTGTACTCTCCATTATGTCCCACAATTATACAAATTGCAAACATGATCGAACGACGTAGAATGTTCACCATTCATGGGAAAATATCACCAAAAGATTGATGACGCACGTCCACCACCTTCGATTAATTTTCATCTGATGCGAGTCGAGGAATCTACGTTTCTAAGGGATTGAGCAATATTCCATTAACAATAAAATAATCCCGATAAATTATATTTATTGTTCCGCTGGCCCATTGTGCTCGATGAAAGAGACGCGCTTCTTTCACGATTGTTAGTTCAAAACCAAACGTTTCAATTAAAATGTTCCTTTCAGCAACGATTTCCGAGTGTAAATAATCTCCAACTGTCTATGGACGAAAGTGACGTCTATTGGAAACAAAATATCTTATCAAAGACGTACTGCTGCGGGAAAAAATGTCAAGACAAAATAGAATATCGATAACTCGATGTTATAAAGTAATAAATGTTTGCGACACACAATGGCAGTCCGTGTGTTCGTACGTAGAATAGATTGGGGCGAAGAAATATTTTTATGATGCCTCGTCGTCGCGCAGGGTTCTAATGGCACCCCGCGGAAAAAACTAGGTACGAGGATTCGGTATAGACGTCATTGTTTTCACACGCCCGCGTATTTTGGCACCCTCTTTCGCCTCTTTCTCGCTCTCTCGTGGCTTCTCTATCTATATCCTCAAATATGTATGTGTATGCAGTGGTTACTCTCGCGTTCGCTACTGTGTAACGCACTTCATCTCTTCGTGGGGAGTGTGACGTTGTTTTTCAGGCTTTCCTTTTTTCTTCTCGCAGGCATCGAGGGCCACGGTGATCCCTGCCGAAAACTATAGCACCCTTACGGCGCAAAGCCACCTCGCGCGGTACAGTCACTCTCTCGCTGCTATTCCGGCCGCCACTCTTTCATCTTTTTCCTCCTCTTCGCAGTCAACCAGCATCCTTTTCCTACTCCATTCATCTTTGTTCCTCCTCCCTTGCACATTCTCCTCGTTCCTCTTTTCGCATTCTTCCGCACATAGATTACAATATTACCACCACTCCGGCTTTTCCGACACGACCATCACAGACATCCCCTTGTAATTTTTTTCCTCTTTTATTCACCACCCCCGGTTAGCCCCCGACGCCACGCGCCGTTCGCAACCACGCAAGAAACCCGTTCGCGTTACACCGCCGCGCGCGCGGTTACTCCCTCTTTCTCTGATGTATTTGCGCACTTCTGATCATAACATAAATTTTAATGATGACCGTGATGAAAATATAAGAACGCTGCGATATTTATGGTGTCTGTACAACACCGTGAAATAGACGATCTACGGTTATGTCTCCCCATTCCTTTTTACCTATTATATATTCAACGTGCAGATACGATGTACAAGCACAAAGAAATCCATGCATCTATATACGGCCGGTAGATCCTGGAGCATATACACATTTCACATAAATACAGGTAATGAAAGATCTATGGAATTTAACCGGTCATCTTTATTACGAACAAGTGTTCGCGTGATCCAAGAATAACCAAAGAATCTCCTCAACAACCTTATTCTTTTATCCTATTTGTGTTTTTGTATGTATACGTGGATTAGGAAGGTAATTATTCCCGGTCGACTAATTGCAGGCATTGAAAATATTCTGGCGACTATTACGACGATGTCGCTGATGACCGTGACGAGTTTTCAGAAGGAACTTTATTACACGTACTATATTACGCTCTTATATATATGTATATGAATATAATGTACTACCAAAAACTCGAGAGCTCGGAGAATGAGATCGAAAGTCTCGTCGATCGTCCCCAAGGCGCAACCATCCTCATCTCTCCCATCAGTGGCCCTCTCTATTCCGAACTCTCGATATTATATAGTTTATACATACATATACACGAGAGTGTGTGTGTGTGTGTGTGTGAATACAGGTTGAAATAGGAGCGAGGGAGGAAGAAGAGGAAGTCTTGCGTAATAGGAAGGTTGGGTGAAGAGTTGAAATGGGAAAGTAGCTACACTCAGGATACTCTTCCGGAGCCCCACTCCGCGAGTCCCTTTTCAGCCCTTTTCCGTGAGAATCTCTCGCTCGCGCTTTTGACGCTTCGCACACAGCAAAATCCTTTGATTCCCCGATCTTTTCGGCTGCGCTCGCGCGGCCAGCAATTTTCTCTTTCTTACTCCACCGTTAACGTCTCTGCATCGAATCTTCGTTTCTCTTACTTTCTCTCTGTTGAAAAAGGGGTTTTGTACCGCGGTGTCTGATCCTCCCCCGGGTCGCGTCCCCCAAACTTTGAGCCAGTGCTTCAACTCACCGTCCCTCTATCAGGGACCTACGAGACTCTGATTGGAACGATAAAAGAGACTTTGGTGGGGGTAAAACACTAATTAGTTATCAAAGGGCCAAAGGAGGGTTTGGTGACAAAATCGTATATATATGTATAGCGAGATGTATAAAGAAAGTTCGTGAGCTTTATGCGATCGAACTCTTCGCGTATATAAAGCTTTCCTTTTCCATTTCGCGCTTTCTTATCGCTTCGTCTCATTCTTCCTCGAACGTGAAACCCGTTTTTCAATGAGGAAAGGTTTTGATAACCCACGGGCATCGACAGCATCACACTTTGAATCTCTCTCCGTCCCTCTCCTGCTTTCACAATGTCTCCCGCACTTCTTTGACCGCCATACCGTCAGCTTCGATCCTGTATACAGAGGTCTCTTCCGTCCTCGTCTTTTTGCTTCTCCCGTCGTTCACTGTATTGAGTTGTCATCAACTCATATACCCCCCTGGGGCGAAGCCTGCAATNCCAGGGTGTCGGCGGAACGGGTCGTGGGGCTTGTATTGATTTTCGAATCATTAATTCTACGTCTAATCAAAACTCCCGTCATACAATGCCGCGCGCGGATACTCTAGTGGGAGCGTAGCGTTTATAAAAGGAAGGAGGTCGTCAGAGACGTCCATGAACCGTGGCAGCGCGCACGTACGAAACATTTGGAGAGAGCCAAGCCCGAGAAAAAAACATTTTTATAAAATAATTGCGATCCGTCAAAATTTGTTTCAGGCTGATCGATGTCATTCATTCCAACTTTATCATGATTTATTACAATTACATTAAATTCGTATCTAATAAATGGGTCTCTGCGAATTCAACTGGCATCAAGGGGAAAAAAATGTCAAGATGATACACATTGCTACCTTTATGAGCGAGTATCGGAGAGCAGACCCGACGCTTTTCTTCGAACGGAATATCTCTCTATCAACGAGCAAATAATAAAACGTTAATTATAAAGATGACTAAGCGACCGAGACAATCAAGCATCGACAACACTATATAGTAGCGATAGTTGATTGTAGAAGAGCGGATCGTCATTTCGCTTCGATTCGCGTTGTATCGCAATTAGCGCGGATTCCGGTGCCGATAATAAAAATTAATTGTCGCCAGAGTGAGGCGGCTCGGGCGTTTGTCGGCTCTCATGCCAGTGAGAATTTGTATTATTCGCTGCATCACGTCTGTATCCCTTCGAGCCGTGCGTTAACTGCTGCACGGACGAAAATTGATTTCATTTAATGGCAGCGATAAACATTTAAGATCGATCCTTTGAAAATATCGATTTCATCGATCTCGACAGAGGTTGAATAATAATAATGATAATAATAGTAGAAATCGTCGTTCAAGAAAATTTTTCGAAAAGATACGAAATCGTTTTGTAAGTGAGATTTTTAACGATCATTCTAATGACCATTATGTTAATTAACGAACCGGCATGACAATGAAATTGGCCAATATTAGGAACACGTATACATGAAAGTATAAATGTGCCTTGTATGAGGGCGGAAACGGGGATAAGAACTCGTAGCAGCGAGTAGAACGCTTAGCACTGGAAAATTGCCAATTTTCCCCATAATGAAAACTCCCATCGTGGTTAATTCAATTCCTCCAATTTCTTCGCATTCAATTCACCGAGGGCTTATTCGTACTCGAAGGGAACTTTTCGCCTCGTCGTTGTTCCACGGTCTCTACTTTCCGCGTTTACCACACACATACGCGTCAATAATAAGCCACGATTCTATAAAATCTGCATTCAACGTTTTTGTTCGTAATCCCAATAGATTTTTCCGCGAAAATATTAAACTCTATCCGCACCTCGTTTCCTCGCGTCTCGGTTATAAGGAGCAGCAGACAAAGAAGAAAAACATCCCTGCGCTTACGTAGAAAGACTTACGCGTAACATAAGCATGCACGCACACTCATTCGCTGTCGACGTATCATATTCGTATCTGTATATTGTATCGAGAACCTGGTGCTAGCTGGAATTGATTTATATCGTTTCGCGATAAAGAAAGATTCGTTTTCCCTCACGCGGAACACTGAAAGCTGCCGAGCGGAGGTGTACATGGCATACATCACTGAAAGATACATGTATGCACGGTGAATATAAGTCGAGCAAGAGAGAGAGAGAGAGAGAGGGAAAGGGAGAGCGTGAGAGGTATTGGTGGTGGCGCGTGTAGCACTCGTTGCGCACGTAGCTACCTTAAAATCGTACGAACGGAAAGGATGATTTACGACACATTCGATAACGATCCGAGAGCGGTAAGCAAGCGGGCGGTGGGGCTCGACGTACGGGGGGTAAGGAGGGCGCGAAAGAGAGGGTCAAAGAGTGCTGGAGAAAATGAGACGAAAGAGGAAAAAATGGAGGAAGGGAGAGAGAGAGACAGAGAAATCAAGCGCGAGTTGGAGAAAAACAGGATTTAAAAGGGTTGGAGTTGGATCAATTTATATATATAAAGAGAGAAAAAAAAACGATTAAGGGACATGGGTTCTTGATGGGAAATTTGCTGGTCACCAGGGACTGACCATGCAGTGTGGAATAACCCAAAGGGCTTCTCCTCAATGGGAGTATATAATAGACAACGAACATATAGAGACGCGCGTGTGTATATATGCCGAAAGAAAAAGATACCGGACGAGCACAGCGACGAGGGTGGATGAGGCTTGAAACAAAGAAATGCTAATTCTACACTCGACGTTGTATCTGCTAACGCAATCAATGAGTCAGCGTCGCGCTGCTATGATTATTACATATGCAGCCGAGTTGGCGACCCACCGCGACCGTGTGCACGTCTGTGAACAACTCGCGCTGATGCTACGTCTGTTATCTATACGCCGCGCATGTAGACGAAACGCGGAGTGCGGCGGAACGGGCAAGAAAAAAAATCCGAGCACCGTGGAGCAAGTACCAAGCTCGTAGCCCGCGATGCCTGTTGATCAGAGAGACAAAACCCACATAGATCAGGACTACGCGATAACACTCGTGTGCATCACAAGTATAAAGTCACACACGCACTCTTCCGGAGACGCGAAATATCAACTTTGCACTAACTGTGACATGCAAATGCGAATTGTAAATTAGACATGGAAAAATCAATCAATCCAATGAGATACGTTTGAAGATTCGCAGGAGCCCGTGCGAAGGGGGGAAGCTCTCGTCGAAACTACAGCCGGTTATCTATCGATTTTCATCTCTCTTTTGAATTATTACAAGCTCATTGTAGTTCGAGGGTTATAAGCATTATAATATACGACCGCCTGGACAACGGCGAGGGTTTCGACCCTTTGTATAACTCGTGGAGGAACGTGAAACCTAAAAAGGGTTACTCGAAACGGCATCAAACGCGTACGGCCTCCGGTGGACCGTACAGCCAGCTTTTTGTTTCAATGTCCTCGCGATCAGAAGCAGGGGACGAACTAAGGGAAGGAAAGGCTCGTGACATCTATATGCCAGATGTCGGAATCATTCTTGCACGCTCCCCAAACAAACTAAGTTTTTGTTTCTGACATTCTCGTACGGTTTTGAAAATCGTTTAAAAAGATGCCTGTTTTCAAAATTTAAATGGAAGCGACATCTCATTACGTTCTTTCCATTAGAGCCAAACGCGTGAATGGTTTCGATAATATTTCGCAAAATATGCACAAAAGTTGTAATCTTGTCGTTTACGTATCAAAATTTATTTCACCAAAGGATGTGTGTGGCAAACTTGGGGACGCTTCGAGATATCAAGGTTGATCATAGCCAGGAAAGGTCAAAAGAAATATGAGTCGAGTAAGATGAGCAAGGCGAAGGTAGGAGCAGAAAATCGCTTCTGCACCCGAGAATTTCAAAGCAACGGACGAGCTGCGGGGGAGGGAAAGAGTTCGGCGACGTCGCATCTCGCTCCGTTAACGGTAGAAGCAGGTTGGGTCGCGAATCAAAGGGTTGCGCGCGTCGGCCGAGCCCGAGGCTAAATCAGGGAAGCAAGCTTGTAGATATGTATTTACGTAGGCATATCAATATACATATATATCTGTGGAACCATCCGTGTGTATAATACGAATGCCCGCTTAATTATCTTTATCAATCATCAGGAATCCATCCGTCAAAGGAACATGATTTTATCATATTTTACCTTGGAGTTTTCGAGCCATTCCGCGATACTCTCCATCCCCCGCACGTCCATATATATTTATACTCTTTACGCCTGCTGTCTCCGGCGAGCTTTTGATTTTCTCTGTATACAAGAAGGAGGAGGCGTGAGGTATAGAGGTGAACAGGTCGACGGTGGTTTAATGGCGGGTAAACCCTTGCCGAGATGTAAAACCATCATCCCCTCGTGATTCACATGCGATATGACGATGCAAAGCGTACATAACACCCAGCATGAATGCTTATATAGATCGTATACGGTAGGAACGTTGATTCGGTTCCTCTTTGCTGGCTCCGGCTTTTATCCGTTTAGAAAGTGGATTACAGAGTGCGTTCGGGCACAAGCCACACGCGTGAGAATTCTGATACACTGTAGAGCCCAGTGTCAACGATCATCCGATTCCCTGATGCAGAGTTCCTTCATTCCGGCGCATTCATCCGCGTCTAGCGTGCATTTAGCTCCGCAGAACTGTCAGCAAAGCGAAGCATTGATTCCCATTGAATCACGAGAGTTTCGACACACAGGTTATCACGAAGAAAAAACTAATTCACTTCCCCAAGTCCCGTGGGCGTAATGCGGGATTCGAACTGGATTTGCCCTCCGCGCGGTAGCAAAGAAAAGACCTGCTCGGAGGGAGGAGGCGCCGAATCGCGCTGGATGCTGCTGCTGGGAACGGTATATGGATGTGACAAGCCATGCGGGTACGCGTGTGAACAAATTCACCCCGCAAACCCTTGCATTTTGCAGCCTGTATATTTAACACTGCAGCGACGACGTTTTATCCACTGAAGGACGAACGCGATAGACGTTCGCTCTGTGGACTACACGGAACCACGTTACAATCAAGAACGAAACTTGGCATTTCGTTGTGCAGGCGAAAAAACGGGGATAGAGACTGCTGGGGGGAAAAGAGCAAGTTGGATAGCGAAAGGATTGAATATAAGTGATAATGCTCCGGCTTTACTTAACTAATTAGGGCTTTCTCGTTTAACTTCCATCTCGCTCGTTCCCGCAACGACTGAGTCATGGCTGCTCATACCGCCGACACCTTCCCCTGTATACGATGTACATACGAGAGTAAAACACAAATACAGGTATAGGAAACAGATTTCCAGCATCCCATCCTCACGTAGAAAATCTGTTCAGATCCATTCCCTCAGAAAGGTTGTTTCTAATGCACAACCGTTTCGATTCTGTGCGTTCCCACGAAATTTCACCTTCTCCTCCGCTTCCCAGCTTTATATTCATTACGCTACTTATTCGTCACTCGACATCTCGTTGCTTGGCCAAACGTTGCCAGACAGGCATCAGGAGCGAAGGAAAACGCGAGCTAGGGGCAGGCTTGTTCATAAATTTCATTTGGATACTTTTCCATGAGGCAGATTTGCAAATTCAAAATCGATTCAATTAGTTATTTCCATCCACCTTAATGACTGTGTATTTGAAGGAATAAGATTGCTAATGTTGGTGGGTGCGGCTCTTTCAAGCTGAACGGGCACGTTACTGCGAATCCACTGAGCACCAGCAGAGGAGTTTTTACCAAAAGAGATCTTTACGCGTGTGTTAAGTTTACCTAGTCATATGCATGTAGGTAGACAGTGGCGAGGTTGAGACGAGATAAAGAGGGTTGAAAAGAGCAGGGAGTGGGGGCGGGGGGAAAAAGTGGAAATAAAGGAATGAGGCAAGAGTCCATGGTGAAGCGGAGACGGACGTCGCGGCTGCGTGGATTCGGATGCTGCTAAGAGTGGGGCGTGATAGGGGGTGGGATCATGGGGGAAGTTGCTGAGCTCGAATCGAGAGAAAGCGCGAGGAGGCGAGGATTCTCAGCGATGGAACGAGAGAGGGAACGAGTGAGAGAGATATCAACATGGAAAAGAGTGCGCAAGGGGGAATGGGAGGAGGATTGCGCAAAGGGGTTAATGCAAAGGTCCAGGATAATTACCCACATGGCTGGCAATACGTATTTTCACTTTGATCAAGTCTGTGTTTTTCTTCCCGCTTGGCTATCCCTCTCGAAAGCAGCTCTTTCCAGTTTTCTCGTTTCCTCTATCTGGACCCTCTCCAGCCCTCATCATATCCTTTTCTCTCTACATACCCTTACATCATCATTCCTATGTTCTTTGCGCTTGCAAGTCCCGGATACACACGAGATAGTGGATAAAACTCTCTTTTGTCTTCTCCCCGGGACGTTTTAATTATTTTAACTCACCCGCGAGCGTCTAATTTTCACTCTGTGTATACCTTCCCACCTACAAATATACAATTTCCGTATGTAACGCTCCAATGTATAGCGTGGTGGAGTGTCTAGCTTGTGCGAGCAAAGAGCGTAACGTGGATGGACCCTCGAGAGCAGAAGGGTAGATCCTTGCAGAGGATCTCAGTTCTCGATGGACCTGGGACGACGAAAATTGGGGTTGATTGAAAACAAAAAATGAACAAAACAAGCTGCTGGTCTGGAATTCACGAAAGACTTTTTTCCCCATATCTCGGACGTCACGAATCAAAGTTCCAAATCGTTTCGATATAAATGAAAAATAATTCTTTCCAGACACTTGGCTTTTTATTTTTGTAGAAACACGTACAGAGCATCTCGATGCAGACGACTCCTCCATGGCGAATGGAGAATTTTTCGTGTTAATACTGTTGCACAATAAGACTTGCGCGAGCAGTTTCCACAATATACCAAAACGAAATTATTAAAACCGCGAGTATTTATGGAAATCATAAGGTACGAAGATGTGAGATAATTAATACAACTCTGCATATAATAAATATCGATCTCGAGTTTCATTAGGCGCGTGACGTCTTTCTATTGAATTGAATTGGAGTGTATAGCCACGGCATAGAGATCGCTGAGCCGATACTCTCGAGCATCCCTGCAGCCCGTTCTGGTGCAGCAGTTGCATCGGGGCCGTTCGGGGTACTTCGCGCTCGAGGATTCCAAGCAACGACAGACATAATACACACACACACAAATATATGTATATACATTGCCTGATACATATTCGAGAGTTATCTGACTCTCATCAATGTCGATAGGGGGAGAGGAAGGAAAAAAGAAAATTCGTTAACGATCCTACTGCCAATGACTCTGAACCTTTTATGTTCTCACCCCCCCGCCCCTTTCATCATTCGCTCAAGCCTTTAATTTAATCAGAACTCCGATATATTTTAACCCTGTTACCGTACATATTCATGTAAATATATAAATATATAAATAACATATATAAATGTATTCCGGATCCATAGTTTTTAGCTCACAGAGTTACTTCTCTCTTATCCGTTCAACCCTCTCATTATCCATTCGGTATATATATCAGCGTAATCAAAGAATAGAGAATATTTATGAAGACTTTTGCGAACGAGTTCATACAACCTCGCGGCATCTTTATCCGTGTGTTGTATCTGAATATCAATAACGAATATACGAGAGCAAATAAATAATAAAATGAATTTTCAATAATTCGAGCTCCTCGTCGAAATGGCAAAAATAATTAATGAAATTTCTGAATCAATGATAAAATACATTTCGAAATATATTTCGAGTTGAGCGAAAATTCTCTAACTATTTCGGATACGAATATATTTAATTTTCCACAAATATGCGTACCAGCTTTTTCCCACAAATTATTCGTCCCTGCGCGCACTTCGGCTACTTACGAAATAATTTGTCGTTCGGAATATAAGCTCGCGGAGTTGAGGGGCATTCTCGTCTTCCAACGCGGCGAATTCAACGTTTTTTTTTTTTTTTTCTATTCGTACTGTTTTGTTTCGGGTTGAACCGGCAGTTCAACAATCAAATCCTAAATATTGGTACCGCATTTGAAAATAAAGAGGAAATTAAATACTGCATTACATATGTAAAAAAATCTTAATAAGAAAATGGAAATAAAACGAGTGCGTGTCGTCTTGCATCACTAATGGTGCCATACAAGTGTCATTCAAAAATCTTTCCCTCTGTTCTAGCGAGCGACTGAATAATAAATCCTATATATATAATGACCACCCACTCATTGTTCTAATTTGCGTTTTGCATATATATGATTAACAGCGGCGTGTGTGCCGTTGCTGGCAAGCGATACGTTGAACGACAAGCGGAGGGGCATGTGCGAATCAGTGAACAAAAAATCAAAAAATAAAAAAAAAATAAAAGGAAATCGTCGTTGGCTAAATCTCACGAATAATAAATTTAAAACGCTCGGGTGGACAAAGAAATTTTGGGGGGTAGCCGCAAGGCACAGCAAAGTACGTGTGTGAGTTTCGCTGATGGATAAACAAAAGGTCGCGAATCGTGTTAATTTATGGGTTGATTCGTGTGGGTTACGCCCTTTCGAGTTGGTACGTGGGCTTGCAAAATATTTTTGATCAGTGAGTAGCGGGAGGTTAACAGGAAGAATCAGAGGGGGATAAGAAACTTGAGGATATAGAGAGCAGAGGACCGACTCCCACACGCTGTTTTGCATGTGTGTGTGTGTGTGTGGGTCCGTGCATATGTATGTCTGTGTATTGTGACCCCACGTAGGCCTCCCCATGTGCTTCGAACACACAAAGCGTGTCAGGAGGACACAATGCATCTAGCCTGACGCTCAATTAACGAGTTAATGCGCTACCGGTTGATAATTAAACAAATACGCGAGGAATTCCTTTTTTTTCTCTTCGGCATCACTCCCACTTATTTGCAAAGAATCCGACGCCGCGTAAGTATACTCCGACCCCGTTTTTTGTCCTCGTCCAATTTTTTCTCTGTTCCTCCGCTCGTTTCCCTCAGTCTCGCGGACTTTCTCTCTGTTTCTCGATCTTCCAGTCGTTCTCCATGTGTTGGCACATTGTCCTCGAATGCTCACGACCGATATTATTATATTATAATATCGAGCGACCGGAAACGGATGTGTGAAACGAATATTATTCGCGAACGCAAAACTCGAAGCTTTCTCCTCGTTTTTGCGAACGTATTGTTTTTTGCGTTTCGGTGAACTTCTGCGGGACAAAATTTTGATGATCGAGACGAAGACTCGTGCAGGGTTCCATGAAAAATATGCTCCATTTAGTCATCGCTGTTCCAAGACGGCGTTTTGCGAGCTATTTCGTTTAAATATTGTGTGTTTCCGATTTATCGTGCAGAGCAAAACGTGGCACGTTTGATGACGACGTTATTATCGCTAGTCATGCATTTTATCTCCAATCAACACGATCGCGAGAAAAGTGTCGGGTGCTGTTGCAGCAGAATTGGATTTTAAAAAAATTAATTACAATGGCAAGCATATTAGAATAAAATGCGCACGCTGGCTGCCTGGTGTTTTGTCTTTCCGCTTTGGACCTTCGTGCACATATACATATATCGTATCGCGTTCGGAGCGACAGCTTATCAACTTCGATAGGAGCGTACTATCGAGCCTGCGCTCTCTTTTCTTCTCTTTCACTCGCTCTCTCGATTTTTTCGCTTGACTGGATATTAGGCCGTGCAGCAGCAGTTGAAACAGTCGTGACAATCGCTCATATACTTATGTGCATACGAGATTGACGAGTGAGCACATCGACGGGCTTGATTCGTCGTTCACACGCACATATGCATATCTAGATGCGCATGTGGACCTTCTCGGTCTGTTTGTGCAGCAGTAGAGACGACCGCGAGGGGAAGTGCGTATCGACAAAGTCTTTTCACGTCCTCGAGATTCATTTCCGTTGCATTGAGCCGAAAACTTTCGAGCGTGGACTTACAGAACAACGGGAAAACGTAATAAACATAAAATCTACTAATTGTTGAAAGAAAAATCATCAACATTGACGAAAATTGAAAATTTTCGTGGGCCGAATTCGGAATAATCTCCGTGCTTAGTCGTCTGCGTGCGTCGAGAACAATGATATCTTATCGGGCGCCTGCAGAGGAAAAGAATCGAACCGAGATTTTCTCTTACAGCAATTCGCGTTGATAGCCGATGATATGATATGCGCCTTTCGGAATATTATGAATTGGGTATACGCGAAACATGACGATCCCTGCTTTTCAAATATAATTAGTATCGCGTGGATCGACTCACGATGACGACGACAATAAATGACATTCGCCCGTTGCGTGGGTGGCACGTCGTTTCATTTGCGTTTCGCGAGCATACATCTATGACATGTGAAGATTGCACACACGTCTGACACCAAAACAACGCGAAATTAACATCGAACCGCACACACACGCACACGCAAACCCGCACGGCCGCATTCATACACGCTCATATTTATATATTCATTTATCATTTATTTTTTTCTCTCATTACTCTCGGTCGCGATCTTCTTCGATGTATAAACATCGCGATTTTATTGCGGCCCTATCTCGCCAAGCGGTATTGTTTCTTTCGGTATATTTGTGTGTTGGTGTTGCTGCCGAACATATAACGTCGAAGCCGGGAGCTGACGCCGTTGGAATAAGCGCGATCGTCGCGCAGCGAACAAGAAGAAAGAGAATACGAGCAAGCCAACGGTATGGGGCGACAAGAAGGGCGAGGGCCCGGGAGCAGGGAAAGGGGGTTTATCTCGCGGGAGTAATGCGTCATGAAAAATGATCCTTGTGAGAGAGTTAGATGCCCCTTCTCCCTGCACGGTCAGGGACCTCGATCGAGACCTCCCGCCACTCTCTTCGACTCGCATTATTATCATTATCGTCATTATTGCAAAGTTTCACATTTTACCACTTCCGAATATACGAAGGAAAATCGATTTTTAATATACGAATCTAAATTTTTTTTTCCTCCATCTGCTCACCTTGGAAATCTAACGATTATGAATTAATCAAGTGAATTAATTAGGAAGAAAGGCACTCAAAGTATTTTCGGTCAGTATTTCGTATTATTAAGCGATTCGTACACCAAGTCAATAATGAGTTCTGGTTATCGTACAATTTACATTGGAGCGGAGGAAATGAGGGTCAGAGAGGGGTTGAAAAGCCACTGACGAGCAGTGACAGCACGTCGAATGCAAGCTCCGTTCGGGACACGTCGGTCTCGCGTCAAAATCCCCGATGGAGCAGAGTCAAGCTCGGGTTGGACGAAAGCGGATCTATCGCACTCTCTCCCGTTTCCCCCGCGCTCCGACCATATCAATTTTACCTTCTCCGTTATGTTCATTTTGTTTCTGTTCTCGTATCAGTATATAACATGTGGTGCAGACACGACTCGACAATTAACTGAGAGGTGTAAGCGAAAAGAGAGAAAGAGGGAGAAAAATAATCGGGATGATGAAAATTTTCACACTTTCTACTGCAGCTATTCGAAATCCAATCAGAAATATATATTCTATGGGGTGAGTGCCGAATCCACGGACATACACGTGACGAAATTTTGTGCCACTCTGTTTTGACATTCCGCACACAAATAAAAATTGTAGAATTTTGAGATCAAAGTGAAACGTTGAGAATCAATATCGAAATTTTTAAAAGAATTAAAAAAAGAGTTAATTCGACAAAATCCGGTTGGCAGATCAGATGGAATCCCTGGGTCTCGATATGAGAACCCGGATTCCTCCATCAGATTCGAATGACGTTCACGATTTGTATAAAACTTTGTAAGAGCAGAAAAAGAGGACGCTGCAGTGGATGATGAACAAGACGATCGTTTGAACTCTTAGTGCACATCATAGCGTTTACAACTGGGTATCGCGTGTATTATACAGTGTAATAGGGGAACATCAAGAGGGTCTCACAGAAAGGAGTACGATCAGGAGAAGTAACAATATATATAAATATATATTCATACAGCAGTTTTCTACTGTGTTATATGGCCACCAGACATCTGTTTGACATCCCTGTTTGTCAAGGCGTGACTCGGCACTTGTGGCTCCTGTCTATATATCCATTCTATATGCTATTAATACATCAATATCCCATTTACTACACACACACTCACACGCAGACATATACACATGTGTACGAATGGTAGATTCAGGGAGGGAGAGAAAGAGAAAAAGGGATCTGAAGTATGGACCATCGAGGGAGATCGAGGAAGACCTAAGACTATGGCGACATACAGGCTTTTATTTTGCAGAGAGAACCCAATGATCGATCTATGAGCTGTGTTCAATAGAGAACCAATTGCTCGTGAAAATCGTAAACAATACGAGGACCGAGCACGTGAGCATTTCTAGGAGAGGAAAGAAGCTCCCTGTCGAAGAAGGGGAGCAGATGTGTTCTTTCGTAAATTTGCAACATGCTAAAAAAAAAGGGAAGAAACGAGATTCGAGTGTCTCATGGACGTTCACCAAAAGTTTCGGGAACGTGCTGAGATGCATCTGTCTAACGGAATCTCTTATCCATCGGGAACGAGTCCAGCCATGCGTTTTACTCTTGAACCTTGACGTTATCTACGAAAGATCTATCGTAGGCCAAAAAGATAACTTGCTCCATTGGGAGTTCGAAATTGGAACATTTTGTGATTTTGTCACTTGATTAAATGGAAACTCTAGTAAATGTTTTTTTGGCTTTTGTTCAATTCCTTCTGAATGTGTGACGATCTATAAAGGGATTTCATAAAAAGACAAAAACAGAAACGAATTGAAAAAAACAAAATCTTCACACGTGGTCCCAATCATCCGATACATAAAGAGTATCCGTTCTCTGGGAAAGACAGCAGAGAAAATGATTCAGAGTCGAAGCGAACGGGAGGGTAAAAAAGGGAGAGAGATGGTGCTCGGGGACACTTTCGAGAAGATGACGTACGCATGCGTATGTATGGGAAGACTTCAGAGTCGAAGATTGGTTTGTAGTCTACGTTTTTCTGTCTCCCAGACTCTGTCAAGACGGAAGGGACGACGTAGGAGAGCAAAGAGATCGGGAAAAAAATAGTTGGGTGGGAAAGAGCGAACGAGAAAAGAAGTGACGTTCGGGAGGGGGATGGAAGGAAAATGAGGGGGTTTTGAGATTCGGAGTGCGCTTTGCAGTCTGGAGGATGTATCGGTTGCACGTGGCTCGAGCGAATCGCGCGTTTCGATCGTTCGTCCCAAAAACCATTTCCTTTCCGTAGTCCTTTTTTTTCTTATACTTTCCGTTCGTCTTTGACTTGCTCCCCCCTTTAAAAACGGATCGAGAGAATATAAGAGCTCGTGTCGAGCGGGCCTGAGAAGTCGAAGAAGAGACTTTCGAATATCTAAAAATATTTTTATGGCGCCCCCGCTGCGCGATCGCCCTCTTGAATGTACACACACGCACGCGTATACACACGAGCATCGAGACACATGTATAAAGGAGGCTGTGCTTCTGTTTTGACGCTGTGAACGTAGGTTCCGTGCAGACGGGCGAGAATGCTCACATGCTCCTTTGTTGCATCCTTCACTCATTCTCCTCCGTCGCTTCTTTCTCTCTTTTTATCGCGCATCTCCTTCTTTTCTCGTTCGATACGAGCGTTATTCGGCTATTAAATTTTACATAAATATATGCATGCAGTCGCGTGTTAAAATGTTGATCACTCCAAGTAGAATCCCATACGGTGTGACAAATAGAAAGAAAATTGAATGGAATTAAAGTGAGATGGAGATTTCATCTCGTTGCTGTGCCCCAGCAGCGAGACGAGGAAGCCATCGGCTCGGTGGCCGGATGCCGGGCTTCTGGATTCGATAATAAGCAAAATAAAGAATTGCTTCCGGTGCAAGGAGAATATATATATGCTTCGTATAGAAACGAGCCCATCAACGAGACGTATCTGTAGATCGGTCCCACGAGCTGTCTTTAGAATCATTATCCCTCACTCCGGCTCTCAATTACAAAAGATTCGATCGATTTGTCACTTAGAAAACTCCTGCAGAGATTTCATTCCTAAAAAAAAACGAGTAAGTTTATGTGACAGAAAAAAGTATCGTTTTCCATGTTTCGCAGTCGTCGGCCCAGCGCCAATAGCTCGCTCTGCCGCCTGCGTTGACTGCTCGCAGTAATTAGCACGCCACAATAGTTCTCTCAGCTGGACACCGATGCCCTCTTTCCCCCTCCAAAAACGCAGCCGGCATCACCCTCGTGATTTTTCGTTGTTCACTCAGCAGTTTCCTTCTCTAGATCGACTCGGAGGAGGAGAAAGAAAAAGGCAATGAGATGGCTTGTCGCGTTCGATACAGATATACGTTTGCCTCTGTATACCAGTAGAGTAATGTATACAGAGACGATATAAACGTATGTATAAAACATACATGGCAAACAAGCAGCACCGGCAGCAACGAGAGATAAACGTGTGGAGATAAAGCCAAGAAATTTTATTGGTTGCGCGTCCACCTCTTCTTTTGACGATCTCCCTCTCCTCTGCTCCCTTCTCTCTCTCTCTCGTTCTTTCTCAGTCGCTATAGTTTGCAGCGACTCTGCCTCATCTCGTCATTTCATTTTTTTTTCTCGTTTATAACGTGTTTCTACATAGATGTCTCTTTGAACCCTTGCAAAATCCTCGTCTTATCTTCTCATCCTGCTGCATCTTTTCTTCCCTTTTTTCATGACGTTCCATAAGACCTTACGCGACAGTATTCTTATATACAGATTATGCTTTGTGTACGCGAAGTATACCGTGAACGATGGGAAGATACGAAAAATGGCAAAAATCTTCAATTCTAAAAAAAAAAAAAAAATTCGATCAACAAATTCCATTGTCCGGTTCCGTATAATTGACGATTACCAATTAATTGATATTTTAGCGAGAACAACTTTTTCGCTAGTCTCTAAAACCCTCGAGTCCGTAATCCTCGAATTCTCGCGATGGACCAAACGTTTTATTGAATAAACCAAGACGACGCGATGTTGAAGAGTATTATCCTAAAAGTTAGTGAGAAAAGGACTTGGCTTGGGAAGAAATGCCGTCGCACCCGGGGTCCTGGTGCCGAGTTCGATGCCTCGCGGCGCTTCCTATCTCTCTCGCGATGCGATCGAGCGTCAAGCGAGGGGAAAAGGATTCGAAGGGGAGAGGGGGTGGGAGGGAGGCAGATGAAATATCGCGCTTCGACCTCACAGGTTCCGCCTCCGTTTTTAAACCACGCCTATCCACACAACCTACATAATAATGTACGTACTTTTGTACGTAGTATTTACACATACGGATTTACCTCAAAAAAATATTCGCATGTGTGTATACACGGCGAGATATCGTACCCAGGAGGCCGATGCGATACCGCACGCATGTTCGACGTGATAGCAGTTGGTTGCATCGGTCCCGTCCTGCCAATTTGCCCAATTGTATTGAGGAAACAGCGATGAACGACACTGACATTATTTTCCAACTCATTTCTTCGTCGAGTCGCTGTAATTGATACTTCGCGTTCAATCACTCGAAACCTTCCAAAGTGGATCTTTCTTTTTCACACAATTCAATTCATTCGCTTGAGACGCTACGAGTCACGTTTCAAAAGTCAATGTGTGGAGATGAAGCATAAATTGTTCTAAAAGAAAAAAAAAGTATTATGCAGGGGAGAAAATCGTTAGAACACGGAGAAACTGTAAAATTATGTTTGTTACTTTACACGTAAAGAAAAGACTCGCCGCAGTCTACCACAATCCTCATCAGCTCGCCGATGTCGCGAATCCAATGCGTTTCAGACTTACGTAAAAACTACTTGTGGTACTTGCAGATGACACCGTCGCGAGCTTGATGTATCGTGTAAGAAACCGAAGCTCTGAAATTATCCATTTCCTGCTAGTCACTGGTTTTATGAAAAGACGTACCGCGACAGAGCGAGAGAGAGAGAGAGAGAGAGCGAGAGGGTGAGAGCTCATCAGCGAGGAGAGGATTTCATGACTGCAATTCAACATTCGCTTGGATCGACTATAGATCCAAAAGATATTGGCTTTGTTGGAAAAGAGAGAGAGAAAGAGAGAAGAAAATCTCGTACGAGTGTTTCACGCCATTTCTCTTTTGCCGAGAATAATCCATAACCTCCACACTTATCCATCAATGGTCTTCCCAAGTCTTCTCGTTCTTTCGCACCATCAATTTAACACGATCAACGAATTTGCATTTGAGCAATATCCTCGTACGACTATATTCCCACATACAAATATATATTTATATAGATATAAATATGAATCTTGGTATATAGGACATTCATGTTGGAACCGAAGATACGGACATGCGGAGTACGCGTCTGGAGTAATGGCGTGATATGCGCGATGTGCAGTGAGGCATAGATCCTCGGGCTCGCGAGAGAGCTCTCCGCGTGCAATAATCACACGTCAGAATGCATCAGAGAGTAACCCACACACACACATATTAGCGCGCGTGCCTTTGTAGATGATCGTATGTGTGCGAGGGCGAGGAGCGAGCTGGAGAGGTGGCCCCGAGCGGACACCGGGCAGCGTTCGGTATAAAGGTGCAAAAACGTTCGAGTATGGGAATATATTCACACATGAATAAAACACGTATACATACACAAAGAAAAGTACACCATTGGCCATTTACCAGGCCTGGGAGGCTCTTAAAGCCGTAAGCAGTTCGCGTTCGTTGGCAGATGGTGTTTTAAGTGTTGCCGTGAACTTTTGGTATGTATGGAACAGGTATCGTACGTACAGTGTGATACAGTGGATGCGTGATGATAGTGAAGTGCATGAACTGCTGGCGTTATGTACTCACACACATATGTGTGGATAAAGCACATCGAGCCTTGCGTTCATGCAATTGACGTTTCACCGTGTGCCGCTATTTCTCTGTCGCGGTAGGCGCGAGTCTCACCTTTTTTGATAGACGCACACATGGACATACACAAATGTTGCATGCCCTTGAAAACACGCCTCACGGAGAGAATCTCGTGGGAATCATATCCTCCGAGTATCTCAACATCGGCGCATCCTTTTTCGTCCTTTGGCACGACAGATAAGCCAAAGGATTAATATGTGTCTGCGCGATGCACACAGATGTTTACTGGACGACGAATAATAATAAAGGCTGATGAGCTAAAGATTTTGCACGTAAGGTCAGAAAGAGCGGAGGAAACAAAGAGCCAGAGAATTGATCGGAGCACACATGGATGCGGCTAATCCAGAATGGAACGAGCACGAAGAGGTATGATCGTCCATTAGTTCATCGTGGCGAATCTGCAGCTCCGTTTATGCACTTACAGAGGCGCCAAAGAGGAAGCATCGGTCTACTACCGTTGCACCCTCCTTCCCTCGCCCCTCGATCCGACCTATTCCGCACTTAAATGCGTAAGCGCGTCTCTTCCCATCTTTGCGCGTCTCGTTACCCGTTAAATATGTGTCTGTCGTACGGATTTCTCGTGCATATAGTCACGCAGTCTACACTTTCAATGATTTGATAAACGCAACGAGACGCATTATTTCGCTGGTGCAGCGTTCGCTCGATAGACCCGGAACATCGCTGTATTGACGCGGACGACCGATTTTACAGCGTTGCTTGATGAATTATTCTTAAAGTTAACGGTCATGGTTGTTGAGTTACTCACTCAAGTTGAGCTTTAATCGAGTCGTCGATTCGACGTGAACAGCCTAAGCGTACGTACCTGAAACACAAAGAAACAAGAAATTATTAATCCACTCACGCGTTTATTATGTGATCGACGATTTTACAGGGTTATTTGTACACATTGGCGATAAATATCGAGGCGTTGAAGACACGGAGAGAAATCTGAAGGCACACAATATGCGAAGAGATAAGAAGCTCTGAATTTGTGAGTTTAAACACCATATTCCAAGGGGGTATAAATTCGCCGGAATGGAGGCATATACTTGCGCGAAGAAGTGTATATGATCCGGAACAGGATTCCCGAAGTATCAATTTAACGCCGTAAAGACCTTTCGGGATTATCGGTTTTACATAGACTTACTACCCTCAAGTTTGGGACGGGAAGCTAAGAGAAAGTGAACGTGAGGGATGGCAAACTCCATCAATATTCACCCCACTTTGTGTGCACAGTGTATAACTGTGTAGACGCGAAGGAAACCAGGCCCTTAAGCGAGCGCGTTCACGCGAACGAATCGCCGTCTCAACACTGAACAGCTAAAGCTCTCAAGGGCGCTACCGGCGCTTCCGTATATCTGGGAAGTCTGTATAAACTCATAACTATGTATATATTAACCGGTGAACATCTACATAGCCATAAGTACATAAGTATATAGAAAAATATATACACAAGCGTTTAAGAGACAAAGTGCGATGGAAGCGGCGACTGGGAAAAAATCGTGTCGGACAAGTGGCGGTTCTCGTTTTCCGTTGCGGCGCTGCCTTACTTCCAAGTGGGTCCTGCAGCAGCCAAGCGCCTCGTGACTCTTCATCCTGAGCATTCTAAGGTCGCGTCCTCAAGGCCAACGGTTTTCACTCCTCGAAACTTCCCCGGCAAAAAATCTCGAGATCTCCCCCTACCCCCTCGTCTTTTTCTCACTGTCATTTTGTCAATCCAATTAGCTTTTGCCCGAATTCTTTCAAGCACCAGTTTCTCCCATGGCGCCTGGCGCACGCACATACAAACAGAAGTACAGACATCCCCTTGTCGTTCATTAGGCCTCAACGTTTATTTTTTTGGTTCGGAGACTACGTTTCCTGTGATTCTTCTTCCCACGATTTAGCTTTTGTGACCTGCTGCCACTGGCACGAGCTGCTGCTCGGTCAATCTGAATTCTTGGCTGGAATTCGCGCCCATCTTTCGACAATCAACTCTTACGTTCGGGTGAACATGATTTTTTAGATATAAAAGTTCACACGGACGTCTGGCCGAACAGATTGCCGCGGGGTTTGTTTCAACCCCTAGAAAATCGACTCCGACAATATTCGGTGTAATCATAATGCGAGTTGCAACAAAGGGCAGCATACTCGCCTCTTTTCCCCCTTGCATAAAACACCAAGTGCAAAAAAATGATCCATAGCCGATATATTATCGAAACCTTTTCTTCTCCGGCCTATGCTGTCTCATCCAACATGTTGACGTGGCAATGGACGCGCCGGTAGAGAGTGCCGGGTAATGGCCACGCGGAAACTCGTTTTCGTACGACGGGGCGATTTGCTTTTTTATTATTTCACTCTCAATACGCAGACAAAGACAGCAAGGAGAATATATACGTCGCAGTTGGCTCGGGTAAGCAAATGTGGCACATTCGAGGCGGACTAATACGCGTCAGTTGCCTTAGCGCGATTTGCATGGATCCCCGTTGCGCCTGAGTGCCTTGTAGATCTGCATATCGGGTGTCGTTAAAATTAGGCGTGTACGAACCCCCCGTTCTCTCCCTTCTTCCCCATCCGCCCTTTCGAGCTGACTATATTCTCGAAGCGCTTTTTCGTCCGTTCTCTCTCGCCCCTCTGCGGTGCGTACAACAACCCCCGTCCGTTTCGCCCTTCCCCGCCAGTTTTCATCTACCGCAACACCTTGACAAGAAAAAAACTCAATCCACCCCTTATTCGAGCTTCGTTCACCACGTGTAAGATTCAATAACGCGATTGGCGAATCCATAATCTCCACGCACTGTGTGCAAACCTGTTAATTTATAATTTTATTATGCTCGCGACACACAGCACGAGGGAATGCAAGCGAGAAAAATAAATACATTTTCAACGAGCGGAGTGAGTCTAGATGGAGCTTGGTTGTGAGAGAAACGCCAAAGGGTGGAAAAAGAAAAATGGTCCGTTGTCTATGATTCCTGGCCATGTGTGTCGATTTACAGGCAATAGAGAGCATTTTTTTGCCTCGAACGAAACAATCATGAGAACGGACTAAATTTTCTCATTCCTTGCCGTCTGCCCTGGCAGAGCACACGACGCTTCAGAAAGCACATTCCACACACGCCAAATTTTGGTACAAAGGAAAAACTCGTTTTTAAAAAGTTTTGATAACATTCGTCGCCAGATCGCGGATCGTAGAAATTCCAGATCCGTACCGAAGGTCGCTCACTATCGCGCCCACCTATCTGTGGATGTGACCACGATCTTGAAAGATTCTCCTGCTCTTCGAAATCATTCGAACGAGTCTACGACAGTTTTTCACACTGTCACTGTGACAGGTCGCAGGTGGCGATATGTATTGTTTCCATAATAGTGCGATAGTCGTCTCAATGATGATGACCGTGTTTGCTGCGAATGACTTGCCCAATATATTCGAGAAACGCGGAGCTACACTATGAGCCGTGGAATACACGATCCGTCAAATTGTATTGTACCACGCTCTACGAAGATATACTGAGACGGAATGATAAAAAGAGCCTAACCGAGTTGTCGAGCACAGTCATTAGCAAGTTTTTATGATTTCCTTCGATCCTACAAGAGGAATAGACGATGTATATATATTTACGTACATATGGAAGAGTCGTGAGCTGGCAGGTTCACACCGCGAGAACACTGACTGTTGTATTGTGTGGCCTATAACCGCTTAACAGTATTACGTCGTCGTTTGGTATATTTCACACAGCTACGCTTATTGCACGTGTAAGATCTATAGATATATATAGAAATACATATATACCGAGAGAAATACGGAGTAGGTACGTTCCGTAGAGCGGAAGTACGGTTGAGAGGTTCCAATTCCTTATCGGAGAGCTGAGAGGGAAGCGACCGATGCCAGACGACGTATGTATGAACCGAGGCGGCCCGAGTGTTCCCCGTGTTCCACGTCCATTGTCCATGTCCGAAACGGACGGTCCAAGGCCAGGGTATCGGTGATTTGTGCTCACAATATATACAGCTCCGCATATATTCACAGGTTACCAGTTCCAGGTCGATGATATAGACGTAATGTACAAATATATCCACGATTCTCCGAGTTTCTTCGTTTTTCAATGTCCGTCTCAACTCCTCCTCCTCTTTGCTTCGCGCCCTGCTTATTCACGGATATTTTCAAATTTCCTTTGATTCATCGAGCTCTTATGGAGTCTTTGTCATGTGGACGTTAATAAGGCGCGGATAAGGCCCTAAAATCACCGAAATTAATAAATATTCCGATCAAACCAGGCGGAAGAAAAATTCTAAGAAACAAAAGGGTTGAATCTCTAAAAGCTGTTCGTATTTCTCGGCTTACACGAATGAGGGTTTTTCAAGTGCATTCATGATGATGGTGTTCAAGTGGCAAGCAGTCAGACCTCACGCGGTTAGATTCTCTCATCGCGTTGTCGCGTACTCTCCAACGCTGATACACTCCGGGCCTGGTGTGTATCATTTTACATACCACAAAATATGATGCACACAACTCGCCACGTGTGTACGAGCGATAGAGCGAGCACTCGACTTGACCACCTCTCGTGTGCGTTCACGCGTGCCCCAACGTAAAGTGCGTCTGCGATGATACACGTATCGCGATGCGACATAGGTCTATACAAACCCCATCAATGTGAGTTTGCGCGGGTAGTCCGATCATACGCACGTGTTGCTGCTCCAAACATACACAAGCCAACACACATAGATTCGTATTTATATTCAAATACCTGGCTATTTACGAGACGAGAAAATGTGCATTAGGTATGCATGGATGCAGCTCCGATAGAAAACGTGAAGCAGAATGTAATCGCAAAAAAGAACCTGCACCATAAACCGAACAAAATATTTATAGCTGTTTGTACGAAATTAAATTGTCACAGGGAACCAAATTGATCGAAGAGACTCGTGTATGGAAATATGTCAATGAGATACGAATTGATGGCTTGCAATTTCCGAGTACGTACAAACGACTCACGATCAGCTGCTTTTCTACCGAAACTCCTCTTTCGATATCGTCCATTTTATGGTCTGCACGTACTTAATAGGCACATGAACATTTTGACCCTTGATATACTCCTGGGGTTGTTTTCGCGAACCTCTTTGCCGACTCCGCATGTACCCTTCGCACATGCATACGCGTTCGGGGTTGCCACGGAGTGTAATAAGTATGTACGTGCATATATGTAGTGACACACGTTTAGGTACTTAATACCTACGGGGGTACTTACATACTCTTGGGTTTTGGCTCGATTCACGCGGATAACGTGCTAGCTCACCACCACCGTCACAATACTCCAGACATATCCTACAATCGGCTGTATTCCTATTCCCGTGGCGTACAACCTGCTGCTCGTAACTTATTGGGCATTGGCATCACTTTGCCAATCCCTATACACGCAGACCGGCGCAATCGTATACATTGCCAAATGAAAACTGACACTTCTACATAACATTGACGATGCTCTTCTGATACACGCTATGTACACTCTCGTAATCGTTTTACGATTCGGTGGAACGATCCGAGTGCCCGTGGTCTGTAAAGCCCTTATCTATCTTTCTCCCTCTCGCTTTATCGGTCTCTGTGCAGGCGAGTCTATACTTTCCCCGGTGATTCGAGCCCCGAATCGCCATTCTGATTGGAGAGAATATCCACATTTAGTTGCAGAAGCAGTTGCAAGTCCTCGTGTTTAGCAGTTCGCTTACGAGTCTCTGTTGTCTGTTCGCGATCCATGTCAACATCGAAACCGAGAGAATAAAAAACACTCTTCGATATGCTCGATCTGTATATACGCCTTGATGAACGTAAATATTGGCGAATGATAAGGGACAACGAAAAAACACATGCAACGTAATGTGACCCTGATAAGAGATCCGATGGAACTTTCTGCGCCGAAAACAAAAAGTCAATCACCAAGTGCCCCGCGGTGAAAGATGATTCGGTATCGACGTGCGGTTCTTCAGCGACGAGAAACAGTGACTGTTCTAAATATTTTTCTGATTCTCCTATTTTTGTACACGATGTTTTTTGTCCCTGAGATTTCGAGCCATTTAACAAAAATCCTGTGAAGCCAACAGCGGCGAGACGTCCGTCCGAGCTTCCATTTGGATTGAAGAAGTTGGCGAGTTGATTAGCGAGAGTATAACATACGAATAGCGAGAGAAAGGGCTTTACGGTTTTAGGTGAAACGCACATTTGCACTTACGCTCGAAATTCGCTTACAATGAAAGAGACTTTTCCGTCGACTGTTAACAAGATTTGGCAGCAGGATTCGGAAGCCCGTTAGTTAACGTAACACAGTGGCACTCTCGTTTAGTTTCCCATTCGGAGGATGACCCCGAAGGTATATCCATTATCTAGTTAAATAGCGTTACTAATTAAGCCTGTTTCGAGGATTAGCGTGGAACGTTGACCCTTGCGGAGATATACGCGATGCAGCCTGGTCTCGCGGTGCTTTCCCTTGCAACTGTGTAAACCTATTCGTGCTTGGACTATTCCTTGCTAGCTATGGAATAGTTGGTGCGCCCGGTTTATTAGTCAGTTCGGCCGCGACGAAGTTTCAACTGGATGGAGCAAGCCATGAACTTCTTTCGAGTAAACAACGCGTACAATCAAGAATGACGTAGTCAGCTCGAGAATTTACAATCGTTTTCATGATTCCAACAGAGTGAATCATTGTGTCGACACTGTCACGTGGAATTATTAGAATTCGGGTACTCAAAAGCACGACGAGTTTGAGTGAGCATAATGACTGCGAACAATTCATGAAATCTTGGTCAAAGGGAACACAAGGAAAGCAAGTGATCGATATTGTGAGAATTTCGAACGAAGGATGAATAGAATATTCTCAATGTCAAAGAGAATTTTGCCTCATGCGTCATCTCGATAATCCTTCGAATGAATTTGAACAAAAACGCGAGCAGGTATAGAAATTAATAATTATGTACCATCGTCGCAGAAAACTGTCAATATTTTCCTGTCAATCAAGCGATCGAAGGGTCTGTTCAATATTGCCGAATACCTGTCCCAAAAACACGCGGCAAAAAAGAGAAAGAGAGAGAGAGAGAGAGGTGGCGAGAGGGAGAGAAAGATTACGATAAAGAGACAAGTCGCGAGCGTTCGCGCTGCTGGCGATCCGGTCCTAAAGTGATGACGCAACGACCAACGGGACCCCAATAGGTCGAGATGAGAGCCATTGTATGGCAATCTTATAATTTAGACAATCACCGATCAATTGAATGGGCTTTTACTACTGCTATACATGCAGCGTTCGTACACGGGCAAGCAGCGAATGATGAATGAATGAAGGGACAGACGAATGAATGGAAAGATAGTTGGCTCGGGCTTAAACGTTCGTAAATAACCGGACCGCTTCATTCAATTACTTTCAATCGCTTCGAGCCAATAGATACAATTTAAAAATCCTGCCTGCTTCACGTCATGTAGGTACACATATAGAAATAAATAAATATACATAAATATATCCACACAAGCTCTTGGAATAAAAAATCATGTCCTGGCACCGCATCTCGCGAAAATTTCCCTTTTCATCTACGAAGCGATCGGTGAAAGAAAAATTCAAATATCCGAGAAGAAAATATGATTGTCAAACTTGTGGAATATTTTGAAAAAATTCTCGCGTCGAAATTGTCACAGAAAAGCATCGATCTTCATGAACACGCACACGTTAATTTATTTATATATTTATTAAGGAGTATCCGACAAAGAACTCGGTCCGAAAGGCGGAAAAATCGAGTCGGAGAATGCGACAATGATGAATATATGTGGAAAAAGACGATGGGAAAAAAAGGAGAAAGATGATGCCGGGAAACACGAAACGCATACGCGGCGCCCTCGACGCGCGATATAGCGTGCGTGTCGACTAATGGACAGCGATTGGTACAGATGGCCTTAGCTCCCTCTCTTTCTCTCTCGCTCTGTTATTCTCTGTAACTATCTATCTATCTATACTATGGCGAACGATGAGCAGCAGCCGGACCGGGCCGCGTCACGTCCGGATGAATTTACATGCGTAAAACGACGCCCCGGGTCTCGACCGGAATGACTCTCGTGTGTAGGTGTAAAGCCATGCGAGAGAGATAGACCGAGAGAGGGAGAGAGAGGGAAAAAGAGATCAGTTCCTCTTCCGATTCCATGTGTAGGGCTGTCCGAATGGTCTGCTGGAACTGAATTACGCAGAGATCACAGTAGATGAATTTTTATGTTTGATAACGAATTTTTCAATCCGCACTCGACGCTCCACCGAAAAAACAATGGATAGTCAAACATTTCTATCCCAATAAATAAATCTTTATTCTCTATAAACTAAATTTATTGCATCCCAATACGATCAATCACTCGGACGCAATTAATTTCCTCGCGATTCTCTTCCATGCGGTATTTTAGAGTCGATATCGCATCAAATAAATAAAACTCGAGAGCGAGGCTCTTAATTTACAACGTCAACGAATATCTAACGTGTGCACTTTCGCGAAATTCTCAAATAAAATTTCCGCGACGATTCGACAGAGAAACGACGCCAAAGTTTATGAAATCACATTTTCGGATTGATCCGCGTGATTAAAAAGTGCAAAAGAGCACGACGACGGTGAAGTCAGAGAAATGCTAATTGTATCGGATAACAATGGAGAGTAGAACACATGCTTGGTCCTGCTATTTGAATTATAATAATCTGTGTCTCATTTTTCTCGTGGTATCGAGTTGCGATGGTCGTCGTGTTGCGGTTGTCCGATCGTTCAATGAAACGTCTCGTAATACAGAGATAGTATGTACAAGTACACGCGTTAACCGCGTAGTGATTGAGGGAAACTGTGGTAGTGGCAAGAGCAGGGAAGGAAGAGAGAGCGAGGGGAGGAGAAGATCTCGAGCGATCAGAGTTCGATAGGATCGCAGCAACTTCCGGTGTACGGTCTGCCACTAGCGGAGGGCATAAATGTATATACATACACATAGAGAAACCAATCGTTCGACCACAGGATCGGATTTCCGTCGTCGAACCGAGAACGAGGCAAAGCTCGACCGGAGGCGAATCGATACACGAGCTTTGTTCGTCCGTATATACTTGCGAATATACATGCATACATGTAACGTAGATATTAGTCATTTCTACACATTGGAATCTGTCGTCGAAGCAATGTGATACGGAGACGGAAAATTGAAAGCGAAAGAGTCAGAGGGTCACAGATCGACACATACGCACGATCCAGGCACCTAACCAACAGTGGCAGAGAGGGTTTGTACGATGTGTAGGGCAGACAGAGAGAAAGAGAGAGAGAGAGCGAGAAAAATATAGAAAGCGTGTGAGAGAGAAAGAAAAAAGAGACGGACAAAAAGAAAGAAGGGAAGAGAGAGAGAGTGAGAGAAATGAAGGACTATGTGTGCGCGGAAACCCCGTTAGCTACGCTCGGCCGCGATCGACTTCCGGTTGCTGCTTATCAATCGTCTCGTTCCGCAGTTAGCTTGTTTCGGGAACTTTAATTGCCGTCAGCGCGAGAGAACCGCGTTCAGAATTTTCGTCGTATTGTCGTTGGGCTACACTGCCCATGTATTCATATAAATTTATCATTCTTTGTGTGTGTGTGTGTGTGTGTGCGTGTCTGTGTTTGTGGCATTTTGGCAATGCCGAATGAGCTTTGTTCCCAAGCCGACTTTTTAACGAGAACAGATATAATATGCTCAAGTTATAAAACTGGCAACCGAAATCATCGATAAGATCGATGTAAGCCTCAACTCTGTATATACCAGTCACGCCTTATCGTCTGTTCAAACAACGAATATACGCGTTACATAAAAAAAATAAAAATCTATATATATACAGACAGTAACTCGTAACGCATCGTGTTTGACATCCTCGTGTTGGAATTCGTACGAACCATACGTTCTAATAAAAAAATTTCTAATCATCGCTCACTCAACAATCAGAGCAGTGATGACTTTTCGGAGAGCGTGCTGTCATTTGAAAAAAATAAACTCGTACGATTTACGATCAAACGGTATCAAGGATAATTAACAAACGGCAAAATTAATAAAAACGCAAATTCACGCGACGAATTCGACGGAGAAAAAAAGTCAATTGTTTCGGTAAAACTGCACTACCAATTATTCAAACAGCATTGACCATTTTATTTTCTTGTTTTTTTTTCTTAAAACGTTCACAATGCGAATGACGAGAAGCCACGAGCAACATCATTGGCATTATAAAATCAGTATAGGAGCAACGTTTGCGTGACGGGAGCCACGCGATGCTGCGTGTATACGCGTGGGTGGCACATATCGTACTACATATATAAATATACACAAATATATCTATAGATATATTTATCCGCAGTCACGATAACTCGCAAATACGTAATTGTATGCATGTATGAAGAGAGGGTTTCAGGTCGAACCAGGCGCGAGTGTATATACTTCTCCTGTGAATATTCATTCACTGGCGCGGTGCTAATTGGCGATACGATGACTATTCATGATTTAACGATTTTCAATAACTATTACTTTTGACGCAGCCCGTCGCCCAACCAGACCACCTTGTTCGTGTTATATATTTGTATTCCATGTCTATGCGTTTCGATCCTCATAAATCTACATATCCCCGTATACACACTCGTATTCACAGCTCTTACGGTTTTGTTGTATACTGTACACGCAACTGTCGGATCTGCACCGTATATCAAAGGCTCTTGCATTTAAATATCCATATATTTTCCTATTTAATAAGGGAGTACTAAATAGTCGGCATATTTATACATTAATGGATAATATAATGCAAATATGTGTATAACAAGTTGTAAGTTGATAGCAATGAGAAGACCGACAGTGTGTGTTACGCATAGCACTTGTCTCAAGAAGGTGGTGATGGAAGTGAAGAAAGAGAACGAAAGCAACATCGGGGCAGATGTGAACGAGAAGTGGCAGGTGTATATATATTTAGAGTGAGAGAGAGAGGGAGAGAGAGAGAGGGAAGGAGAAAGAGCAGGTTGCGCATACCGTGCAATGAACGCCCGACAATCCGTAAATTATGTTTCCCAGGATAATTGCTCGTGCGCACTAGCGAGCTAGCAATAGAACGAGAACACGCATTTCTGGTTGGTCGAGACGCGAGGCAGTAGCAATAGCTCAGAGCTATTATTTGGAATTAAAAAACAATCAACAATTGCAAGTGACAATTAGTAGTTAAATTCTTGAGGCAACAAATAGAATTCCATACTTCGATTCACAGTGACACGCCGATGAGATTCGTCGCGGAGAAAAGATTAATTACACAAATTCGAGCGTGGTCGAGAAAGAAAGTTGGAAAAATTTCCTTGAATCATCAGGAGCCGGGGATTCTTTCGTTTATTTTTGTTTTTGAAAATTCGACGTCGTTGTCATACGACACGCTGCTCAGATGTTGATTTAGCCCCGTTTAACGGCTCACTCGAAAATCACTCGAAAGAGTCTGCGGCGGCGGCGGCGGCAAAAGAGCCATGAAGAAAAATCATTCTTAAACACGGGAATGCGGGCTCCCGCGTGCGCGTCTATCCGCATGGAGATGCAATGCATTCACGCGCTGTACGAGACGCGCGTTTTCCTCTACCGCTTTTTTTTCTGGCTCTGTTCCAAGCAGTGAACTTTGAACAGAGAGATACGTCGGTTTTCGGAGAAAGATCGGGAAAAAGAAACCGTGAAATTCACAGTGAGCCTTACGGAAGAAAAAATGAAATAAAAATAAGACAAAAAACGTGTACGATGCAAAATAAAAAATAGAGGGGAGCAGAAAAAGGCAAATAAAGGGAAAAAAAAACATCAAATAAAAGCCTTCAGACGTAAAAAGCGTGAAAGGAAGAGTGAAAAGAAACTGGCTACCTGTTTTGAATGCACCTTTTGCATCCGCCACATTTCGTCTCTGTCTTTCTCTCTCTCTCTCCCTTCTTTTTTCTATCCATTTAAGTAGATAAGCTCTTGATACGTATTCATCGATACGAAAATAAGCGAACAAAGAACAACAATAAAAAAAGGCTCTACGACAAAAGCAAGCCTGCAATAAACTGCATTCTCATTAAATTAATAATGATGACACTGTCGAAAAATTCATCTTCAAAAACTGCCTCGTTGGTGTTGAAAGTTTTTATCCCTCACACCCATGGAATTCAGTATAGACCGGTATCAAAATTCCAATGTAAACAATGCTTCGAAAAAAAACATATTATATGAAATCTCGTCTAATTTCTCCTCGAGAAAATCTATCAAAAATACTATAAAAAGAAACTGAATAAACAATTCATTAACTCTTTTTTTCTTTATTGAAAATTTTGAAACAATCCCAAGAGAGCCTGTCGAAATCTCAAAGTAAAAAAAATAAAACATTTCATTTCCTTTGCAACCGCAAGGCATAAAATTACAATCGAATATCGAACCGGAAATCCTTTATTCGACAGTTTCGTAAAAGATCAAAATGGCTCACAAGGATCCTCGAAAAATTGTGAATATCTCATATACTCAGGGCTGTTCGATATTAAAAAGTAATTAGCATCTTTACAGAATTGATCAATTATCTTGGTCTCCGTCCATACGCGACCGTGTGACGTACTTTGAACTTTCACTCGTCCAGTTAAATACCACGGATGACCAAACCGACGTGTACACATCGATCTAGGTGCCAGCTGCTCATATGTGAATGGTGTAAGTTGCATGCAAAGACCCTTAAAGGTAAGGCATCGCCAAGAGGCGACAAAGTCAAAGAATTGTCGAACCTGAGGATCGGTATGATGGTTCGTTGCCAAATATTCTTGCGGCGCGTCGGGTCGATCTCAGTGAGAACCGGAAGGTCCGGAGTTCGCGACCCACCGCGTGCGAAACGGACTCTCTCACTTTCTCTCCCCTCTCTCTATCTCTTTGTTTCTCTTTCGCTTTCTATCGTATGTCCCATGTGGAGAGTGCCAACGGTGGGCCGAGGCTCGCGTGCCTCGCGCATCTGTTGCACTGCTTGCACATGCACACTAACGTACGAGGGACGAGCCTGTGTCTGCGGAATCCATATACACACTCACATACATATGTATGGAGATTAAACACGCACTTGGCGCATACATAACATCGCTCAGACTATACACACACCTAAACACATTATATCATAGTCTCATCGTGTGTTTCTACGTTTGTTTGTGTGTATAGTCTACGAAACGAGCACGTGTGGTCACCGCCAATTTACCGTTCACTTACTACCTACGAATTATCGCTCTCACTCTCATACACACGCTTTCGGTCAAATTCGTCCGCAGCATGAAGACTCATCGTGTTTATATAGTTTCCATGACACAGCCTCCAAGTCGGGCAGCGTTTTTTTTTTTGAAAATTAAGAAAAAATGAATAACAAAATTGATATATTGCGGAAAAATGAATTCTGTTAAAAGTTTTGACATTTATTCGACTCGATAGTGTCGAAGCGAGCAGGACATTGCAGATTGAAGTAAATTGTCGCTGATGAGGATTCCTAGGTGGTACTCGGAATTTCGTTTGAATGTAAATGCCGTTGACACTCGAGACTCAAGAAAACGGAAGTCGACAATCAATTATAAGATAAATTGATTTCTTGAAAGATATTAATCCTTAACGTCGACTATTGAGAGTCAGTGACTGTGGACTCGAACGGTCAACGTTGATGGGATTCAATGTATATGAGTACATGAGCGTGGGACACGTGTATATGTTAGTTAAGGAATCGATTATTCACGCCAGTGAGACACACGAACGTCATTACAGTAGCGTGTGTGATTGATGATCATGTTCTCCGAATTCATTACTCCATTATTAATGTCAAACCCTGTCCGACGTAGGCCGGCTTCCCGAATCCCAAAACCGATTCGTACAGCATCGAGTGGATTTTCTACTTTGAAAATAAATGTACGGCGAGTCGCCTGAACGTTTTGATAATCCTCGTCGCACTCAACGGCGTGGGTTTTCTTCAAGATGCACGAACGATAATGCCGAACGATTGTTCGAACGAGATGCAGGGGAATTTGTGGGCCTGCAGTTTCCTTACGAGTTGGAAGATCGCAGGAAACTTCTAGTTTCGCAGGAATGAAAAAAAAAGGAATTCGCGCGAAGGCCGATCGTCCATTTGTCATGACATCTGCAATCTGTTGTCAAAGTGTGCGACTCACACTCAACAAACACACGTTGGTAGGGTCTGGATGAATCAGTGTTTGCACAAGGTGAAACGAGTTCCATTCTCACATACACTCGAAAATTCGTCTAATATTTTGGTTGGGATGCTAAATCACTCGTACGAAAAATAACACTTGGCAAATTCTTGAGATCCATCGAGCGCGCTTTTACCGTGGCCATCGAAGATCGTTATTGCTGGCTGAAATCTGTGCGTCATTCCGAGCTACAAAAGAATAATCCGAGTGCGATCGTTTAATGAATCTCATGAAGACTGATATGCTCTTATACGTATGTTTGTCTCGCGATGGTGTGCGTGTGGGTTTGAAAGATGACGCGTGTCTTGGCAACAGATTCGAAATCGACGAGCGAGATATTTCGTTCGCTAGAGATCTCGCGTCTTGGAACTTCGATCTTCTTTCGTATTTAAGTCTCTTCTGCATGGTCTATATACGCTATTTCCCCTAATTTCGATCTTCGAATGGGTCTCTTTTACCAAAGAAAGAGGGTGCGCGGTGGCTCGACACGTGCGTATAAGAGAGAAAGGAAGCTGCGAGAGAGGTCCGCTCTTGTGTTCTCTTATTCACGCGGACATTAACGAAGAGGGCAAGAGCGACGATAAAATTCGAGCGTCAGTTTATTAATAGCGTTCACGGAGCTTCTCTCTCTCTCTCTTTCTCTCTTTTTCACTTGGCCCATCGCTCACTGCACGTACGATACGAGAATCGTTTCTATTGCCACTTCTTCTTCTTCTGCTCCTTCTTCTTCTTCGTCTTAGACTCTGTCTTGGTAATTCCCTCTTTAGCCTTTCTTTTCCAAGCGCATATATTTCCTCCGGCTTGTCTTTTCTTGATCTCGTCGCGCGCGAGAGAGGGCCATATATATTACGGTATTCATAAAGAATCGAGTGAAACTCATGAGTGCGATGGGAAGTGACGAAAAAACGAAGTAAAGGAACGAAAAATCAAGAATAATAAAAAAAAAGAAAAAAAAACGACCAACGCGTGTCGCGTATCGTCGTCGAATTCTTCGGGTCGCCCTGGCCGATGACTCATACAACGTTCAGGCATCATTTGTGGCGTTTTTATTTCTTCCCAGAACGCTCTATAACCCTTACTATTTTACGGCAACCGACAAACCAGTCGTTTCTCGTAATGCGCGCCAAACGATTTTCCATGAAAACAGCTTTCCGTCAATCCGACGACCAATGAAACCAAAAACCTGATGCATTTTTTCAACTCAAATTGAAGAATCGAAGAAATAATAAAAATGGCAATCAGAGATAAGGGGAAAGATTTGATTGAGCCTTGAAAGAGCCATTCCCAAGAGCTATTAAAACCCACAAAACGTTTCATCAACTCGAGTCAATCACGTACCGCGTGTGTGTAGAATATTCTTGAAAAAGAAAAAAGAAACTGTACAAACCGGTTAGGAAGGACAAAATTCTTGACGCGCATAGACCGAATACGTCAGATTTCATTTAATAAATATGTCGAGGGTGACTGCGGAATCCCGAGTCTCACGGAACACGTGGTTCAAAGGTAAAATAAGGAAAATAGTGTGATAATCCCCAAAAAATGAAGACATCATTCGAGTTTCTTCGAGTTCATAAACATTGCCTGATGTACATGTAAATGTGTTGCTTAGACGGCTGTTGGTTGCTCACTCAAGTGCGCTATACACGTCTGGCCATGTGTGACTGTACATGCTCGGATATATACGTATGGATAAGAATCCGTGAGTCTAGTTGGTCGGAGGCGCGTGTGACTCACAACGTTTCGGAAAGTGTATGTTCCTCTGGTTGGACGGTGACGCCGCTAGACGGGAATTTCGGGAAGCTTGTCGGGGATTTCTCTCCACGTTGCCGATCCACCAGGGGGAAAAGGAGACGCCGATACCATGTGTTTCTCTATATATATACATGTATTTACACAAACGAGTGTGGGCGTGTATATGTGTGTGCGTGCCAAGGCAGCACGCCGATAGTGGCGCAGTGGTAGCCTCGCGACGATGGTGGGGGAGTTAAAGGACCAAGAACACAGGCGAGAGGAGCGTTTAATGCGTGGTAGGGGAATCATCTCTGCCGGTGATGGTGGGGGACAGACGGCAAAACTTTTGTCCATTCACCGCGTGCTTTCCCCCTCTCTCCTCCCCAAGGAAACTAATTGGGAATGCGAGAGAACGCTCTTCTCCTCAGAGATCTGTCGGTTTCCGCGCGCTCACAACGCACTCGACTCTCGCTCAGAAAACATCGAGCCAGCTCGCCTTCCCTGAATTAACACTCAGAAAATCGCTCAACGCACCTCCCTCTGCGTCTTCCATTATTTCTATTTGTAAACTTTGCTTTTCCACTAAATTTTCGAGCTCACACGATGATTTTGCGAAAAACTCGATGCGATTACTCGATCGATGTTCATTTGGCTCTTTTACAGCGTTCTGTTTGGTCGTTTGATTTTTTTTTCAGGGACTCGAAACTGCATGTCAACTCTCCTCAAGTAAATGACTAACTATTGGAACTATTAATATCGAGTAATGTCATTTTTATATATATTTGCAGTTTCGCGTCTTTCCTTAATAAATCTACGCGTTTTGATCCCGTTTAGATTTCTCTGATTTCTTTGTTTGAACGTATATATGAAAATGCTTGGGCGATGCACTCGAAGCTCTGCTCGGACTATCAATCGTTCTTTCACGATTACCGATCTTTTTACGCACGCACGACCGCGTTGCTCGCGTTTCACAAGCTTAAACAGCTCCGATCTAACTCCGAGCAAGATTTATTACGGTACATTTTTTTCCAACTTTATTTATTCTTCATCGTTTTTCCAAGAAATTGTGAATTCCGCGGGATGTCGCAATATATTTATAGAAGCGTGTAAAAAGCGTTTTGGCTAGAGCGTTCGGGCTCGTACACGTTCTTTAATATATCGGCGGTTAATTTTTTTATCGAGTTGCGAATCCTTCGCTGTACTGTTTATTTCTATTTTTCCGCAAAAAACGAAGCATCGCTGATTGTTGGCTCAACGAATAATTCAACAACAAAAAAAAAAAGATCGCGTGACTGATTACATTGTTTCAAAATTCCATCAATCAGATTTCGAGAAATCGACAATTATCGTCGATCAGGCGAGACCGTCCCTCATTGTTTCCAATCTGGCAACACTCACGGCTTGTGTCAAGAGCGATAAGACGAAACAATAAAAAATATAAAGATAGACATATATATATATATATGCCCAGANAAATATCATAAATGGCGTTAAAGCGACGAAAGCAAAGATGGCGCACGTGAAAGATTGACTTTTACGGTCTCGGGGTGTGTTCCTTATACGTAAATTGCGCAACGCGAGAGAAGAGTTTTTTTTTTCCTCTCTAATACGGTTAAGTCATTATCGGTGTGGTACGTCGAGAGGAGCTCGGTATTACGAGACTGTGCGAGATACGACGAGTGTCATTTTCTTCGAGAGAGTCTTTGCCCTCTCGGAGGATGAATCAGTCAATTATGAAGAAAGAAATATGTAAAAACGTAAAAGGAGAAAAAAGGTGCGAGGATGAAAAAAGCGATTGCTGAATCGAACGTGTTTTTTGAGCTCGTTGAATAATCAACGGTTTGGAAAAGTGAATACACTGCAAAGTTTGATATAAAGTGGTCGTCACCTTTTGTTGTATAAGATCGAAGTTTTGAATATACACGAGAATTTGACAGCAGAAGAGAGAAACATCGACGATGGTGTGTACGAGCGCACGACAAGCCACAAAGTTGGTCGACAAGCTCTCTCCTCTCCGCCCTCGCTCTGCTGCTGCTCTTGCCCTTACATTCACTCTCACTCTCGGTCTCTCGGAAAGCCCGAGAGGTACACGCGAGCACCCCCAAATCGCCTAACTATTCGCCAAACACCCGAAGTACCGCACTGGGGGAAACTTTGACCCATGGAACTCGCAAAGCCAGCTATATACGCGTTTTCAGCGGTCGTGCTATCACTATTTCCCTTCTCTCGCTTTCTCGTATGGACCATTAGAGGCAACGCGAAAGAGACAGTTGATCTCGTGCGGGGACCGAAAGTGAGAGATAAGCGATCGAAGATCTGACCAACAACCAATTACAGACAAACCACCGGCGATCGTACCGTTGACCTTCACTAAACACTCCAATTACAGACCCTCAATTTCTACACGAAATCTTCCACTCACGACAAAACCATTTTTTTTTTCCTACAACTTTTTAAGGACAACGAGAAAAACAAAACTGGATGCGATTTTCATGAGTTTGTTTTTGACATTTATTTTGTTTTATCCGATAATCCGATTGTTGTTTAGCGAGATCGACAAAACTGGCCATGCGTGAATACACATCCGCAATCATATTGCCTTCTTTATATTTCTACATCTATAATCCGACAGAGTAATAATATGAGAAATGTTTCTGTTAATCTCAATACAAATCGGTAAAAAGTGGATGTATACGAGTTTCTAATTTGAGTTTGTTAATGTAAAATATAACAAGACTTCAATGCCCGACGCGCTAATCGGAAAATCATTTTTACTCCGTACGCTTTGTAACGAGCCTGGTAAGTAATTTACTCAACTCGTTTTCGTTCTTAATCCGGTTTCGATCGTATTATAGTCGCGTAGGAAAATCACCTCATTCGTATCTCGTGCTCTCTCGTCATATCATATCGGCAGCGAGAACCAGAGAAAGAGAGAGAGAGAGCGAGTGGAATGTATAGAGACATATAGACAGATATAGATAGTGCTCGAGAGAGCATGCGGGACATCAAATCTCCGGGCTTATTCCCAATTTATATCCCATAATTGCCCGAACGATATCCAAGTCCTGTCAATTAAGCTCATACGTATCTCGAATTCCTCGTGTTTGAGGCGAACGACGAAGAATCGTCGCGGGGAAAACCGATCGAGTGCAATGCACGTCTAGATTACAAGTGATTTCGAATTTTAAACGCGGTTTAACCGTCAAGTACATCGAATTCATGTACCGCGGAGTAAAAGACAGATCGAGAGGGAGCGAGAGAGTGAGACGATATAAGATCATTAATTGAATAATTGATGTAACGCCCGCGTGTACGTATATCTGATTGCAATGCTGGACCAGTTCGCTTTATCCCGCGAGCACATTTTCTTACTCCGTTTAAGACACGAATTTCAAATCGAAAACGTACGAACATATAGTCGCCGATAGTTAAATCAAAATTCTCCGATTCGTCGTCATGGACACGAGAACGAGATACGAAAATGACAAACCAATGACAAAGTAGCTTTTCTATCTATGCATCCGCGAGAGAAGCTTTTCATACGTAATTATACAATCGAATCTGATTACGTAATTAGTGTCGAACGTACAGCGAAGAAATTTCACGAAATTGTCAAGAAACTTTTTCCGGCGAGGCAAACTCGACGTGGAATAAATGACGAAAAAAAAAATTGATTTATTCTGTTTGTCTATGAAACTATATTGCACTTTGCACTGAAATATTTTTTCCAAGATTGCAACTCGCACGTATATATATTCCTGATTCGATCGTCGAGAGTGAAAAGCAGAAATCAACTTGTCTACGTGTTTTACAAATTGAGCCTAAGAAGATTGCATAGTTTTGAGAGAAACGACACGATTCGTATGACAAAGTAGCGAACCCGTGGGCGAGGGCTCCACCTCGAAGAAAACTCGCGTAGAGTTCAACGAGTTTTGACATTCTTGCACTCGTAATTCAAAAACTACCGGAACCAATTTTTTCGGAGTGAGAAACGTGAATGATCGTAATAATTTTTTGACGGATTGGTTTTCGTAGACTGGCTCGCAGCAATTTCGAAACTTGCGACCGATCAAATTTTCGGTGTGTTTTTAACTCGCGGTCGATATTTTGATGTTTTTCAAGAACTTGAGATCGTTTAGATTTTTTGGGCCGGACGGTTAATGAGAGATTCGAATGTCTGTGATTGTGGGACTTACCTGTTGCCAGAACTGGACGAGGATGTAAAAACGCTCCTTCTTAAAGAGCCATTCCATGGATTGCATGGCCTGTAGGTCGAGGGAATTGGCCTCGGCTGAGGCCTGCATGCTTGCTAGAGCAGCGGCCGAATTGAGGGAGGTCAGTAATGGAGACTGCTGTAGGGCCGCTGTCACCGTACTGTTACTACCAGCTACGAGATTAGCGTGATAAACGGCGAGGGTGGTAGATGCGTTCGTATGATCATCCTTACCACCGGTAGAAGCCAATAATTGGGCCCCGATCGGCGCTGAAGGCCCCTGGAGCCCCAGTGACGAAGCCACTTTGACGGATTCGAGGATTACCTCGACGTAACCAAAAACCAAATCACCAACCTCACTACGTTTATCCTCTCACTGTCTTGACGTGCCACTTTAGCGATCTTGTAAGATCTTACGCACTGGATAAAGTCACACGTGCACTCGAACGATCACAATTTAAAAAACAAACGAAATTGCTTGAAACTTTTGATCACCAGAGTAGATCCGACAAGAGTTTCGTTAAATCCAAATATCCTTGGCGATAGAACGCTCGTCGGCGGTTCAAGTTTCAAGAGAAACAAGAGATGCGCACAAAAACTACAAACTACAACTGGCCGTCGCCGCTTGTCACTTGGATCTCGGGGATCCGACTCCGACAGCTTTCTCACGGCTCGTAATCGTCATTGAAACGTTCTGCTCGTCCCTAGTCTCGTTTTTTCCACGATCGTATTTCGGGAATCGACTTTTTATTTATTTATCGATAAAACACTTTTTATTCCGTTTGTACTGACGCTACGAACTCGTAACCATTCCAACATCGGCACAACGCACTCTTTCCAGCGAGTATTTCCACTTGACTCTGCAAGTGATTCCCCGAAACGTCCCTTTTCTCCAAACACTTGCACTCGCTTCCCTCCACGGTCGCACTTTGCGTACGTTCGCGCGCGAACGCGCGCGCGCGCGCCTCTCTCTCTCGTTTTCAGTCGGCGCGATCAACGCGATGTTGACGGTGACGGGACCGGCGGCGTGTCATCTCCTTTGACAAATTTCCACCGGCTATTTCCCCCGTGAGATCAATTTCCTCAAAAATCGATAAACGAAGGAAAAACAAATAATCCTTAACACTCGGGAGCACTGCAACTTTGGCGACGAGATTCGATGACGATTCAATCTCTGCGGCACTCTTCCTTTTTATTCACTTCCCGGGGATCCTTTCTACCCCGCTCTCGTAATGTTCACTACCGATATTCCGCGCACCCTTCGTATACATCCAACACACGTTCATTGACACAGTCGATGCAAGTGCTCCGTGGTCTTTGATTTGACCGGCACACTCGTCACTCGGAGATGATCCATGCACAAGAAATGCCGGACAGTCGTTGAAAAATAAATCCGATCGAACAGATGAGTGTGTACGGAGCGCAGTTGATCCAAAGAATTTGGAAACCAAAAAAAAAACAAGCACGTCCGCGAAATATCACTTTCGAAATAATTCCACGATTTAAAAAAAAAAAGTTTTCTTTGAGTTCACAGTTACGAGTTGTCCTTCTCCGTTTGTTATTAACTTTCCCGGTTGTGTCTTTATTTAATGTCGCTTTGATCGTGCGGCGATGCACTCGACACTTTGATCCGATTCGAGATTCTCCTCGAAGTATGCTCAGGTCCGGTCGGAGTAAATTTTCGATCGATCGAATCGATGAAGTTGTTGCAAAAATCGAGACGAATGTGGCAGCTTGAATCTCGGGCCCCCACGTTGTCGTCACCGATTTGTTTATCGTTGTTGTTGTTGTTGTTGTTGTTGTTGTTGTTGCGAGTTGTCGATCTCGGCACTCGTCAGGGGAGTCGATAGTTGTCTTCTTATTGAGTCACCAGTAATGACGTCAATTATCCAATCCAGAAGCGAATAATAATAATAATAAAAATGAAAACAGTGATCTTGACGCTCCGTGTAACCGTGCCGGATCTCGAAGAGAAGAGAGACCCGTCCTACCAGGCTCCGAACCTGAAACTAAGAGCTACGGAACGTTGGATGCATCGCTTGGAGGAGGCGCAAGAGTCGAGAGCGGGGGCAGGAGGCGTTGCTCGAAGCACTTGGTGGGGGTAGTACATAGAGAAATTTGACCAATGAGGCATCATTCGCGATTCCCCACCATCGGGATCGAGGAACGCCTGCTACCGTGAAAAGGAGATATTCGGAGGTGGGATCGAGAGGAGAAGGGGCGAGTGGACGCGGCGCGTGACGATCAACGGAATGGAAGGAGAACATCACCACAGCCCTCGTACGAGAGTAGGGGAAATGCCGAAGAAATCGGAGGCTGGCTAGGTGGTCCCTCAACGGAGGCCAGAGATCTCATATTATTTTCCAACGATTCTCCCCCTTGGTCTCCTCGGCCGCCGTTCTATAACCCGCTCCTACTTCTTCCGCGTGTCCCCACCTTCGACGACAACCAGAGCTGCCACCCTTTTTCCAACCCCCGTCTTCCTATACCAATCGCTACTTTTTATTCCTCGAAGCCCTTCCGACCATTCTCGACCCCTGCCACATCGACTTCCTCTACTCTATCGAATCACCCCTACCCACTTTTGCGGTGGGTGGCCAAGTGCCCCCTGTTACCGCGACGCAATTGTCGAGGCTGTGGCGCCCCCTCGGTCCTTCTTTCCTTTTCCAAATCCTTCCCTCATCGCGCTACCCATCCCGTTATTGCGACCACCCCGCAAAACTCGAAGGCGCGACGGAAGACGTTCGCGCGATACGAGTGTCCCAATCGCGGCGCAACTCTCTCAACAATCCAAAACATTGAATGACGCCCGCGCCTATACGCTTTCTCAATCGATTCAATTTCTTCGTTAACGCGTTAAATTTCATACCGCGATCGTTTATATTCCTCAACCCAAATATCTCACGCCATTCTCATTTGCCCAAAGAATTTTACGAGTTTGCGTGTGTTTCAGCTATTTTTACAATATTCCGCGACCTTTTTTAAACAGAGCTCCAATAACTATTACGGTTCAGGCTCGTGACTCTTATCGTTACTTTCCTAAAGCTGACTATATCATTCGATAGATTTTGATCAACTAAATGAACAATAATGACTAAATATCCCAGGGTTCGGCAACCGCAAAAATAGTAGCGATTGGCAGATCTAATTTCCCAACATTCCCCTCATTCTCATCTCTCGCACCTCTCGTGATTGTAACAACTTAAATTAAAATAACGACTGCGACCAGTAAAGCCATCACTTAAAAAGTGTAAACAGTATTTCCCGATCTTTTGCTCCCTAAACCCACCGCATTCAGGCTGTCAGACATTTCGGAGGTCAATTTGTACGATTGCTCAATAAACTGAAGGAAAAAAACGGTTTTTCTCGAGCAGGGGGAATAAGGAAGCGAAGGGAGCTTGTGAATCGATCATCGAGGTGGAAAGCATTACTTCTCAGAAATTCTGCGGAGACATTATAAAATTTTGCCCGCGCAGGTTCTTAAGTGCATTCGATATAGATTTTTTCCTCGCCCCTTGTTTCATCTTTTATTTTTCAGACAATAGTTGCTAATAGCGGCTTCGGACAAACGAGCGAAACCCAGAGGAGTGTGTTCGGAAATTTAGATAGTGACACCACCGCGAGCGAAAGCGAGAACGTTTAGTGAACTTTATACGCGCATATGTACTCGAGCAAATGTGTGTTTGTACGTATGCGAACATACATGTTTACCAAGTTTACATGGTGCAGTGAGTCTTGCTAAGGCACCGTCAGCATTACACCCTCCGTCATAAATAAAAAAATAGGCTAAGAGTACACGCGTGCGGATAATAGCTGAGTGAAAGGGTTAGTCCGATGGCGGTCTAGAGACGATCCCCCCTTCGTTAGGGGAGGGGGAGAGTTGTCTTGCACATATATTACAGCGCGATATAAAACAAACACGTATGCATGCCGTTTTGAACGCCACACCGTCGAGAAAACTCCGAGTAGAGAGACTCTCGAGAATCAGTGAGAAAGATATATCGTAAAAATTCATTTCGGACAATGATTATCAGGCTCTTGAGCTTTCGATAAACAGTCGCCCACGCTTTAATGAGCGACAGACTTTTTAATAATTTTTCCTTGCGGTAAAAATGAAATGACACTTGCCAATGGGCTTCGGAGTACATCTCCTGTACACGACCATCTCCTCCCCTCTCTCCACCATGCCCCCTACTCTCTCGCCCCTTTACTACGAGTGCGAATCACTCCAAAACAGCTCGAGTCCGCGAGAGTTTTCAACGCGAATATAATTATTCGAACTTCCATCCGCACCCTCTCTGGAGTACTCACGAAATTTCGAACACACTTATCGAGAATTCTCGTTAAGGGTGTTGGCAACGCAACTTTCTCCTACGGATTTGTACATTTTTGTTAAACATTTTTTATCGTGATTGGTGGAAAATTCACAATGCATTGGTTTTCGAAACATTGATTATTCGGGTTTCATACGAATGCGGAAACAATTAGAATGACTCTGTGTTATTCCATGTCGTTATGGAGGTCCCACTTGGCAAGATGATCGCGGATGAAAGCTCGCGTTTTGATTTCGACCTTAATTGTGAGCAGCACGTGCGCGAATTATTTTCTTGCGATACACACGGCCTGGACTTGGAGTCTCGGGAAAACTTGGTCGACTGGTTCTGTCAACACGCAGATATGAGCGAGTCCGAGAGAGAAAAAGTTCTCGCCGCCACACGTTACTCGCTGTATGAAACGGTTGCAAACTCGTGGCTTTACGCGCGGACGGCAAAGAGAGAAAGAGAAGGCAAGAGAGAGGATTAGTGTGTCATCGCTCGAACACCCGGCAGAGAGAGCATTTGCTTGATATGTATATGAGCTTCCGTTAATAGACTTCACGTCCTAGGTGTCTAATCGCATGTGATGAAATTAATGCCGAAACAGAAGAAAAATTTCCCACCTCCTAATTGCTCCTATTCTCGTGTTATTCCGTTGTCAGTCAAATTATTTCGAAAAAGCATGATTTTCGTTGTACCGAATTTTTGGAATAAATTTCACGGATAAACGAATCATCAAAAACGTTAAAAACTGTAGAAAAATATATTTTAACCAATTATTAGGCTTTTCGAAAAAGTTTTCCATGGATTTCTCAACGCAGAATACACCTGCCGAATTTTTCGAGTCACCGAACTCAATATCCGAGTCTGCAGCTGACGAAAAGTATCGTAATTATTTTTAGTGGGCGTTTGAACCGAAGAGTACCCAGTTGGCAATTATGATTTTTAAATATCTGTTTTGTGAAAAAAGAACGTGCTCGGGATTGTGAACCGCTCAATCACGAGAATTTTTGAAAAGCTTATGTACGAACACGTTTTATTTTTTTTTCACCAAAACTTTTTAAAACTCGTATGACCCTCGAGCATTTTCTTAACCCAGGAACCCCAATTTTCCCTCCGAACCGAATAATCACGATACTCGTATTTTATAATCCACAATTATTTCACGAAATAAGTAGCAATCCAATTCCATAATTCAGTCTTTCCGATTTTTGTTTTTAACTCATCGAAAAAATGAAAAAAGTCTCGCGGAATGTTCAAAGATTTTGGAGAATTTTGAAACGTTGAAAAAGTCTCGGAGAAAATTAGATCCGAGTTCTTCTAATGGCGAGCTATCGTGCTCGGACGTCAACGAGTTCAATGCCTCATCTCGTCCACGTCGAGAGATCTTTGTAGTAAAAGTACATGAAATGTATGTGTAAAGATCGAAAAGCTCTCTTCGGAGGTGTCAGATGAATATTCGCAATCATAGGGCCCTGTTACTTTTTCTCAAGTCCAGTGAAAGGAATTTAGCTGGTCACAGCAACGAGAATCATTTTCGCCCTGGTCACACGCTACTCAATAGCACAGAATGCGTGATAAAGTCTCTTTCTTTATTTCTCTCTCTGTTTCTTTCTCTCTTGGATAGCAAGCTAGAGGGGAACTATGTGTTTCGTACGCGAGACTTTGAGTGTTGTATCTCTGTCGTACACTCTGAATGAACAAACAAAACTAAGCATTCGTATATCTGTCTCTGTCTCTTCCTCGCGATTGTAACAATATCTCGGGGCGGACACGAATGATGCGCTGCTCGTCCGAGGACTTGCAAGTTCAAGAGCCTCGCTCAGGGACGTCTCTTTACAAACGTGATAGACTTACACACATAGATTTATTTTTATATGTGTATATATTTATATTACAAATTATGTACATATATATATGGAAATATAAAGACATGTGGACTAACACGGTCACGCTTTTTTTTCTCTTTTATTTATCTCTTTATATCCATCCGACTTCTTCGCTTCCTTCGTAAGCGAATTTTTACACCGGATAAGATAGAGAATGCCCGCAGAGGAAACACGAAGATCGGTCCATCGCGCTCGCAATCATTCTGTACAGCAGAGAAAGATGCTGATCCTTCGTATCCTTATCGGTTTGAATTTTCAACGTATTTCGTTTTTTTTCCTCGCGCCTTTTTTTTTTTTTTTTTTTTTTTTAATCCTACACTCCGGACAGATTTGATTACCGATGAGAAAGTGCGTGAGAACGAAATGACGTGCAACATTTTTTTCACGCGTTTCGCGAACTCGTTACGATCCTTTGGCACATCGCGAATCACTCGGAATTATGAATGCACAAATAATTGCAATTAAAGACATTTTTGTGCAGTCGTCAATTTTTTTGTTATTCCGTGAATTATCCTTCAACCAAGAATTTCATTCGTCACCTGGGATATCGCGTTACCCGCGGTACTACGGAAAGTCGGATACCTACAACAAATTTCTACTGCTTTCGTGTTCTTCGCACTCCAGACATCACGCTGTCTCTAAACTTGCCCGACTGACCGGCTAACATTTTCATGAATTCGCGTTTCTTTTTTTTCCCATTAATTCGCAATATTTACTCCTCTTTATTATCGACCCGTTGTACATTGTAACGCAACAGTGAGAGTTCAGCTCTCGAGGTTATCCGTTACCCTTGCACCCTTCTGATTGAGACAAACACTTTGTCGAGTCGATTGGATGAGAATATTGAGTTATTTTGTGAGAAAAAAACAATCAGAAAATTTTTACTCGTTTGTTCGATTTTTTTTTAGACAAAAGTTGAGTTTTTTGATCCCGCGATCAGTTTCTATTTTCCATGTAACTATCGATGGTTTCCCCCACATATGTTTCGATGTTTTCGATCTTCGCGCGACCATGCAAAATGCAAGATGTCCTACTCCAGCGCGAATCGACCTGCGAATTCTTTACTTTCTTCCGAAGCAAAACAATTAAACAAGAAAAAAAAAACACTTGCAGTTTTTCGAATGCCTTCGATTTTGTCACACGTTTGTGAATTCGTACGTGGCATTGTCACGTATAACTCCACGAAATCGCTCATAATTCTCGCCGCAAACAAACAAACTTTAAAATAAAACGTCAAGCTAATCTTTCGTCTATGGGCCACGGATTCCGGAGATACTTTTTGTTAACCACGTCCACAGGATGTTTGCCGAAAGTCCCGCGAATAAAGTAGCAAAACGATCGAAAATAACGTTGCCTAGTTCGAAGATATGACGATTTTTGAAATTCACTTTTTTCGGGTCACCTTACTCGATTTTTTTTCGCTATCGATCGCGATATACCCGACGGTTAACGAATCTACAGAATCTTTAGATTTCGAATCCGCTCGCTATGTTGCCAGACGTTTTTCTCTCCATGTCCTTAATTTCCTCTTTATTCCTGATTCATTGAATCAATGCTCTTACATGTTCGAGAACGAATCATTGAGAAAATGAGTTTTCGACGCGATTTTTCCGACAAATACAGAAAAATAATTTTCCCCTCGCAGTTGTATGCGAGAGAGAAAAAGCTACATGGCCAGCGAAACCTCGAGAATCGTTGGAAGGTTTTAAGGACGAAGCGGGATCGCGAAGAGCAAGAGATCGGAAACTTTTGAAACGAAGATCGTCTACGAGCAATAAACGAAAAACAATCGAACGGAATAATTTTCGGAAAGGAAGAAAAAACACTGAATTTTAAGGACACCGCTCTATTAATTGTTCATCTCCTAACGTATATAGCATACATAAAATACACATATATACGTACGTTTCACAAGCGAATATACGAAAGTGTCTCAGCGGACTTTTTCCAATAAAAATTTATTGTAAGATAATACGTCACTGACACTAACTTTTCACACACAAAATAAAAATAACAACACGCGCGCACTTATCAGATTGTGGTTTCGGGAGCGTTTTTTATAAGCTCGAGAAAATTTCGAAAAAAATGCAGATCTGACGTTTTGCGGAAATTGTCACGTTGTCGATGAAATGAATAACGACGAGATCACGATTTTTTTTTGCGATACGATAACTTCGTTATTACGATATGAATATTTTTGTTTGTTGTTAATTTCATAGAATGGATTTTATATATTTATATATACATATTTTTGTATATATTCAATTATTTATTTACTTATTCGTTGATTTATTTATTTATATTCGTACGTCGATGTCAGTCCTATCGTAAGGTTTTCTCTTTAATCGTTTTCTATATTCTCTTTAAATCACGATGACGCGCGTGGCATGCGTGCGCGTCGCTCGCTCCGATCCTTCTAGGCCTGTGTTCTGGCCAAGACTAACTCGAGCGCTCGTTTTCCGCAGCCCTCGGCGGCGCGCGCTCTCTCGGTCATCCCTCGCGGTACGGCGTAACCCAAGGCATATCCACGGAAGCACATAGGCAGCAGCGAGTCTGCCGTGTGCAGACGCCACACGCACTTTTAACCCCCGTAAAATTATTGTCTATTTACCAGATACGCGGTGCGTGAAAAACGAAAAAATGTCGAAACTCTTGATCGTACTTTATGCAAATGCGGTAAAAATAAAAAAATCGACTTTTCGTGACATTAAAAAGAAAATTTGTCGAAGCATTCGATCGAATTGAGAATCAGCGGCGTCGAAAATAAAAATTCAATCGATACGTCGATCGTGGAGTTTGCAGATTAATTTGACTCGCGAAAACTTCGTTTTTCAAGGTTTTTTCTTAAACACAAACATTGTTATTGCCGCGGGATAAAAGTGGTGACAAAATTTATACGGCTGGCGAGGCGTTTCGCCGCCGTAGAGTGGCGCCGCCTGGCGACAGAACTACGCCCGAAACTCTCGATGCTGTGGAACGCGGGGGTGATCTCTCACGCTCTCTCTCTCCCTCTCGGTCGCACCCTCATCCCCACCACTGCGACCAACCACTCGGGAGATCCGAAGGCACTTTCTGTCCCTCTTTCCCGCTCTTTATCGCGCTCCACAAATTTTGCTCTCTCGCTCCTGTCTCTATCGCTTGTTCGCTTTTGCTCCTTTCCTACCGTTCTCGCCTGTGGAGGAGGGCATCCTAAACCCTATCGGAGGATGCTGCAACCCCCACCCGTATTTATCGGAAATATCGGTGACTTCAACGGCCTGATCGGAAAGAAGGGTTCATTCCATCGGACTCCTCCGCACGCTCTTTATTTACGTGAGTCAAACTTTCTCCTTTTCTTATTTTTTTAAACAATAATTACTCCAATTACAAATTCTTCGTTTCTTTTCGCTGACTATAAAAAATTGCTCACGATGAACTGATTCAAATTTTACTTCTCTATGCCTCGACGTTTTTCCGAATCGATACTTCGAGTCAAACAAAGTTGAAAAAAAAAAAAACAAACATAATTATTGAAACGACGGGCAAAAATATACTTGAGATTTTTTATTCTCTCTGCGGCCGGGCGAGGGGCTATTTTTGTTTAAAGTCTCCATAAAGATTCACTCATCGATAGTGCCATCGTTTTAAAAACTCGATTTGAATGAGAAATTTTAGTTGAAACTGAAAAAGTATTTCGAAGAAGAAAGGATTATAAAAAAATGAATAATTTGATGAAAGGTTCGATTTCCCATGGTCTGCATGGGGGTCGGGGAAGGGTTGAACGAAGGTATGTTTCGAGTCCTCGAAGGTCGATGTAGGGGTTGAAACATGTCATGATGGATGAGCATTTGATCGGGAATAAAAATTCATGAAGAGGGACAGAAAGCGAAGCGACACGTATTTTGAGGGGCGAGATTTATCGAAGTATCGGACTGCTGCTGTGGGATAGAAGTTTACATTTTGAAAAAAGTGCCTAAGGTATAGATACATGAATAGGAAAGTAGCCAGGGAATCTTTTTGCCGCGAGTATCGTGGGAGTCAAACCTCAGAAAGCGAAGGGGTGGGCGCGAGAGATTCGAGAGTGCCGCTGGAGCAACCGCGATGAGAACGAAAGAGAGACGGAGAAAAGGATGAGAGAGTGAGAAACCGGCGCGCGCCAAGTAGAAGGGGTTTTCGCGAGAGCATGCGCCAGGAAGGGGTGAACTTGGGCGCAGGTTCTGACCCTCTGCTTTCCCCACTTCCAGCATACTCTCCACTACGAGCTACGTATATATATATATCGTCTCCCTTCCTTTGCCGATGCTCCCCAACTGCGTTCCGATCTATTTTACCTTTCGAAACTTCGCAAACTTAGGCCGACAGAAAAATCATTTTATTTCACTCGATGCCTTCGGAATAAATAATAAAATAAAATACTCGGTTTGATATTTGTTAATTTGGATATTTAGATATTTGTTGATTTAGACAAAATATTTTACAAATACTTTCCGGGATGAATTCGAATTTGAAATTAATTTTTTTCGAAGTCGAGAAATCGTAGCGAAGTGATTTCCCAGGAAATTCAAAGTTTTCAAAATTCATCTATGGGTCCGTCCATCCGGATGTTTAAATATATTTTTTTACCATATTTGACAAACACGATCTTGTAGTTTTCCTATCATCGTGTAGGGCTCGTCACTCTCCAGCTTTTAGCACCTAATCGATAAGGTTTCGTTTCTTCCAAAGCCGAGCCGAGATGTATCTCGAATCTCACGTCCATCGAGCGAGCGAGAAGATGAGAAAGAGAGGCAGAGAGAGAGACGAAGAAATAGCGATATCGCGACGCGACGGGCGAGTAGGGGAGTGAAGGGAAGGGAATGCAAACGGTGCGGGACTTCCGGTTTCCTGAGATTTTCCGACCAAGCACCGACTTCCTGCCACTGCTGCTTTTACTGCTGGGATAGGGAAACAGAGGGATTGCGCAGGGTAAGTACGAATGAGAGAAAAAGATAGAAACAGAAAATGTGTTGAAAGCGTATTGGCGTATAGCAGCACTTCTTCCCTAAGGAATCGAAAGTTCATTCGAAACATAGAAAAGTTTGTTTCTCATGATAAAACTTGAAAAATCGATTGGAATGACACGAGGCAGTCCGTGTTTTTTCCTGCTCTACGATTCCCCCATCGTGCGTCATGGAAAACGATTCGAAATGTTCCTCAAAAACAAAGATTTTTATTTATTTTCTCATCATTTTTTCTAATGTGAATTATTTCATGAAAATGACGTATGACGAAAGTCGAATCGCGTGCCTACGCGAGAAAAGGGCGAATTCTATATTTTTTAGACACGCGATATTCGACTCTCTCTCTTCGCACTGCGGGGTGAAAAAAAGTGGATTGTTTAATGGCTCTATTACGAAAGGTATTTCGCACGTGGTAGAATTCGAAAATTGTTAGGGAGAGAGAATTTAACAGGGGCATTAAAGATTATTTACGATAAAGTCAATATTAAACTTTTCGAAATGACACTTTTTCAAGCTGTTGCGAAGTCTCTCTTCGTGATTTTGAGACATAATAATAAACAATCGACTCTAAGTGCGCTTCCGGCAATAAGATATGCATTTGTAGAACGCCTATTTAGAGTGTACTGTTTTTTTTTTACGAGACACATATAGGCACAAACGCAACCGTTATTATGGTGAAATTGAAATCTTTGCGCGTTCTCGAGCTTGTGGCCGTTTCACCGTTTTACACTTCGCTAATTACCCATTGTTACTGTTTTTTCTTTTATATTTACGTTTTTAATGCCCCTGTCTCGAGAACACAATAACGACAACGATTTTCCGATAAAAGCAAACGCGTACGCGTCTACGTAAATACACATAACCGCCCGCGCGCGTTCGACTTTACAAACTGGCCTCATATACAGCAATTCTCTCTTACACGTGACGAATTATTAAACACTTGTGTACCTTTCTCGCGTCTATACACTAAAAGATTTTCATAAATATCCCATGAGATGGAAACGTAATCATAAACCTCCAGGAAATACGATTTCTTTATTGCGATCGACATTTCGTTCGGAATTTTTTCGAAAGCATTTTGTCGTTTAGTTCCATTAGAAATTATTTTCTCAAAATTACTGACGAATGTTGGAATAAATGTTTGAATTTCGTTTTTCCATCATTTTCAAACTCATCGATTTTTTTTCTGTCACTTTTTTTTCGTTGATGAAAAATCGATATTCTTGCTTTCGAGAAATGCACGAAAAAAATTGTCTGCAGGCTGTTGAACGCTATATGCATCTGAACCCTTTTACTCTCTCACGGAGTCAATATGCAAGTTAGAATGTATTTTTGTATACTGTACTCGTATTCGCTGTTACTTACCGTAGCTTTTTGCTTTCGCTCTTAATCTTGGCTCACCGATCATAGCGAGCCGCGATGTAGGCCTCCAGGATGTCCATGGGATCATATTTCGCCTTAAGTGCGACACACGAGACCGTCGTCGAGTCATAGAGGGAATAGACGATTACAAAAGGGATATAGAACTCTAGATTGTCGGTATTCAAGGCAACGAGTGCTTTTTGACGTACTTTGAATGTTTTGTTCTCATCTTTTCTGTAATACTGATATGTTTCATCCCATTGTTCAGTTTATAGTCCGCGGTATAGTTAAAAAATTTTATTACGCCTTTTTCTACGAACATCGATTAATCTCATTCGCAATGAAATATTTATCCGTTGACGTGCATAAACTTGGTCCCGATGCATTGGGTCAATTTGACCCAAAGTTTCACACTGGTTTTTTATCGACAAAAGTCAGAAATAAAAAAAATGGTTGAAGAAGTTGAGAGCGATCAGAAATTTGATAAAGATTGTGCAGTTCAGAAAACTCGAATTCGTCCGAATTATTAAATTTTTTTCGTTGAAATTGAATGAATATAAAATTCGTCAGTCACTTCCCACCGTTGTGTAATATCAGTTATAATTTTAGCTTGTCCTCAGACATTTATGGATCGCTCGAAACTATCGAATTAATTAACATTCACACCTGCACCGACACTGATGGAGCCATTGCTATCTTGCTATAAATATATTAGCTTTTATCTATATATCTATCAAGAAAGCTGTCGTCGTATTGAAATAGAAAGAAAATTTTATATTTCGACCTCATTAGCAACGTGAAACGTGTCAATTTGCTTCTGAGGTTTTCGCGAAATTTCGTACCAATGTGACAGCTAATTCGATGCAACCGAAACGCGATCGACTGACGAGAGTGACACCACGACGATTCATCATTTACTCAACTATTTCCAGAGGATTATTGCCTCGTAGATATTTTCAGATTAACGTCTTGATTGACAGCGATGTGGTGGAAAAAAAAAACCAATAAATTGATACAAAAATGGACGTAAAACGAAGTAACTCGATTTTTCAAAAATGAATTAGTTTTACAGTTCTCCATTATTAATCGAGTTTCGACGACGTTCCAGAAAAACCTGAAAAATTGTCGGTGTGCACTTTCAGTAATAATTGCCCATCGATTCGTTCGTTTCCACAGTTTCAAATAGAAGAATCTCCAATAAAATTAAAACTCACCATTCTTATGCCGAAGTGAATTATTATCGACTTTACGTCAAGCACGTCCGCCAGATATTACGAATGCTCTGCACTTCAAAGCTTCATAAATAATTCATTTGATCTGTAATTAAAATTATCCCGAACTCATTTTTGACGTTGACTGATCTGGCAGTGCACCAAACTGTCCACTTTAATGCGTATGATTATTCGAAAGGTGAATATAAAAAAATACAATACGAATGTTTGTGCAGAAATGACATGGAAGTTAACCAACATTTCCGGATAAACGTGGACAGGAAAGTACGTAAAATATCGGCGACGATTCACGATGGAATTCACGCGTATAAATTCAAACAATTATTATTTGTGGAAGCATCGAAATGGAAGTCGAACTTTTTTATTTTCTTTTGCAACGCACAACGAACGAATCGATGTTTGAAGATTCACAATAATCATAACAATAACAATTATTTTTATTATTACGGATCGTACGTAGCAATGAAAATACCAAACGACGCGTGAAATATTGTCGAATTGTTTCGTAACAATTTCTGGGTTATCGATAAAGCGTGGCAAATGAACGGAAACCATCCAATCGTTTCTGGTCCGAAGATTTCATTGGCAATGAGCATTTAACAATCTATACAAACGTAACATTAAAAAGACACAAAATTGATAATCATGCGAACTGAATTCGGAAACGAAAAGCAGAAGCAATGCAAACGACATTCAATTGTTTCGCTACACCGATCGCACATATTGAAATTGAAAGGTCCTTGTTTTCGGTTCAGACAGGAAAATAATGCGATGATGTTGGCAGTTTTTTTGAAATCCTTTCTATCGAAATTCACGATTCAAGAAATTGCGACTGTGACGCTGAATCAACTGCTCGATGAACTTACTAAACGATTAAACGTGCGCGAGCGTGTGTCCATACGTATATAAGAGCAGTTCTGAGAACATTGCCAATTCGAACGGTACGGAATTCTCATTGAAGAATTAACTCTTTCTGTTTCCATCTCAGATTTCGATTACGATGCAATTAATCGATTTATTAATTTGTGCTTACGTCGATTCGTTCAAGGCGATATAAACATATAAAAATAAATATACAAAGAATAAATGAAATACGAGCATACGTGAGTAATTACGTAACATTGAGATTGCTAACAAACTAAAAAGCTACTTAGTTATTTATCATTGAGTAATCCTTCAACGAGACATTACAAGAATGTTCAATATTCTCAAAACAATTGAATGAATTCCTCCAATTCCTACGCGATCATATTTTCATTTGAATAATTTTATTTTCCATCCAACAATAGCGAACGGAAGGACTTGAATTCTCTATAGAGATATCGATCTCCATGGCATTTCGTATTACAAAAAACTAAAGAGCTCGATAAAGTGAATATAGAAAAATCTATTCCACACACCTTTTCATACGACCGAACGTTTGAGTCTCCGAGTATAACCCATGAAAACTTCGACACACACACACACACTAGCCACGCACATGCTTCCATTTATAAAAGCATATACACACGCACATTTATTTTGCCCCCATCCATGGAGGGTTTACCCTCAGGTGTCCGCTACGAGTTTGGTGCGATGGCGGAAAGAGAGAGAAGGACAATTTTGCTCGAGAAGAGAACTAGAGAAAGAGAGACGGAAAGTACACATGGACATATGTGTACAGTGCATGAGCAGAGCAGTAAATATACAGAGTATAGTGTGTCGGATAGAGGTGGGAGTCACATTCCCGCCGAGATTAATTCAGAGCAAAGAGGAATTTAGCACCTATCTCTCGGCGGCCATCGCTACGGCATATGCTAGAGCCTTCCAACATATATGCATACACACATCCATGTCCTACAGCAGGAAACATATGTATGAGAATCCTCAACTGTACACGGGCGTACTCATCGCTGCAGTGGCAACTGCATCCCTCCTCCCCCGCGCTTTTCTTCGACGTTCTTCGGTTTCTCAGTCTATTTCTTTGCTTCACTCTCCCTCTCTCTCGCTCTCTCTGCCACTCGCCTTCTCTTTCCACAACCGCCGTACGCTCAAGCGTTTTCGAGCAATTATTTCAGCAACATTGCAAAACAATCGCTACCGGCTCGAGCCACGAGCACTCTGCCAACGGCAATATACCGTCGCGCTGTACAAATGTGTCGATGGCTTCAACACAAAAGGACGCACGACTCACGGCTCCCTTCGCCGAGCTACGTCTTTTCGAGCTTTCTCATTTACCGGCATTTGTGTTCGTACATGTACATAAATTTGTATATTATGTCTCTATGTGTTGGTTTGATCTGTGTGCATCTCTCTTTGCACATATATATACAGGATGAATGATGCCACTGGATCAGCGACGTAATAGCTGGACGTGCAACAGCATCGAGCAATCGCAGTATATGCAGCACGAGCATACTGCGCCAACGACTCGAATTAAATAAATTGTTTCGAATGACGAAATCGAGCGTGTCCCGCTTTACAACAATAACCGCGAATTTTTCAACGCTAATCGCAACGCTTCAAAGAATGGATTGGCCAAGTTTGACGTTCGGGTGAAAACGAGTGTAAATACTCTATAAAATCCAAAGAATCACTGCGAAAAATCAAGTTTTGTCGAACGTTTATTTGGCTAACGAATTTACCGCGTGGTTTCATGAACATTTTGTGATCCGTTATAAAGGGCAACCATAGACGTTAATGTGCACTGAATAAAATTTATTCACCGTGTGTGCGTTTTTTTTTTTTTTACGGAAGTTTGTAGCGAGGCCACGAATAATAAATAATTAGAAATATTGTTACTTCGCCTCGTTATAATAACAATTTCCATACAATCGTTCGTAATAATTATGTCAAAAAATAAATTTGAATAGTTTTTTAGTCGAAACGATGGGGAAGTGCTTCCTGTCTATACGATCACGAAACGAATTCCTCTCTCCCTGTTTGACTCTCCGATGTTTCATGAAAGAGCATCGAGGCGAAACCGAAATATATCGCGAGAGACACATATAATAAGCTGCTTAATAATCAATGCGTACAGCCTCCTGTCTCTTTCTCTCTTAGTACAACAATAATTATGATTCGGGTACGAGAAGAATGGAGGGAACGAGTATGCAAAGGAGAGCACACCAAGCAGAATCCCGAACTGGTTTCAGACAATAACGTCTCTTCTCTCTCCGTTTCTCTTCGAGCAACGCCAAAGAGAAGAGAACCGCATATCGTAGTAACAAAACAACCACGTTCGTACACCGATCCACCAAGAAAAGGTGTACAACTATAATAAAATTATACACGTACGAGGCTACTCTCGTCGCTTCGATACGCTCTCGATTATTTCGTAATTTCGATATGCTAAGCGCATATTCGTTAGAGGGGCATTTCTTTTATTGCGTCTCTTTTTCTATCTCATAAAACATGCACTCTACGATGCTAATGAGAATCCAAATTTTTCTCACGTTTCCAAATACATCGTATGTCTGTGTGTGTGTGTGCTTTGCGTCTCTCACACACCGAATCTTTTGGCGTTTATATTTTAATCTATGCAAAATGAAATATTTCATATTTGGCATAATTAATTTTCTACTGTGTTGATCAATTTTATTTTAGTACCCGAGCTATATTCTCAATATATTTCGTGTGGAATATATGTTGAATTTTTTTCGATATTAAAACGTTGAGATGCCTTATTAATTGAACGGTTGAGAAGTGATTCAAAGTAACGAGTGTCGCGGTATTTTTTCATACAGAAAGGAATCCCCTTTCCAAAAAGTTTCATGCGATTTATCGTCGTGACTGCTACTGCGAGTTTCTCAATATTATTGAGCATTGAAAAATATTTTTTTTTGTTGTCGTACAAAATGAACGAGACGAGCGACAAAAAATGAGATTTGATCAACGAATCAATCTTTTGGAACGTCCCGCAACCTGGGCATGCAAACACGTCGACCGGTGTTCCGGAGAGTTCGTTTTGTGGTTTTTTTTTTTTGAGATCGAAGGAAGTAGAAAAAGTATTGCATAGGCAGATGAGCAAGAGTTTAAGCTTAGGGCAAAAAAATGTCTCGGTGAGAGCCTGAGATACCGAATTCGATGATGCGTCACAGCAGGAAGTGGGAATGAATTTTCCTCTCGCGATGGAGCCACGCAGAAGCTTCCTCTTTTTCATCATCGAGATATATTCTCACCTTTTTCGCGGCAGAGGCTCGAACGTGGCAAACGATAAATAAATAATATGCATATATGTACAAACGCGTATCCTGGGAACACTCGAAGCTATCTGTCAATCCGGACAGGGAATTGAAAGAGATTCGGATTAATGGCTCGCATCCTTGATCAGGAAGGATCGCATCCGGATGCTCCGTGCGTGATATAGAAAAAAAAACCCACGGTATATATGCGTAGATGCACGTTTATATAAAATACACGAACCGATACAATGAGAGGAAATATCCGAGATATGCAAATGCTCCTTCCCGATCATCTTCGGAGGGGAGATTCTGCGGCGAGAAACCGAGAGCACTGGGGAGATGAGGCCGCCGGCCATCGTCATTGCATTGGGGTGTAGAAGAGCATCAGCCAGTGGGGAAGGGATAAAGGGATGTCAGGAGAAAGAGCGAGAGAGAAAGCGAAAAGGAGGGGGTTGTTTCTGCTCGCGGAAGGGTTCGAAGACGAACACATGTTCCGAAAATTTGCATACCTCCCGGCAATTTGCATACGAAGAAATTTGCATCGTCCATGCATTTGCCAGGACGACGAGACGATACAACGGGGAATGGAGAGAACGAGAGAGGGCGACGACACTCACAAGCATTCTCGACGACGGAAGGACCAAAACTCTTCTTTCTCTCACTCACGCTATACCGCACCAAGATACCTACACAACTATATCTATTGAAAGGATATCGGCGCGCGAAGAACCGAAGCAGAGGGTGCATCAACGAAAAAACTATGCATATGTACAGCGAGAGGACCAGCCCTCGAAATAAAGAATAATACATTAAGGGGTTAAAATGCCTACTAATGCTTTTATGCTATGGGACTCCATCGGATGATACCCTTTTTTTTATTACTCTACATTTTTTTCATCGACCATTGTGGGAAGGGAATCTAATGTATTTTTTCTACGGATTTAATGTCACAAATCTAGGAGATAGACAACTTGCCATAACAATGACTACTGCAATGTAATTTCAAGTGCACCATCACGTTTTGAACATCCAAAAACTCATTTTTTATCGTTGATCGAGGAAAATCTTTTGAAAAATCTGTTGCTTATTATTTCCTGAAAAAAAATAATCGGGCAACTAATTCTGGGGCTATTCGTTCATCGTAGGAAGCTCGAAACGTTTACAAAGATTTTCGGCTACGAACGAAAATAATTTTCTTACTTAAAACTAATTGAAACAGTCGAGTGTCTTTTTTCTAAAAAGTGTAAAAAATGGAATTTGTTCGTTCACGTTTCGTTGGGATTCCCGAGGAACATGGAAAAAGGTCGATTTCTCTCGTTCCTGCAGCAACAGAACGAAAATAAAACGCAAGAATAACCTACGACCCGATTCTTGCTGCGTCGGGGTTCACGCTCCGATCAAAGCTTCGATCTTGAAAGTGTTTCTACCTGTCGCTCTTTGTGAAATGGATCAGTCGAGTTCCACTCGATGGCACGTATTATGCACCGTAACCAATTCCCCAGCATCGCTCTGGAAAAATCGTTCTCACCCACTATAATGAAGCTCCCGCCTCACTAAGTACAAATCTCTACTGCAAAAAAATCCAGAGAGTTTCGTCAGTCGTTGAGATATTTTGCAATTTTCAATATTTTCTTGAACACATTTTTTCCAAGTCCTTTATCTGAAGAAATACCCGAAATTATATTTCCTATCGCGGGTGATGGTACGGACCCGATCAGTTTGCTTTACTTCAAAATTTCTGGTTCATGGTCTTACGTTTAGAATTCCATGAAAATCGCCATCGTAGTAAAATGTTGAATAGAATTTTTTCAGTGAATACTTGACACTTTTTAATGAGGAATTTGGTTCAATTTTTTTCTGGTCCATCGAAACAGTCCATGGCGGATTTATGGTTTGAAAAAGAATTCTGGGGGAAATGAGATAAAATTGTGGACCTACTTTATGAGTTAGTGTCAGAACTTGGTTATCCGAATGCTGAAATGCTGTTGAAAATGGAACAGAAAAATAAAAGTTTGTTTTTGAAAATTCCTCGATTATCTGCCGAAAGATCAAAGATCGTGCCGATCGCGATAAAATTTTGATAGAACAAAGTCGAAATGTGTGATCAGAAAACAAAACGGATGAAAAATTAATTCTTTTCCTTATCTATGTACGCGTACGGCATTGATAATGTTTGTAATAGGAAATCGAATGGCTCGGGCCTGCTTAAATGGGTCATAGCACTCACAAATGAAATAGAACCGAATGCAAAGAAACTATCATACCCAAAGGGCATTCCAGAAGCACTACCTGAGTCGTGTCGGATCACGTGATCCCAACTAGACTTTCTCGATCTTGATCGGCGTCTCTATTGATCGGTTACGATCGACGAGGGTGAGCATTGTGTATACATACTTCGGCCTTCCACCTTTATATACAAAAGACCCTCAACTCGTACCCTCTTTCTCAAGAGAGCCTTTTTTCTACATATCAACAGGATTTAACGAAAATAACTCCTCTGTCGAAAAGCAAACATTCAACGAGAGTGGAACACACCGGAATCCTATTTTCCCATAAAAAAAAGTCAACTCTCAGTTGACGCGATGAGCTTCAGGTTTCAGTTTGGTAAATCATGATAATTCGACGCTGAAAAAATAGATTCGTGCTGAAAATGACCGAGTGAGCGTTAGCTTCATGATTCACTGTGCAAAAAATTGTCTGTCGTTCAAATTAATTCGAGGCAACGAAATCGACTTTGATTACGTGTGATCGATTAAGCACGAATTAGGGAAATTATGAACTCGTTGCATTCGCCCCAATGACATTGAGTGCGCATATATATGCGTAAAAGGCGAACGCTGGTCCGCCTCGAAATTGATTCGGGACGGAAGATCGAGTGTTTGGTTCACATCGTGGTAAAAGAATATAGTTTAGGAGCACGTAGCGTTACGTGGCCAGGAAATATAGTAAAATATGCAGAATATTAGCGGAACGCGATGCTAATCCGTGCTCATCGATCCGGCAACCCTTTTCCAGAGCGTAGAACGGCGATGTTGATGATGATGATGATGATGACGATCGGAGTCTATGGTAAAGGCATATGAGGCTATACTCCGACGATGCGTGTAACCAGTATATAGCATCGAACGTCGACCTTGGCACGATATATGCCTCTCTCGTCCTTTTTTTACACCTGGCCCAATGGCAGCAGGTCTTCCCTCAATTTCGTACTTTCATCGAATGCTACCGAGCAGGTAGGCTCGAGTAGCATGACTGGTAGCTCGGGGCAACAACAGGCTTTCCAGCCCTTCTGCAGAAAAACCATAAACATTGTTACGATCTTCACTTTCGCAGATCCACTGATCGAAATAGTTTGCGTGAAGCTCGAAATCATCAGGAATCATTACGCGTTTTGATGTTCAGTTTTCGTTCAGCGTCCATCCGACTGAAACCCCTGAGCCACGAGCTGAGCCATGCACTGAAAACAAAATTTCACTGGAAAAGATCAATATTTCGTTCACTGCAGCAAAACTATTCTAGAAAGTCTCTTCTAGAGCAAATTTTGAAGCAAAAATCCTGTCAAAATGACGAACATTTTGAAATAATCCAAAAAATTTAGTTTACCATATTTAAAAAAACATCGACGATTTTTAACAAAATTTAATTTCAAGTGTGCAATCACATATTCGAATTCACTGAACCGTACGTGTCAGCAGTATCGCGAGAAGAAAAAATTCATGACCGACGATTTATGGACGATTGTTTAGTTTTGAATCTATTCAATTTAGTGTAATTATACACGGAAATCGGCTTGACTCACGCATTTCATTACATCGTGAGATCCGAGCAAGTTTAACATTGCTCAATCCATACGCAATGTATCTGTATGTGTAAACAGAAACGTAAGAGTCGTTGACGTTCGGTTCTTTGCTTCGCATGCGTTGGCACGTATCCCTTCATATAACTACACGCACGTACAATATAAACTATATAGCTATATATGCCCATAATGTGTATATATAGATATATGTGTGGAAGCTTGAGCGTGGATATGGTAATTTCACCGGCATCGCCAGATATGTAAATAAGTTAGATTTGAGTTCTGCGGCAGCAGCAACACCGCGAGAACGATGAGTTCTAAGCAAGTTGGACGAGTGTGCGGGTTCGATGGGAACTATTACGCGCACTCTTACGAAAGTTTTTTTGTATAAGAAGGCCAAGGGATGTAAATTATAATGCACATATATATGCGGATAGATGGATCGGATATATATATATGAAGGTATAGCTCTTGGGGTTAAGCGCCTTAGTGGCCGCTCACGTATGATGATCCAGACCGCTGCATCGGATCCAGATTTATTGGTTTCCCCTTCCGATCAGCCAAATTTCATCCCCCTCCCTCTCGTACTTGAGAGACTCTTGTGAGAACCGGAAGCTTTGGATTTAACGATCTTGATTCGGTGCTGAATATTTTTTCGATGAATTTTTATTTGGAAGGAGGGGTGGCACGAATTTCCGCGATAGCTCGTATCGAGCTTTCACCACGAACAAATAGAATGACGCCATAAATGTGGTGTTTACCGGTTTTTTTTTTTCGCTTCTTTTCATTTTAATTTATTGTTTTTCGACGCGTGTAGTGGAACGACGGCGATAAATCGCGAAAAAGGAAGGCTAAATGGAAAAAAATCGTTAACAAGAACCAGTTCGGCAAGCTATCAAAGGTACACATCCGTAGCCGAGTTTGTGCCGATACGCGAGTACGTGATGCGCATTATCATAAGAACCGCGATGTGACACTGTTGTAAACTTTGTACACGGATCCTTCGGAGGGGACAAAAATCACATGAGTCATACACATGTCTATTAAAATAAAAGGGAAACGAAATAATAGCCATGAGCTGGGTTTGAATTTAAAACTAAAAATGTGCCCTGGTTTCCGATGTAAAGCGAGCGATAACCGCCTACTTGAATAATTCGATCGTAATGTGCTCTCAAATCTTAACTTATTCAGCCAAGAACCGTTTTTTTTCGAAAACTCCAACCTCGTCTGATATTTGGATAAGCACCATTTCGAGAAAATACTCATTTCGTTTCATTTTTCATTTTACCATTCGTTTTTCAAAAGATTATTTTTTTCCTCATTATTCCAACGGCTCCGTGATTTATTAAATATTTTAATTACCAAATCGTTCCATCCAATTATCCTCCGGGAGAATCGATCTTCGTGTGAACATTCCCATAACAATTGCGGTTAATCGGACTGATAAAAAGTTGTAAAACGCCAGTTTTAATATGCGGAAGTTTCTGATTCACGTGTTAAGGAACTAAATTGCGAGCTGTTTATATCTTCATTCGCCTCCCGCTCAGGAATTTCCAGTTTCGATGATTACGTTTGTTGCTTCGTCCGGATGGCAATAAAAAAAAAAAAAAAAAAAAAAAAAAAAAAAAAAAAAAAAAAACTGTAGCTGCGTCTCGAGCTGCGTCTGGCATTATGTCTGTCTTGGGAACTCCGAATAAAGATAATAAAACAATTATTGTCAAAAATTTGCAGACATCAGAGCGAGAAACGAATCGAAGAATCGTAAAAATAAAAATAAAAAAATAAAAACAAAAAACAGCATTCATCTAAACATTTGCACGTGTCGACCTAACGACTCATCACGACGAAAAAACCTCTTGCCACAGAGCACGCAACGTCATTTTGCACCGCTGATAGGAAGAGAAACTAAAATATAAAAAAAAAAAGAAAAAAATTTATTACCAAAACTAAAAACTATTCCATCCATTCGATACGTTTTTTAAATTCCGTTAATTACATAAAAATTTAAGGATATTCGTAAAAGTCATATCCGGCTATGTCCCAATGTTATCTTTATTCAATAAAGTCCGCTCGTTAATTATCCTGGATGTTTATGTATTTGCATGAAATAGTTGGATATATTGTCGACATGTTTATGTGTACGATAGAGTGTTTGGGTATTGTTCTCGTCAGCTGCGCCAGTTTGCAAACTTCCTCTCATCAAATACGTCTATACACGCAGGTAGCCTGCGCGGTAAGCATATATGTCTATAGATGCTTTTTCTTGTATTTGCACACTATATTTCGATAAGAATCTCGTCTCTTTTTATTTTTTCGCCACCGCAGAAAAACAGACAGGGGAGAGCAATGCATCGATTCACAATCTGCCGATCGATCGATAGATTCACGATGAAGATAATGCGCTTTCTGACCAGGCGCCGAGTGATGATATATATATATGTATATACCGACGTCTATACATACATATTAACATGAAGCGATAGGTGCCGCTGTGGCACCTGCTCGCACGGTGCGAGCCCCCTCTCTTCCGATGGCTACAGCCCCACTCTCTTTCGTCATAGTGTGCTCAGTGCATACACATGCATTTTCGTATGCGTACACAGTCGAACGTTCTCGGTGCTTGTATATGAATTCATGTACAGCAAACACAGTGGAATTACTAAAGTGTGTAAGTGCTACTGCTGTTTCTATAGAGTATCGAATACACGCACACATCTATAGCCAACCGCCGTACCCCGTCACGCGTCTCTGAACAATGGCATTAATAGGCCCTGGCGAGTTATTAATTGCTGGTGCCCGCCGGATATAACTGTCTATAGCTTCTTGTACTTGTATTACTTATGGATTCGTACACATATAGTACGTCTTTCATTTATATATATATATTTTTTCTATAAACAGCATTTATGTTTCTATTTTTATTGACAATGTTTTTGCGAATATGATTATTTTTCTAATTGTAGTTGTTGCGGGGATTGGAACGTTAGGATTCTGGTTTGGATCTTCCAATAAAGTCGAATGATTCTCTCGATTTTCAGGAATCTGTGGGAATTCGAAATACTTGTAAGTTTATTTCAATTAATTTTCATTGTGCAATATTCACTTTCCATTTTCTCAGGAATTTGCAGTCATTGCACGACTATGGAGAAGTGAAATAATCGGAATTGTTCGATGAGTTGTAAAAATCATTCAGAAATTGATGAAAAATTGCAGATACGGTGGAAAATATTTTATCTCAATTTTGCAGATGCTCGGACATCGAAATCCTTTTTGTCTCTGAAAATAGCGTTTTCGTAAATATATGCTACGTCAGTTTATCTTGAAATCTGGGAGACGGTTTTTGATGGATATCTGCAAAGGAAAACTTTGCACGTCGACCAAATCATTTTCGAGACTTGTTTGTCTCAAACGTCATTGTTTTTTTTTGCCGCTAGTAATGATGTGTAGAAAAAATTGACGGAATTCTGAGGTAATGATTAAAATCTTTGACGTTTTGCAAAAAAACGCATTTCGAAGAATTCCGCCCGGGCGAATACGAGTTTTTTTTTCTTTTCTTCTTTTTAATTCGAAAAAAATATTTCCTGTTATTTCCATGGTCGCGAAAAGGATGATGCGAAAGTTGTTTCGGAAAAAATGCGGCATTATCTTTTTTCATTAAATTTTCCACTTGCATTGAAAACTGTGAATTTTGGTGAAATAAACGGGAAGTTGTTTCGATCCATATATTTTTTTAGTGCAACAGAAAAATTTGAATGAACTGAATCGCGAATCTTAATCAACAGTACAGCAGTAAATTAATCGGCTTAGCCAAGTTTTTGATAATTTCGTCGATTCCAAAATCAGGATACTTTAATAAGGAGGGATGTAAAAAAAGTGAAGTAGTTTGATCGATAAATTCAGAGCTCGATAAAGAGTTGGAGCTTAATTGCAGTTTTTCTTTTCTATTTAATTTTGCACAGTGCGGACTTTGGTTGGTAAAAGGAACACGCGAGATTGATGCATGTCTGGATGCAATATTCTTAATGTGCACGTGGTTTTTATTTTTTTCACACTCTCAATGTCGTTGTTCGCTTATTTCCGGTTGAGCGTGTGATGCCCTTCCATAGCTTTGGCAAAAGTTAGTGAACTGGGTGTACATGTTGGCGTATGTGTGAGTGAAAATTGTTAGGCCGTTGTAAAATTCATCTTTATGATCAATCTACGAAAACGATGACGACAAAGATGACGACAATGACGGGGACGAGAGAGACTATCCGAGGAATAATATGGCTTATACGAAGAGTCTCAGCGCGTAATTAAGAGTGAGCGCAAACTGTCGGGCTGATTAATAGAGGACGGTGTGTGATAATCAAAAGGAAGTTATACGCGAATGGCAAAGAAGTCAGGGGTAAAAGAATAGAAACGACTGGATATAGTAAAAGAGAGCGAGAACGATAAAATAAAGCGAAAGACAGAGACTTAACAACGCACGAGAAAAAATGAAGTTCTGGTTGACTGCGTATATAACCTTAATATGTATATATAGTGCCCGATGCCATCTCACTGACATGACTGACTTCCTTTGTGTCCACTGAATGTTTCCGAGATATTAAACACTCGTTATGGACAGAACCATATTCAATACATCGCTCTACCTTTGATCAAAGATACGAAAACACTTTTTTTCCTCCACATTATTTATTGCTGTCCGTAAAATTGAGTTTCGTGTTATTAATTTGACCTCGAACGTGCATCAGCGCGTATGCTGCAGTTTATATTTAATTTTGCAAAATTTTATTGTTTCTTTCAAGTCTTTTTTTTTTTGGTGGTCCGCAGTTTGTCTTTGAGCCTTTTTCTTTGCATCGTAAGCTAATTTCATGCGTGCTCTCTGGGACAGAAATACGTAAAAAGGGCCACCAAGGGTCGAGCAGTCGTCTAGCTGTGGGCACTGCGAAAACAATTATTAGGCCAGGAGCCTGCGTCAAGAATGTACAGTCATCTTTAGAATGTCGAGAATTTTTCAAAACTCATTTTCACAAAATCTTCCCTCGCGAATGCTGCGCTAATTATACTCTTTCAAGTTGATGAGTATGAAGATAATATAGAACGTAATAAATTATGAGAAAAAAGTATTAACAAAAAAAGTAGAAAAATAATTCGCATCGAGATTTATTTAATTATCATTACTAGAAAAATAAATAACGATTTTATCAGTCGTTCGAAAATCTGTGATACATTTTTCGTAGTTTTCTTAGCAATCAAGTTTTCCAATTATTTTTATTTTTTATTGCAATTTTATTTTTAAAGAGTTCCATTAAATATTTCCCACTCCGTTCAATCTTACTGTTCCCTTCCGCTTTCTCAGCGTCACTTGGGCGCATACAATTAACTGGAGGAGCGGGCTGAAGAAGAAATTCGTTTTTTTTTTTCATAAAAATTAATTTTTAATGCTACTTCTCACGTCCGTGATGGATTCACTCGATCCTGTTTCTATGAGAAACAAAATTGTACTCGTTCGGCCGAGGTTTTTACACACACATTCACGCGTGTACACATTTTGATATTTTTGATGTACGTTATTGCCAGAACTCGTAAAATTTCAGACACTGCAATGAAAGTCGAGCAAATGACTTCTTTCCCACGACAAAAACGACGGAGAGAGACAGAGAAAGAACGTTCACAAAGTGTATACATTTTTAAATACATTTCTACGTATGAGTACGTGAAGCGAGAGAGAGCGAGAGAGAGCGAGAGAGAGCGAGAGAGAAAGAGATTAATATCGCAAGGTTCACGCTCGACTCGTTTCGCGGCTGTTTTTCGGCCTCTCTGTTGAGATTAAAAGTTTGAAACGGCCAAGTTAATGAGATGTGGATGAGGCGCGAGACAGAATAGAGAGCTATATTGTTATGTTGGAAGGATATACAGGATCAGAAGCAGAGGGCACGAGTACGAGTGGCCGATTCGAACCAACGCGGTTCATTTGCTCTCTCAGAGTTCTTCTTCTAATGATTACTTGCCATCTTTCCATATATATGGACAATTTCAAATCTAATATCTCTCGAACTTTAATCTCATTGTTTCCATGGCGTGTTCAACTTCAACAATGTTCATTTAGTCCCATACCGAAAATCCATTTCTATTTGAGAGAATTTTTAACCGATAATAATCGCTGGATCTCGAAAATGGGTCCAGATTTTGTAGAATCTTTCGGTGGGGAAAATTGTTGAAATTTTGTTTACTCATCAAAGAGCATAGTGACAGAGGATTTTGCGAAATGTGTTTTATCTTCGATATGAATCACTTTATCGCTCTTTCTAGGTTAAAAAGAGCGAGAAATTTGTTCCGAGTTGATAAAACGTTTGGTAAAAAGCGTGACGAAAAAGCTTGGGTCCACGTACAAAGCGAAAGATGGTCAAAAAGGAAAATATGTCGGAGCTATTCGTAGTCCAGTCTAAGAGCTGCTCTTGCATGCACGTGTGTGCACTTTAGCGTGGGCTCGTGCGAATCCAAGTTGTATGCAATAACGCTTGCACGTCCAACGAAGCGCGAGTATATATCTACCGACTTTCCTGTCATTAACGTGTGTCCCGAGGCCTGGGGCCTGGGTTCCTCCTACATTTCGCCGCCAAACGCTTAGCACATTTGTGCATCGCGTTATAACTTTCCTGATCTCGGGGTACGATCGCTTTTTTTTTCTTTCCTCCATTCTACCACTTCGAGGGTGCTGATGCGTTTACCTTTTTATGCACTGATTATACGTTCTTTTTCCTCCACTACCCAAGCTTTCAGGACTCTCGTATGGCCTTTAATTTCCTCAGATTTAACATTTTTCGTTTCGAATACATAATTTTCTATTTTTTTCTGACGCCATTCTTTTCGAACATTTTCTTCCATTCTTAACATTTCTTCCTCCGAATCAGAGTTTGTTTTTTTTTACAATTCATTAATTTCGTTACTAAAATCACGATCAAATAATGAGCAAAAAAAAAATACATCCGGCAAATTTTTGTTTTCTTGTTTATTTTAAATAATCGATCGGAGTTTTGGAGAAGATTTATTAATATTTTGGAAGCATTCCCACCGGTCCCACAAGAATCGGCAACTGACGGAAACGATTTGGATCCCAAGGTTGTCTTTTCATTGTTGTATAGTTTTTGTTGAAACTGCTGCGATGCGTGCTACACGTCCCTTTTTCGTTCTCCTCTGTCTTCCTATCAGTCAGCGTGGCTCATTTTCTTCAAGGCCGTGTACACGAATACTTGTACATGTCGAAGCGGATTATATAGGGAGAAAAAGAGAGAGAGTGAGAGAAAGGAAGAGAGTGAAGAGGGACGAGGACGAAAGACTCGGGGGACCGGGATAATGACAAGCCACCGCAAAGTAATTTTACAGGAAAGAGCTTCCTTCCATCGCTCGCGCCCCATAGTATTATAGGATCTTTGTAGCTAAGATGAGAATATCTCTCGATCTTTCCTTCCCTCTTTTTCCATTTTGGTCGGTCTTTCTTCTCTTTTCTCCCAACTGCTTGCGTACGTGAGCCATAGATCATTTCTCGTTTCCACGATTGACCGTACTCATCGAAATTTTTTCGCATGCTACACTTGAATCCACCTTGTACGTAATTCATGTTTTAACGCAGTCCGGAGTCTCTATGTCTTGTATGAGAATAAGAATCGAGAAAATACGAAAAAAAATACGAGCAATTTCCATGCATCGACGTAATGTGCAGCTTCCCAAGAAACTCAATTCTCATTTGTTTTGTCGTCAAACCATAAAAAATACGACAAGCTTATACCTTTCGTATTATCGACGACGTGATCATTATAATTTATTGAAATTTCTAAAAGTGTGATAAAAAATAAATTGAATTATTGTTTTTTAATTTAAAAGCTTTGGAGGAAACGAGAAGGGGGCCAGAAATTAGGAATATTAATTTTCTCGTTTCCCATCGGATCTCAACGATCCATTCTCGAAGATCCCAAGGCACCGTTGTGCTTTATACCATACGACGATGCAGTTCTCTCATTAACCTTGCATCGTACGTACTGTGCCATATGCAGATAGTCTGGGCTCTTGGGAGCTCGCCGATCGCAAATTAATTCCATCGCCCTCAACGTATATATTCTCTACATTTATTCATTAATTTATATATATATATTTACGTATCCCAATTAAGATATATGAAGCGTGAGGATATATTATAATAGAAGATCGACTTCCCGTACCGAACTGGCGATAAATATATACATACACGATTTTATAACGAGAGAGTTCCTACATGAGTATAATCGGGTCGACTAGATACTCCAAGGGACGAGTCTTCTGAAACGCCAAGCTATGCAAATATTGTAATAAACTCATGATAAGGACCTCGGTACAGAAAAGAGACTCAAGGCGATGCAGTGGGCAACGTGACGGTGAAGTATGTCTGCGCGCGGTATGTTTTCATTTCGCTCAATTAATTTTTACGAAAAGTCGATGCGTGCACCATAAACAAAACTTTTGATCGTTCGGAAAACCTGTAGCCGCCAGGTCATTGCGTTCCTTCCAATTTTATCGTTGCTCTTCGTTGCTTCTGCAAATTTGGTTATTCAGCATTGAAAATCAATTGAAACATTTGGGGCTTTCGAAAAGTTGTCTTTCCGGTGGGACCGAAACGCAATATAGTTTCTCAAGCATCGCGATTGTCACGGAAAAACGTGTTCCTGCACATCGGCGTGTGTGCTGCTCCAACTGTGAAACAATAGAGAAATGGTTTGTCACTTAAACTTGGAACGTGAGGGCGAAGACGTGTTTGGGAACATTAATTCTTTCGGGACTTAGTAATTCAGTGTTTTTTAAAGAGACGAAAAGCTTGTGCGGGTTTCACACGCACGTGCATTCGATACAACGTGCCCAGTCACACAGCTCACGATCTTTTGCACCTGCAAGACGAAAACGATAAGTGCGATTGCTCAGAGAATCACCTTTTGTGCGGTGTGTGCCGTCGAGGAGAAACGATCATAGCCACCGGATGTTGAGGGTCCGCGTGGGGGGCGCAATAGTCGCGGTCGGTTGGTCGATAAGATAATGGCATAGAGAGGTGAGAAACGCTGTCAGCAAGTGAATAATCAATTTGAATAACGTTCAGCAGTCTCGAGAACCTGAAATTTTTTAACAAACTTGTATAAACGTAAATTCTCGATTCTATACCCATTTGCGATATTTCGAAATATTTCTGCTTCGAAAATCCGAAGTGTGTCGAGTTTCTGATCCACCATCGTGAACCACATATTTTTCAAAACTGTAGCATACCTGAAGAATGTCTCCAAACATCTAATCAATTTTTTAGAGATTTGATAAAAACAAAATTCATCAACTCGATCCGGATGCTTAATTCTTCTTAATTGTAATTAATTTCAAAATAATTAATCACTACTACGTTATAGGCGAGCTTATTTCATAGTTGGGGTTGTGGATGTTGCGAAAAGTAGCGATGCCAGAGTGCGCCATTAATATAGACGGATAGAGATTAAAAGAGAGAAATGCTTTCAGTGGCTTTTGACAGAGTTCATATAGCAATGGAGGACTTGGCCAATATCTGGATTTGCACATCGCGTATATATACATAGTGACTCGCTATATAGATTGCGTTGCTACGGTCATCAAGTTTATCGGAGCAGTATACATGTATAGAGTGAACTGGTAGAAAATGGCGTCCAGTGCGGAGTCGGCGGGGGAAATGAAACCAATATTGCAATGTTCGCCGCGGAAAGTTCTTCGGTAATGCCATACAATATCCGCTTCAGCTTCCATTTCTCCGCGGTCCATTCTCCTCGGGCTCTCTGTGTGCGTTGGGCCGTAGTGAGTTTCTCGTGGCGATCCTCCTCTTACCGGCATGGCGTCCTACCTCTGCCTTTAAATGATAAATGTAATGCTCTGATATGCCATTGGAGGGCATTATTCGTTTCTGGCTCTATCTCTGCTTCTCGATTCCATCATGGTGGTTCGTAGTTGCATATTTTTTAAATTTCTTTTTATATGAAAAATATTTATAATGTTGCGTGAATGCCAAACATTGCAATTTGGTTTGAAGTCTCAATAAGAAAAGTTCTGTCATTTTTCATGCTGAATTTCGTGGAAAAATTAATTGCCTTGGAAGAAGAAAAATTTAACGATTTCGCGATGAAAAAGCTTCACGAGAAAATATAATTAAAAAAAGGGAATTGCATCGAGTCTACGACAAAGAAGCAAACAAGTTTTCGAGTTATGTATGCAATCGGGAAAAAGGAGGAATAGTGAGGAGTATATAGAAGGTAAAGATGGCAAAGAAGGTGAAAAAAAGAGCGGTGTGCTTCTTCGCGAGAGTCTCCGCGATGTGCAAGGAGATGGCGAGCAGCGGGGTGGAAGGGCGCGATTCCGTACGTATGTAAGCTCGTGAGTTTGTGTGTGACAGTGTTTCTTGCGAGAGTAGACGCGGAGGGAGAGGCCGCCGGGACGAGGTAAAAAAGAGGCAGAAAGATGGAGAGTTGGTTCTGCTCGTCGTTCGTCCTCCTGCTCTTCTCCTCTATTCTCTTCTCCATCCCTTCCCAGCAATTCCTTATCGTTTACTTCGTCTTTTTGTCTTCTTCCTTTTCTTCCAATTATCGATAAGACGAGCAAGCAGCTATATAGACGATCCACCTATTCCTCCAGGTACTCTACTAGTTTTCCGAGTATATCCATATATACAGATCGCTTCTACACGACTGCTGTTACTACTTGATACTACACATCGCTGTATTGCCATCTGAGAGGCTGCGCACCAACCTTTCCTTCATCTTCTACCTTCTTCCCAAACTCCATTCTCATCCTCTTTGTTGTTCATCTCTCCCACATACACATACATAGATGACACATTCGCGCTCGAGATCTTCCCTTCTCTCCTCGTTCTTCTTCAACAAAGTCCGACGGAGGAGATGGATCGAAAAAAAAGGAGCAAATAAAAGCTATAGCAGTTTTGCGGTGAAGAGGTGAAAGAGGGAAGGGGAATACCTCGATAAAATTGCCTCTTCCCTCTTGTTCGAGCTTCTCACATTTTCTCTCTCTCTCTCTCTCTCTCTCCTCCTTCCCTCCCTCTTTCGATGGATTCGCTTTTTCTCTCTCTCTCTCTCTCTCTCTCTCACGCCGTCTTTCTCTTTCCCATCTATCTGCTCCATGTACTGTCGGCTCGCTCGGTTCGCTTCCTCTCTGATCCCGTACCACGTCCGACGCGACCGCGGACCTCGCGGCCTCGGACTCGGCCCCCGCGCCAACAGAGACTCTCAGAGCTCGCTGAAACGATTTAACACGATTGGCCGCTGGGAATAAAGTGGCGAGACTCGCATTGGCTCCATCGATTTCATTGGCTCAGCTACTCGTCCCAACAAAAATTGTACACGCGTGCTTGTATGTGTGTCGTTTCATCCTCTATATCACCATTTCCCCCGCTACATTCTCCCCGGCTTTGGTGCGCGCGTTATCCACCACAGAATTCCATTCTCTACGTAACTTTTCCCTGAATCCGAATTACACGAAAGTTCTCTCCATATCAGCCGATTCGTCAAGTGCCATTGACATTGACACTTTTTCAAAAAAACATTTTTCAAGCTCTTTTTCGTAACCGGAAGTTCGAATCTCCCAGCGAGGGTGAAACGCGGGGGCGTGCGAAAGTTTGTTCTCTATTTTCCCTGACGCGACGTCATCGCGTCGCGTCTATGGATCGGCCATTCCTTCTGGGAGGAACGTCTGATAGAATTCAAAGAATTTCATTCGACGAGCTTTCAGAGCGGTCAGGCTTCTGCGGCGCCTAGACAAAAACTTGGTAAAATGGTCTGGAAATACGTGAGAAAAGCTCGTGATACGAAAGAACGTGGAGTCGAGGGTGCGACGCGCAAATAATGAAAAACATTCAGCGAGCCGATAACGCTCTAATTAAAATTTTTCACAGCTCCTTTATTTATTCGTAAACCGTTTATTCTTCAAGAGGCCGTTGCACGATTGTCGCGGAAAAGTTATATCATTGAAATCCCTGATTTATTCACGTTTCTATAAATATATATTTCACCTATAAATAAAATATACATGTACAAATTCAAGAGCAAAGTCCTCTGCAATTTACGCGACCCGCAGATTCCTCGATGTCGTGCTCAGTCAAGTTTTACAATAAGTTTTAATTGCGGAACGCCGCGTGCTCGTGCAAGCTTTCAGGTCGATTTATAAAATATTTTCATCCTGCCTGGAACACCATCCGCGAATTCGTTTACCCGATAGATGCCTAAAAATTTATGAATTTCCCCAACTTTTCGCGTCCCCGCTTGAATTTATATTACAGCATAAAACTTTTTCAAATTTCGTTATCCGCTCGTGTTTCTTTCAAAACGTATTCAAACATTCATTACGCTTTTGAATCTGACTATTTTTACAACGTCTCATGATGTAATCGTTGATCGTGACAGATTGTTACGAGTGACGTTCCTTCAAAAATTAATTATCCTCAAAAATTCATCGTTAACAATCGAAAATCGCTTCATAGGTGAAACTCACATTTGCTATAAAAATATTGTACAAGACTCTGCGAATATGAGCCCTTTAATGCAAATAAACTTCAAAAATGAGATTCCAATTAATTAATTCAGCGGTTGTTTGAATAATCCAAAAATCGAGATTCCTGGAGCGTCGATTAGAAGTCGAATGACGGCATTATTTGTGCATTATTTCTAAAACGTGTCATTCAATTATTCATCATGACAGATTGTTACGAGTGAGGTATTTTCAAAGATTAATGATCCTGGAAAATTTATCATTTTTACAATCGGAAAATGTCGTGACAGGGCGAAAGTGTAATTTGCGATAAAAGTTCCTGCAGTTTTCTAATTAATTAATTTACCAGTTTGTTAATTAAATTATCTGAATTATGGATTTTGAAATGAAAAAACGTGATACCTGCGATAAGAAATCTCTCACATGTGCTCGACCGTTGATTCCGCTGGTTTTGGAGGTTCACTCCACGCTTTGCTGGGATCGAAGGAAATGAGCGATACGCTCTTTATTCGAAATTGAACTAAAACGTTAGAGATTGTTGGTTGAGTACGTAAAAAATGCATTGAGATGATTCAGCAATGATGCGGTAAATTATTAGCAGTTTTGTGTCGCTTATAGAGCGGAGGGTCTGTGGTATACGTTGGTTGAGTCCAGCGGCGATGAGTGTCGTATAGATATGCGATTGAATGCCGCTGGTGTCGTCGACGTCGTCGGAGCGTCGTCGTGGAGTTATTCCACGGCCCTCAGGCAATATTACGCCGCCGGGCGTTGGCGGACTTGGAGATGCAGTGGAAAAGAGAAAAAGAGGAGGAGGGAGAGAGAAAGAGGGAGAGCGATGGTCGCTCGATTGCTGCTCGGGCGCCATGTTTGATTGCCCGACGTCGTTGATCGTCGTCTGCCAGGAATTATCATAACTCACCTCGGCAATCTCTAGTCCTGGTGTCTGTGTTGCTCTCGCTCTCGGATGGAAGCGACACCGCCAAGGCGAAAGAGAGTAAAGAGATTGAAAGAGCTGACGTCGATGTTGGTGGTGCTGGACGAACGTTATGCATACTTATTACGCATGCCGAGGCATCCTGACGAGAGAGCGACCCTGGACGCATTAAATATTCGCCATATTATATACGACATCTGCGTATTATAACTAAACCATCTATATCCACTTTTTCAACATCTGAGATGTCAGCAGTCCGATGTCAACGAAGCAACGAACAACCAAAAACATATTTTGCCAGTTCTCGATCGTAAAATCGGTTTTTCTATTTCACAAGAAAGAATGACTCGTTGATTACATCAATCAGCATTACGAGGGTGTGACAAATTATATATCGATTGCTATACGACGTTCCCCTCGCGTTATTAAATTCCTAATGAGTTTATATTTATAGCGTGATTCGAGGATTCCCAATGGACTCTCGTGTACTATTGGAATGACTTCGTATAAACGTCGCATGTGAGATAAAAGTGGGTGAGGTCGGTGATAAAGTTCGAAAAATAGCTTCGAATCATTCCATTTTATCCTTAACAAAATCTTTCATTATTAAAACATCATTTTATTCACTCGAGCATCAATGAATAGAGTTATCTATCAAGAGATTCAATCGTTGTTCATCTGGACTGAGAATAATTCAAGTATTTCTACGCGGAGCAGTCAACTGCTAAGAATAATTTGATCAGAGCGTTAATGCACGTATGCTTCTGGCAGTCGATAGAGGATTCATTAAATTTATGCTCGAACAATGATTAACTTTTGATATTACGTAGCTCCATCCTCAATATCTTACGATTACTCTATTTTCTTTGATACCGTAAATCAATTATAAATCACGAATCCGAACGAGAAGTATAAATGCCAATGTATCGGTGTAATTTTGCAGAAAATACCATTTCCAAATGCATGTGCGTGTGTCTGTGTATCCGGAGGAATGGAATCAGTGCTGAATTATATGGCCTGGAACAAATTGCTATCGACGATTACGAGCTTCTGACCGAAACGAGAGTCGAAGTATATTAATTATCGATGAGATTATGGATATTAAAAGCACATGTTTGTATACGTGTGCATATCTATGTGTACGAATATATTCTGCTCGCCCAACAAGGGCAATAAAAGAATGAAGCGTCCACGTAACGAACGAACGCCTTCGTAAGTCGTTACTGACGCTTGCCATCGACGATTCATTCATCCACTAGTACACCCTGCGAGGACTACAAGGTGCGGAAGTTCGTGGTGTGCCTTTTCAGCTATACACGTATACGGACAACCTCCACAACGTAGTACACAGGGGCACGTGTAAATATAGTGTCTGCAGAAAATTAAATTACTCTTTTGGCCCTTTGTTCATCACCGTGACGATGGACGACTATTAGCTTTTAGAAGAAGACTGGAATTTCCGGGGAGATTGGATAGGTAGTCCATGTATTCTCGAGCACGCACCTGTACTTTTTTAACGATTTATATATATAGCTATACGCGCATTAGTCCCGAAGACAGGTACGCCAGCAGATGTAAGGAAAAACTTTGAATCCATCGATCAAAAGAGATCTTCCTCACAGATGTGTTGGAACTTGTCTTTCCTTCGAAATTTCGAACAAACGCGTTGTCAAGAATTATTCTAATTGATAGAATTCCCAGGGCAATTGACAAGCTGCAGTTATTTTTTTAACAACATTTGGAAATCGAAAGAAAATGAGATTCTATAATTTCTATGATTTTCTTAATGAATGACCTGCTGGTGCAGAAACATTCGCGAATATTGAAAGAGACTGCGCGCACGTTTGGATGTTCCATATGGAAAAATAACGGTTCCAACTCTTTTTCATTCTTGTATTTCAATGTTGGAGACTTCGCGATCCAATAGAGCCACGTGGCCTTGTTTCAATGTTACAAATGCCGCGGTATCAAAAATATAAACGGGCCTGGAAAAATGTTTCAACCCTTCTGGTCTTTCTTCGATTCCGTATGTCGCTCCTGATGCTCGTTTACCCTCGACGAGTGCCCCAGCGATCGTCATTGTCATCGCGCATTTTTCGGGATATTTCAAAAACGCTTCTGTCGCGAACGTGAACTTTGAAGAAAAACATTAGACACGCGTTTGTGTAGTCGAGCAAATGTGCAACGGCAAGAGAGGAACCTTCGTCGATCGTCTTGGTAAAAAAAATGTAAAGACACGCAAGCATTGGTGGGCCAGAGCGAGCCACGAAAGGAAACAGCGGAGACACAGATGTTGGTTAAATTCCGTTCGAGAAGTCACTGGAGCGAGACAGCACGCATAATTGGACGAGCCAACTCACTTTCGGAGTCTTCCTTTATTTACCTCCACGTACTTGCGTAAACTTTACGCACGAATTCGTCGGTAATGGCGAACTGGTATGAAAAGAATCCAACCATTTGCTTCCTCGATTCACCACAATTCTTTCGCTCAAAAATTCACTCAATTATATTCCTTCTCGCTCATTTGGCATTCAAAAGCGTTTTTTGCGGACATATCGATAAAGCCTGAGAAAGAACTACTTGAAGCATTTCCAGAAAAAAAATGTAAATAAATTTGACCAGTAACTGCGTCGACTATTTGTCGAATCGCAAAAACACCTGTTCCCATTGTTCCTGCTCAAAGTAATCTGCCGGCACGGTTGTTTAAACGATGTCGATACTTTGTAAACACACACGAGCAACTCGTGAGATGACGTGAGCGATAAATTCATCAACGAAATCAATTTGCGCTCGTAAAGAGATACTTGGGGGCATAGTCGAGCGTATATCGAAACTCGTTTTTTCTTCGCATCCCTTTTTTGCATAAATACGAATATACAATCTATAAAGGGTATAAGTAAAAGGTACATAGAGCGAAGAGCACGAGACGTGATCGCGAGCGAGTCACTTAAACGCGACTTACTTGCGTTCGCAACTTGCTAACTTACTAACGAGTGATGCCTGGTAACCCGCCATTAATATCCAATTAAGAGGCAGTAAAATTTCAATAATGGTCATTAAGGAGCGGACGTTAAGAGACCTGTTTGCCTCGTTATGTATATCTATAGCTATATCGATATGCGATATAGCGATGCAGTGTACACACAGTAGTTGTGTTTCGTGTGTATATACATGCATGGAAACTTGGTGCAGATACTCGGTTACTGGGCTGCTTTGCTTGGCCTGCACGCGCGGAAGGGTTGGTGGGAAAGAGAAACGAAGAATGAGGAAGAGAAAGGAAGAGAGGGAGAGAGATGGGAAAAGGATATCCACTGTTGACTATGGTCGGTTTTGAATCGAGGAGCCTGTGGCAAGAGTGAGAAGGACGTGCGGAAGGAAGAAGGATCCCTGGGAGCAAGAAGTGGCGAAGCAGGACGAAGAGGATGAGGGAAGGAATCGACAGTGGTCGCTTGAGTGGGCATAGCCGTCAGGTGCGCCTCACATGCATCGAGCTCCTTCTTTGTCCTTTTTATTTTCCGTCCGTTTCGTCGATACTAATCGTTCCCCGATCGTTCGTAAACTCCTCCTCCTCGGTGCCCCGCTTCTGGTAGTAAAGTCGGCAACGACTTTGTTCCCTTTTGACGAGCGAGCCAGAGTTCATTCCACCTTTACCCCAACGTGTTTTATTCTTGTAAATACATAAAAGAGTGTCGAAGGGAAGAGCCCTTTGGTGTTTGTTTCCACATATTTATTCGGCGTAGCTGCTTCTCGCTTCCTGCAACACACAAAATTCATTATCCAGCCAACTCGAAAACCCCGAAAAATAAATGTTGGGGTCGTTTTACTTAGGAGACTTTGCTTTTTCTACGACAATCGATGTACAGATGTAAATGAGAAATGTTTCATTACAAATATATAATTAGTTCAAAAGCGTGACGTCGATACGGAACTTGGAAAAATTAGCAAACTCGTTTTCACGTTTGTTGTTGCTGAAATCGGTAAATTTGAGGAAACGGGAGAGAAAAACGTGTTCAAAGATGCCGCTATGGTCTGCCTTATAATCGCGACAGTGGCATATTCGCATGATGAACGTTGCAGTGAGAGGTCACTCGGGGAGAGGTCATGAACGAGTTCGCGGCGAGTCCCTGGCCTCGAGCGGTCAGAAACGTAACGCGAATACGTTGAGAAGAACAGGTGAGCAAGTGTGCGCCGGTTTCGAGTTCTTGACTGGATTGTACGCGTACCGCTTGAGCTACGATTCTGTAAAATCTACGTTCTCTGCTTATAGCTCGTTTCCTTGGATGGATAACATTGTCGAATGAGAGAGAAAGAGAAAGAGTTTCTCGAGGCTACGGCACACAAAGCGTGTAGTCGGACGAAGACGATCCCGACGCAAGCTGCCACGACCTCTGACGTGACCTCCAACGTCCTTTATGGGGCTCCATACCGATTCGTTGTACCATACCTTAACGCAGCTACCGCACTGTTTATCTTCTGAATACCAAATACCCAACGCGGTGGCATTGTATTATAATTTACTTACCGATGTTGTAATTACAATTTCGTGCAAGTGGCCTTCTGGTCAGTCCACTGTATGGTCCAGTAGTGGATTCTGCCAAAGCTCTAGCTCCATACATATATTTATACATGTGTCTGGAGTGGTTGCTGTATTACTAACCCGAAACACCATTGCAGTAGCAATAGAAGAGCTTTCTGTACGTTATTCATCTATATATTTGTATATATAGCACATACATAGGAAAGTGGCATGTTGTACTCGTTTGCTTCACGCTCCTGGTTCGCAGAGGCTGTTTGTTCAGGCCGGCATAATATTCAATTCCAATTCATCCAGTATTAAACCTGCGGTCGTTCGTGGAAAACGCGCTCGAGTCCATCTCTCTCTCTCTCTCTCTCTTTCCCTCTTTCCAAGTTCCTCTCCAGTTTGGCTACTATACAGCAGAGGCTACTCGAAGCCGTATGGTCAAGCTCCTCCGGCATTTATTCCCTTTCTCACCTGTATTTACACATGCACATGCATCTCCTCAAATGTACGTATTATTAAATTATATCTGCGTACAGTTACTCACTCATCGCTTTCCTACGTAACAATGACTTCAATACATTCAAAAGTTCAGACTTTGCCATATTTGCCTCGTTCGGACTTGCTCCGCAGCTCGTCGGTTCACCGAACGCTCCGTGGTGATAGGAGCAGCAGCGAGAGGCTGTTGCAGCAGCAGGACCGATTTTCGAACGCGGTTACAAAAGCAAAAATCGCCTCCGGGAAGCCCAACGTATTGTCCGAGACGATCTCACTCTCGCTCCTCTTCTCTCGGACACTCTCTTCAACTATAACCCAATTTATTGAGCAGAATTAACATTTTCATGGTTTTTCTCATATTTCTAAGCGATTTTTCTACGCCAGCATTATTTTCAAGTTGCTGGGCTCCAAAAGCTCGTGTGAGAATTCACCAATCAAGCGTGCTCTTTCCCATAGCGGTAAAGTGCGAAAACGGTTGTAAATAGTGTTCTCCCGACGTAATGGGAGTCGCGGGGTTTTAACAACGTACAACCGAGGGCCGTTATAGAAAAGTAGAAGGGGTGCATGGGAGGCCATAAGAAATATAGCTCAACAAACACCGGCGTACAACTGAAACCCTCAGGAAACATCCCTCGAACGCGTTTTCCCTTGGCGCATCGTTTCCGAAGACGCGTGTAAGAATGTGTAGTAATACACTTCATCCCTTTCTGCTCTTCCTCGGCCGAGTAGCTGGGACATCATTCCGTATGCTTTGTATATAAATATATAAGGATACTTAGACTATTATATCGTTTTTGTTGGAATGAGAGCGGCATGCATCGCGCCCCGACAAAACACCAACCGTACACCAAAGGGGTAAGTAACTAAGCCGGCACGGCCACATAAACATAAATTATCAGCTGGTAATTACGAGATACAGCAGACCTTTGGATTCTCCACCTTCTCCTGCACCCCCAAGCCCCTGCTGCCGCTGCCTCTTTCTCTTTCGTTCACTTTGGCCGGCGATCCCTTTTCTTTGTTCATTTGCACCATTCCCTCTACACTATATAAGGAACGCGTAAGAGGGTGAATTCTCTCGGTCCTCGATCCTCTCCACCGTTGTCGCCATCGCTGCCGCAACTCTTGAGTATCAGCTTCTCCCCCTCCTCCCCGCCTTTCTTCTCAAGATGGAACGGAATGACTTCTAATTGTTATATACATTCCATTAAGCTAATTGCTGAATTAAGACTTCTGCTGAAAGTAACGCCCGCGGTCCAACATTTCCTGTGTATACTCATGCATAATTGTTATTACGAATTATTCTCAATTATCATCGTTTGCTCCGCAGCCAGATTCTGATGATATACACTTTTCCGCTCATACTTACGACACGAGCTTCCATATTTAAATCCCACGAGTCAATCACGCGGCATATGCGTTTTTCGTCGATATTTCCCGATACATCGATCGAGATTTTGCCACCATAAGCTTTTGGGAGCCATAGACACGATCCTACGAGCATATCCACAAAGACAGCACGCCCTGTGGGTCCACGTGATTGCAATGCCCCGTGGGAGGGTGAAAACGCGCAAAACATAATATACTGCCCAAGATAAATTTATATGGCCCCTCTCACTCATGTATTTTATGCTCGAGCATATGGCCAAGCTTCTCAAACATATATATATACCTTTGCGTAGAATACATTCGGACGCGAGACTCTTCAACGTCCCTGTTGTCGTGTACACGCGTTCAACTTGGCCGGTTTCTTATGCCCTACTCCTCGCTTATGTATGCATGTATTAATATATACACATACATGTGTGTATAGATATGAAAGCCGCGAGAGTTTGCCACACGGCGTGCGTTATATTCGTGTGAGTAATTAAAGAGAGCGACTGTCACATCCGGCGACCCACGCGATAAGGGTGCGGCCGAGTCTGCGGCCCTCCCTGACCCTCAGCTGGGCAGCCCCGCCGCCGTGTCCTCTATACCGATGCCACGTCACTCTTCCCGCGTCCACGTACCACTGTCTAGCATCTCCGATGACGTTTTTTTTTTCTTTATCATTTTTCATACCCTCCTTCCGCAATGATATTCTCCCCATCGCGTTTTTCTTTCCTCTGCTTCCACTTCGATGCATCCTTCGGATTACCTTTCCACCGCCGCATGATCCACATTTGTTACCGGACTATTCTTCACGCGGTCTACCGTGACTCTTTCAATTCAAATTTCGATCACAATACCGTCATTCCTTTTCCTTCGCACTCTTTTCCTACGCACGAATGCCCTTCGTTCACCTCCCTTATTGAATTATTAATTAAACGTATAAAATAATGTACATTTCACTACGGAAAATTCAAATTATCTCCATGACGATCAGAGATTCCGATATCTATCGTTGCATGATCACCACTCGTTTCCGCTCTCAACGCTACTTTATTTCATTCTCGGCCTCTTTTCAATGAGACAGCGCGCAGTGTGCTTTTCCACTAACGTCTCACCTGGAACCCATATTTTTCTATGACAGTTATTCATATATTATTATTATTGGAACATTTATTAGAAAAACTACCGATGGATATGTGATAAAATTTTCTCGTTTATTACCCCGCGTATCTGTCTCGTTACTTCAAAAATTTATATCTCCGTGAGTCACTATTCCGAAATGGCTGATCAACTATTTGAAAAACCCACGCGTTTCTCTTTCGCTGGATTCGGGACGTGCATGTTTTATTTTTTTTTTTGACAGTTTGATTTAGTCCGGACGATTCTTTTTATGGTTTATTGTAACGCTCCAGAATTTATTGCATTCAGAGAGCACGATTAATTAAGGGGATTGTTTGGAAGATTCTAGGCATTCGACTTTCTCTTCGTCGAGTCCCGCGCCATCGAGAATGGAGCTTGTTATAATTTGTCAATGATATTCAAACCGTATTGTCATTTGTGTGAAAGAATTTTGCTCTCCAAAGATTTTTCGCGACTAACCGAATTGTTCCAATCGAAAGACGAAAAAAAAAAAAATATTGCGAGGCGGTGCGAGGGTTAATTTAGTCAGTGCCCATCTCGAGTGAAATTGTTGAGGAAATTCAGGCAACTCGTAAAGCATAAAGCACAGCGCGGGCGACGAAGTTCCCATTCATCCAGCGTCTTGCATAATAAATAATTGAAACTTTTGTCTTGAAGGTGCACCGGTGCGCGCATATTCGTTGTACGGAAGGCTCGAAGGGACACACCGGGGTCCGACTGTCTCCTTCTGTGCTTTCGCTTAAATAATCGCACTTTATAAATTAAGCTTATGCTTCATGTTAAAAGATTCGCTCTCACTCTCGGCATCTGTTTCTAATTACCCGTTAATGGCTATAGAGCCGAGTTTCGAAGCGGCACGGATATATTTGGGATATACAAGCGCGTTTGTTGCCATTAGTCCTCGTTGTGTTATTCCACAACGCCCTTTGGCCAATTTGCTGCTACCATATCATTTCGCAGCTCGCTCTTTTCTTCATCAACACCGCAGAGTGTTTTCTCGAATCTTCCATAAGATTCGGTCCTCCTCATCGATTTCTACATCCATCAGCATCTTCAAACGGAGGCGGAAGAGTCATCCACCTTATTTTTCAGTAACTCCCTGTTGCGACACAGGGTCGCACGTGGATCAGGACAAATAACCATTTTCTTTAGAAAAGTGCTCATTTTTTTTAAAGTCGAAAAAGCAATGTAATAATTGTTGCTGTGCGGCTTCCGGTCCACGCGTTTGTCTCTCATCACGAAACTACTCCGCTAAGAAAAGGGTTTCGTTTGTCTAATGTGCATGGAACGCCTGCCATCTGAGGGCAAACCTACCCGAACGAGCCACCCCCTATACAAAACGGTAAATCAAGGATTTCTTTTAACGGGCATTAATTGTTTTTGCGATAGTGCGAATTGCCTCTGGGGCGGTTAAACTTAACGGTGAAGAAAGTACGAAGCTCGAGGAAAGGGGGCACAACAGAGAGGTAGGATCTTCAGGACCCAAGCTCAATATTCTCTCGGTCGCGAATTAATGGCTTTTCTCGCGTTCCTTATCTGTTAAAACCCTTTTGGTGGCGTGTCGAAACTGTACTTTCCTTCGCGGAAGATGCTGCTAACAATTGCTGAGGATAATCTTCCGATCAGTGAGGACATTAACAAGAAAAATGGACGTGGCTCGAAAGTCTCATGCAGTTATTTAACGCTCACCACACACTCCATGGCAGCCAAGAATGGTAGTGCAAAAAATAAAAAATAAAAAAATAATAATAATAAAAAATAATAAATTTTTTTTTCCATTCGTTTCAAACGTCCCGACGTTATAAATAATTCATCGCATTGGCTGCAATTTGAGTGGAAATTTTGGATATAACTTCGGTGTTACGGAGTCCATGTGCTAAAACCATAAACATCGCGGTGACGGAATTGCCGGTGCGAGAGGGGATTACTGTCCCCGAGGAAGTATGGCCACCCAAGAATTACTTTAATGCCGGTTGCAATGGATCCTCGAGCGTGGTGTTCTCCCAGAACATTAGACTATGAAGCTGAGGTCGAGTCTCCAACTCTTCGCAGTGTAGAGTCTCTCCGGTGGTGTTTCGATGAAGGCAGGGAGCAGTGTTGGTTGAGTGTAAGACCGAGAGGGTAGTGCTTGTGTCTTGGGTAATGGCATAACAACCAGCAGGGCAGCCCAGCACCCATACAACTCTTTGGTCCATAGATCAATGGCTGGCAATTATTGTAACTTCATTAGAACCCCAGCTTCTCGCTCCTTCCCTTTTCTTATTCTCTCTCGGTCTAGGCCTCTGTCTCTACGTTTCCTCCCTTATTTTTAGGGGAGCTGGGAAGCTTCCTGGTGTCCTTCGCATCTTCGAGAATTTCCCTCACCGGCGTTCTCTGCAGCAGGTTGGAAGATGTTTCGCTGCACGAGATGTCTATGGAGAATTCTATGGCAGTCCGCGCATCATCGCTCAATCCTTTTCACCATCTTCTGAAATTTCTCCCTCCTACGACACAAGCGTTTGCCATGATTTCTACAATTTAATCTCGTAATTCGAAATTGCAGTAAATTAAATATTCGAAAATAGTTTGATTCGCCTGAACGAAGAACAACGGATGAGTTTCAGTTCGTTTTCGCGAGGAATGTCTCATGCACACTCTCTTCCCTACGTATGTCCATGTTATTCCCATCTCTCCCTTTCGTTCTCTCTGTACACCATGGCGAATTCTCCCTATTCCATTCTCTCCTCCCACGTATCTCCGATTCCTCTTGGTTCGCTATCGTTGCAACACTTCTATATCTTCGCGGGTCCCGTGTGTCTATACATGGCGACGCGCTATCATCCAACACAGAGAAGAGATAGAAACCGGCGGGGAACCAACCGGAGCGACCTCTCTCCCTCATGAGCTGAAATTGCGACATTCCGCGCGAAACGCCGAAACTATTTGACTCTGTAATTTGTGATTGTAGTTTATTGCGCGGATGCACCACCGGCAGCATCCTCCCCTCCCTTATACTCTCTCTTCCCTCGATTCTCACTCTCACATTTTGCCGCGTATCGTCGACGCTCAAGATACACACATTCAGCCAACTTCCCTCACAGTCTGCCCGCATTCTCTCCTATATTTTTTTCTCACTTCACTCCCTTTCCGCGACATTTCGATTCCAAATGCTCGTTGTCGTGAAATTTCATCGATCGACCTTTATTATTTTTATTTACACCAATTATTTCGCTTGGAACGTCAAAATCTACTGCACGCTTCGCTATTCTCTATTTTGGTTATTTTTTCATGAAAAAAAAACTATTGAAAGCACTGTCGTCGCAAATGCAACGAAATGTGATTCGAATTTGTATATTAATTCTTCTTCGCGTCGTTAATTTGGTAAAATTTCGTTCAAGCTGATTAAAAATGGTTAATCATCCACTTTTGCCAAGTCTTTGTCCTAAACTAATTTATGTAATTGTTGTGAGTGAAAAATGGATGATTCGCAAAGACATGGAGTGTGTTGTCGTGGAATACAAGATTAATCAACGTTAACGACAAAGAATCCCCGCTCTCAGGTTATTCGTTCGGGATGTAAGAGAAGAACGCAGCAGTGTGGGTTGGGGTTGGAAGTGCGATGCAAGGAGAAAGACAATGCTGTCTCTCCGAACGTGTAAAGTGGAGTGTGTGTTTGCGAGCACTCGAAGAGAGAGGATATGCACGAGCGAAGAGAAAAATTAGGGAGGGCCTCGAGGAAGAATGGAGATTCTACATCAGCCTCCGCCCCCCCCCCCCTCCCCNCCTCCACTCTTTCTCACTCTTTCCTCTGTACAAACTCTTGACTACGAAAATAATCCTGCAGAAATTTCAATCAGCAAAATGCGTTACATATTCACGTCTCTTCGCTACCTCGTTCCCAAACAGCCGAGAATATCTCTCGGTATAGTGCGTCGTAAATAAAATAAATTATTGCCAACAAATTCTTACACACCAATTCTTAAATTTTCTTCTCGTCTTATTTATGCTGATAGGGAGCGGAGCATGATGCATGACAACGTATTTGATCTCAAGTCTTCGGTGTTTACAAAACTGATTTTCAAAAACTACGAACAGAAAATAAAACACAAGAATTTTTGGCGGAAAGTTCGAAATAGTTTTAAAAAATGTTGACCGAGGAAAAATCGTTGATCGCAACATCCACGAACGCAATTTTTGTGCAATCCAATTTAAAAATCTGCTCAAATGTTATTACCACGCTGTAAAAGGTAAAATAATTCAAGTGGCACACAAATGCCGGAAAAAAAAAAGTTTGAAACTTTCGCGAGTGACCGGAGCAAAAGTGCAAAGAGGGATTGGTGATGCGATGGGAACACAGAGCGGGGAAAAATGGTAATAGAGGGTGAGTAAGCATTGGCAGCGGTAACTACTCGACACCGTGGCAGCAGCAGCAGCATTCGCGCAAACTGGTAGTTAAAAGTTACAAGACGATTCGTTGAGTAATCCCAGACCGTTACCAGACGCTTGCAAATTGCAATCGTGAACGCCGCGATAATTGTCATGCAGTTCTCTCTCCCACTAGTAATGACAATTTTCATCGTATTCCCGCCACCCTCTGCGCCCGAACTCCCAGGGAGGGGAGAGAGAGAGCATTCGTCCTCTCGCGCCCAACCAACTGTAATTGCCCTATTGCATCTGTCGGGACATCGTCATCGCGCAGATAGCGACCGAATAACAAAGTTCGCAAACGCACTGAATACTGAAAAAAGTATATTCATTTGTAAATACACGTTCCTGCACCGCAAACTTCGTGTACACCAAGCTCATTCAATTTTTAACCATACGTTCAACTTTGTCGTACGCGTTTACTTTTTCCTTCCACACTTAACGCGTAAATATCGATATTTTGAAAAAATGTCTTAATCACGCGAACTACGGATGTTCTATCGAAGCTAAATAAAAATTAATAATTACACTACATAATTGGTAAAGTGGGTCCAACATGTCGGATGGCTTTTCAAATTCGTTTCGCCCCGATGTATTTTTTCGTACACTCGTCACAAGAGCTTTTTTCTTTTGTTCTGGTAAGCAAGGCCGTTCCACAAAACTCGTGAGAGCTCTCAGGCTGTATTCTCCGTTAGCCGCGTGCAATAAATAATAAATAATTCTCGAAACAGTCGCCTATGCATCATCATGTCATTTTGTTTGTATATACAAATACAAGTATGTACGTTCTTACATTGTTATGGGTGAAAATGGCAAAGATGGTTGGGAGGGGGGGAAGGAGTAGAAGGAGAGACAGGAGAGCGAGAGGGAGGCACAGAGAAGCGACACAGGTTAACACGTCCGTAAAGAGGGGTTGTCTCTCTCGAGAACGTGAAAATTTATCGATGCTAATTTCCCAGCGTGGGCAAAAGCTCGGGCTAAAATGTCGCCTAGAAAAGAATTGTATCCTCGCCCGTCTTCTTATCCTGTCGTCGACGTCTTACTGAAGAAGTGTTGTTACGTTTGTGGCCTGCGAGCTATGTAGGAACACACAAATATGTACACACACGAGGATTCGGTTCAGACATGGCCGCGGATCCTGATGGAATCTCCTTTTAAAAATCGCTTTTTTTTCCACCCTGACATTTTATTCTTTGTGGTCTCACGCGGATGCTGCTTGACGGTGTTGCAGCAAATTATTTCACTTCTTCCTCGTGATATTTGACGGAATTTGGTGAAGATTTGAGTAATAGAGAAATTAACGTTTACCATCGCGCTTGCAAGAAACATGCTAGACCAAGGAACATCACATTTCGTTGCACAATCCAAGAAAACCACGATGTCTGACACGTTTTTTGCACGTGCATCCTTTCATCTGCATTCATAGCAATGCAAACGTGATCCAACCAGAACATTCTATACGTAATGAAAAGACCTTAATTGCTTTGGATTTCTACAAAAACGAACGCATCTCAACTTACGTAATTGATATCCTCCGTTCGTATTTCAGGGAGTTGCAGTTTTTATGAACGCATTCGAACTGATAACGATATCGAACCAACATACGATCCAGTTACGTCAAAATTCTGGACACTCAAATATTCCCGGAGTACATCCCGAGGACCACAAAAAAGTTCAACTTTTTTTTTTCATTTCATGAAAATTCCAAATTATTAGCAAAAAAAAAACTGGCGTCACCAGTTAATTTCGGGTCATCGTTTTTTTTTTGGCTTGGCAAAGAGTTGTATATTTTTATTTGACATCAATCTGCCACACTTTATCAACGCCCCAGAGTCGCTTTTTGCATTACTATCATTAACGTTTTACCACCGTTTTGCTTCACTCTTTGTTTCTGTCGAATTTTACTCTATTCTACACTTTTCTCCCTCTACTTTATCTGCTGCCGTAATTAAATACTAAATTGGTAACGTTTATCCGGTAATTGGTTTGAATTTAGCAATATTTCATTTGCGTTGAACGTTTTTGTTAGCCACCACGATTCCAACATCTGTGTAAACTGCACCTATTTTCCATCTCTTTTGCAGACTTCCATCAACACATCCCAAACGATATATATCTCTCGAAACATTATTCTCGCAAGAGACGAACACTCTTCGTTCTCGAATTTAAAGTCAGTGCCTTTTTCAGCTGATCTTACTGTAGCGTCCATAATTTTCATTAATCTACAGCTGTGTATTTTCGTTGTAGAGAGCACTTTCTTGGGTTACGAAATCTGTGAATATAACCGCAGATGACTATGCGCCACATCTACGCGAAAGAACGATAATTACTTGGAAGTATGAAATTTCATTGCTGGGCGCGGCTTCTCCTCTCTCCGATACCCCGCCCGCGCGAAACCGAGTTTCGTCTATAATGCAAATCGTGATACAGAGGATTGCGGGAGCATCGAAGAAATGCGAGATATTCATTGCTTTATCGGAAACGATAATCCGCCAAGATTTATTTACTCATCTGTCTCGGGTGTTGGAAAAAAAATGTTGAGAAGAAGTCGAGAGAGCCAATCTTGCTGGTTGTACGAATCAATCTGGAACTATAATCATGGATATTTGCAGGACTTTTGTTGTTACTGAGAACTCGCTGATCGTCCACGAAATATTTCATTATTTTCGTGTTACGCGAATGACCCGGTAAGTTCTGATGTAACTGCAAAAATTTTTATAATGCGGACAAGTAATTTGTTTACTGTTCGAAATGAATGAATTTAGGGCCAAGGGATAAGCTGCAACGATAAAATTACGCTTTGCACGTATGGCTAAGAAAATTGTTTCACGTTGAGAATCACAGGGCAAAGAAGAGAGGGTTGGGCCTAGCAATTTACACTTTCCGAAGACGTCAGCAGAGATTCGATGCCATGAAACTTGAAGAGAAAGAGAGACGCAGGATTGCTCGTAAGACTCTGACGATGCTTATAGGCGAATGCCCCCCAGGCGTCGATCTCCTTTTTGCAGGATGCCTTACGCCTCTCATCATCGACGCGAGGTGCTATATAAAGCCTTCCGCTTCTCTTCGCCGCATGGTCCTATCCTCTGCGTTTTCGCCCTCCTGGAAAACCTATTAGGAGCGCGAGTCGATAAACAAAGGAACGCATTTTCAGCTATGTAATATTGATTAATGGGAGGTTAAGGAAGCGTGCAGGCGTTTAGTCAAAGTTCTCCAAGGTTCTCGCGCGTCGCTTTACACCCTTGGTCTCTCTCTCACTCTCTTTCTCCTTCGCTCCTTCCCCAAGGTACATATAACCGTGAGGTAAAGCAGTAAGAAGCATCAGACGAGCCTCTGTGTATGTACATGAAACACCTACATATATAGGTGTGTCTGTATTTCATATAACACGTTGAACGTTGGCGAGAACACGCTCGTTGCGCGAAGCTCTGTGTGCGAAGCGATTATCGAATTTCCTTCCCGTAACAATGAGGTCCTATTAACTCCCTCCCGTGTCCCCCAGTTTACCCGATACATAGGACCAGCCAAGCCTTCGTCACCTTCTTCGATCCCCTTCCACCTACAACAGCTTTTGTGTATTGTTAAGTCTCTGCGCGTATTAAGCGATTCAAAATCCGAACTTGTCCTTTTCTATGGTTTTAACGGAGCTCGTGAGAGGATAAGTCACGTCAAATTGTTACGACAGCATCCGCAGAAGGAGGGAGCAGGAGACTATGGACATCCCGTTCCGTAGTCGCCGATAGCTCATTGACACCCTTTCAGCACTCGAAACTTTATCGTAACATTTCCTTGAAGGATTAACCATTTTTTTTCAAATTCTGCTCAATTTTTTCCTCGCAATATTCTCGATTATCGAGAATATTGCGGGGATCTCGATCGTAGATCGTTTTCCAAACCCTTTGACGCGCGGTACGGAGAATTATGGAAAAAATTCAAGCCTGTCAGAGACTCTCGAGCAGATTGATTCGACGAGAATAAAAATAAACTTTGTCAAACGTGATTATCGATCGCGAGTCCCTCTCGCTGCTCTCGCGGCGCCCAAGAATAAGTCATCAGTGACGCTACTCGCTAGCTTACTTTACCTCATCACTACGTTCTAATTTTTCGTTTGCATATCTCTAAAAAAAGAACGACCGTGCATAGCTCCTTGTGTAACTCTTGTGAAGTGGAGCCAACTATTCTCTTGTCGAGCCTACCGGCGAGTTCGTCGTCGGAAGGGGGCACACACTCGACGTTCATACAACATGCTCCAGAATTCTAGATACTAGAGAAGATATGACATTTCTTATACGCGCGTCTACCTGCGTCTTTCTTTCTCTTTTTCCATATCGTCTTTGCTCTATCTTTGCCCTCATCCACGGATTTTATCTCGGACTTTCCGTTCTTTAGTTTCTTCTTTTCATAGTACAAAATACATACCATACCGCCTATGCCGCTTGCTTTCTCGTTCTTATTTGCGAGCAAAAGTGAGCACGAAGAAAGTCTTTTTCTCGGAGAAAAGAGGGAGACCAATTAGTTGCATTTTTATTCGAGTACTTTGAGGGGAAGAAGAGCGGAAGGGGGGAGGGGGGGGATGGTGGAGAAAGGGAGTGGACACATTCGCGATGCTGTTTGTACCAGGTTTACCAGGCACCGGTAACTTGGCGTCTTTTGCTTTCGAAGGAAAAACTAGAAATTCCGTTTCCTCTAGGTCCGCCTAAACGCTTACGAATTCTTGACCTCTTTTCGTCGTATTTGATTTCACCGGCGACTGCTCAAATTGTTCTTCTCCGAGATATAAGAATCCTCGCCCTCGGCATTTTGGGAATTTACTTTGAGCTCAGTGTACATACGAATTGTTGGACTTGCCTAAAACAAAAAAAAAAAAGGGAAATGTCAACGGCTCGTAAAACACTGACTGCGCGTATTGATCTAACGCGACGAAAAAAACATTCGCTTCCTTTTTTTTTTGGTTTCTTTCTTTCCGATGACAATGTATGTGAAAAGTCAAAGTGCTCGCCAAGTGAGAGCCATACAAGCTTTGAAGGAACTTTGTCGGTTGACATAGACACCCTCGCGCCGTGTACAGTCGCGCGGTAGCGATGCTTCCTTCCTTCCTATTGAAGAGCCTCATTAGTACTGTTTGTTATTGTTTGCTTGCACACGATGAGGCGTCGCGTACCAACGGGGAAAGTGCGGGTTGTGTGGTGCTCGTGAGTTAAAAAAGAACGCGATACGAGAGAGCCCCCGAGGTGTCACGATGATTTCACTGATTCTCACACCTATATATACTCTCCTCCTGCCCTTCCATCCCGCGGCAGGCTCTCTCGCTATCTAGCCACCCTCTAACTACCGTTCGTGCGAAAACCTCCAGGCGGTTACGGCTCGCGGCTACTTGTCCCCATTTTTGGTTTCCTTTTAAGCATGTACCCCCGATGCCCTCGTCGCCCCAAACACAATAGGCAAAAGCTTGTTAAATAGAACAGCACTTGAACTGATACACACTGATGAACTGATGAACTGAGACAATGCACAGTAGAATAAAATGCGGAACTACGGTTGAACTTTCTGGAAGTTCCAAACGATCAGTTTTTTTTTTTTTAAATTGGATGCAATCTGGATTGTAAGACGACCTGTGTTTATTTTGGTCTCAGGGATTCGATTAGTTCGTTATATCCGGTAAATAGTCCGGGCCAAGCCGGAGTTTTGTCGTTTTTATGAATAAAAAGCAGAAAGAGCGAATGCGGCTTCGTCGTGGCTTGGAAAAAAAAGAACAGCTGAAAAACTGAGAAATGTTAATTTCTTGCAAGTTTACAAATCATTTGGCAAAACTTATCAACGTCGAATTGAAAGACTGAAATGTTGAGGGCGTGGGCAAGGAATGAGGCACATCTAGAGCAAAGTATCTAGGATAAAAACTGGTGTTTGTTCTGGTCCTCATCACCGTGGGCAATTATAACTGCACTTTTCCAAGCATTCCCTGGTGCGCTCATCGCCTCGTGTATACAGCTTCGGTATGATGAACGCCCGTGGGGCGCGTGCTCGCGCAGTTATCTTGAGATTTGCTCCTCATTAGTCGACGAAAGGCTATAGGGACTAGGTCTATATACGAAGGGACAGACTGGGTACAAGAGAGAGCCGGAGAGAGAGAGAGAGAGAGAGAGAGAGAGGAATGGAGAACCTTTGGTACGTTGTGGTAAGAAAAAAATCTGTATGTTTAAAACAAAAAGAAATAATTCATCCGGGAAAACAATCGTAGTGTTTGTCGGAGGAGTAACCTACGACCTAATCCAAGAGCAGCTTGCACGAGTTGGCAGGAGCGCCGATTTTGCCCAGAAGCGAACAGTTACAGATTTGCGAATGCTGGTGTACATGACGACGAGAGCGACCAAGAGAAGAGAGTCAGGAGGCAACGTTTTCAACGTCCGGGGGGCAAGAAGGCCTCGCCATCAGCAACAGCGGCAATTCCTTCATTCGCAGCGAGGCTAATGGTCGAGGTCGCAGGAAGGAGGTTATTATACGGAAGTACAAAAGCGATACCCTTGCAATTAAGGAATAGCCGTAAACCTACCGGCGGCTAAGCCTTAGCACGCTTTGTTTGTACAGTGGAGAGTCTGGCCCGGTGAAAGGATAGCATCGCCACTGGACCATTCACGCTCTCTCTTCCTCTTGCGATATCGCCCTTCCAGGGTCTCTTTTTCCCGCTTCCTCTCACGTCCCTCACCTCCACATGAGCGCGTGAGTACGTCATTCCAAATATGCCTATGTGTAAAAAGAGTCGTTCATCTCAGTTTTGTTCTCTTCTTCAAACTTTACGTGCACATTCGTTGCTTCTGCTAATTCTAAAAGAATAGGTAATCGTCCAACGATAATGGTCACTATAGCAAAAGTAAACGAGGCGATGCCCACGACTATTAGCGAGAGCTTTGCAGACTCTTGACCCCTTCAACAGGATGTACATTTTTATGATATGTCATTCGCGTGCTGTTTGGAGTCGTTGAATCTCGCGTGCGGTCCTCGCCCGGATACATCCACTCGACAGTGGATCCGACCTGAATCTGTTCGACTGGGATTTGCTTTTGAAAAACCGTTTGATTCCCAATGTCTTGGCAACTTCTGCTTCGATAGTTTGCCAATGAAAATTGAAGATATAGACGCGAATACATATAGGAAATACCCCCGGAACGATTTCCGTTGATTCCCTCAACTTAGATGACATTTCAAGGTTCATAATGTATACCGAACGTGACGGGACTCGAGTAGGAGTCAAGTGTCATCTAAGAGTGCCGAATATCCCTCAGTACATTCGCGCGCACTGACGTCCAAGGACAACGAGGTCCTTCGAAGTTGAACGAGTGAACAGATTCGAAAGCCGTGCAGCGCATAGCTCGTAAGATCCGATGAGGGTTCTTGTCTTCTCTCGTGTCTGTCAACGGCAGACACTACATCAGACCTATTCGCAAGTAGTGTACCTGGTGTTGTATTGGAAGTGCATGTGCGAAACGTCTTCGAATATCTCTAAACTCTTCAGCCCTTTCCTTCGCTCGCTCATTACCTTCGTCATCGGGTCTTTCTTGACGTAGCACGAATACATTGCCAAGTCTAGATTGCCACGTTTTCCTGTGTCTTTGTCTATTAATAAAGGAAAGTCTTGAAATTTTCTGCTACACGCGAACGATCGCTTCCAAGGTAAATAGCTTCGGTCTGGATTACTTAGGTTGAGCAGGGGATTCACTTTAAGCGATATGTTAAAATATGAACGACAATACCTCAAGAGGTTATGACGTGACGCTTCACAATTCAGAAACGAACCAGGACCATTTTCCATTTCGTCTTACTATTTGGTTTTACCCCATCTTTCCTTACGATACCATAAAGCCATACGTGTCGTATATAGTATTCATAGAGGCGCAGTTGAGGGATGAGCACGATGGGAAAAGGGATGAGACTACGTTGGTTCTGGATGAGAAGGTCGTGGATGAAGAGTATACGACGGCGAAGAGTAAGAGCGAGGAGAATGAGGATGAGCGAACACCGAGCGAATATGAAACAATCGCTTCATTGGAAAGTCAAGAATCTCTCGAGCCCGTCGGCGTTTGACTTGCCATTAGGAGCGTCAGTTTTAATTGTGCCTGAGCGCAGCCCTCGCGCTCTTCCACCTCGACATCGTCGCCGTCGTCGTCGTCGTCGTCGACGTCGTCTACGTTGTCCTCGTCTCTATCTCTCCCAGCATGCACACAGTCTACTACGGGTCTCAGGTGAAGTGTATCGCCTGCCCTCACTTCTCTACGCAGATGTGCTGTATGTCCTCATATGCCTTGCGCGCTGGGGTGCCTACTGCTTTATCTATCTCTCTTTTCAACTCTTTCCCTAAGTTCCTCCCCGGTATACTACCGCGACTACCGTCTCTATCCCTTGTGCCCTTTAGCGATGTCTCATTAGTTGCAGCACTGCAACGGATGAGTACTATACCCCGCTTGCGCTTCTCAACGTACACGAACCCTTCGCCCCCTCCTATACCACTTCCATCTCGTTTTCAACATCCCCTTTTCGTGCTCGTCTCTTGGTGTCTTTCTGCTCGTCGCGACGATCCAGAAAAGCCCGGGCTCTATCCCCCCATCACTCGACAGCCACCTCCTTATCTCTAGCCACTTATATATACACGAGGCTCTATCCCATCACGCTGTAAAAACAGAAACATGTATGTTTGCCACAAAGAGACAGGCTACGAGCAGTTTGATTGTCATTCATTTCCAGTCACGTATAGATTCATCGACTACCTCATTCATACGTTCTTGGTGCTCGAAATCGGTTTCACCCGCATGCATACTGTGGCATTGTGCAGAATTTACTCGAAATACGTATTTTTGGAAAAATCGAATGAAATCTTACGAAACACCATGAAAGGAATCAATCGGGCCTTGCGATTTGAAGAAAAGGATTTCATATCGCAGCAGTTGCAAATGGAAAAAGTGTGGCTGCGGTTAAATTACCCTTCCGATAGTCGAGCCAACAGCAGACGAATGCAGCAGCATCGTTTGAAACGAGCGAAAGCTATAAGGGGCATCAAGGGGGTTTACTGGAAGAGCTTGTTGTACTTCTGGGTATAGATATCTACGCAGTATTCTATGGCTGTAATACGCTTCTGGATAGTGGCTCCGGGCGGAGCTTGATTATTTTCCGCTAGCTCGTTCATTCAGGTAGAGCATACTCTTGCCGCACACTCCGAAGCACAAGAGTTCAATTGGAAACAGCAATCACTGCCTCGCCTGTATTTTGTTCTCTTCTACGTAGCAGCCAACTCCAATAATAAGCTTTCTCCTATATTGCCTCTTCACTCCCCCGGTCACCCTCCATTCCCGCTTTTCCGCCGTCGCAACCCACCCACCCCTTGATCACACGACGTAGCAATGCTGCGACGATATTTCCCGTACAAACTTCGCTCATGCGGCTCTAAAGTCAGAGGCGTGAGACCTCCAGATGCTGTTTCTATACTCTTCACTTCCCAATGCTTCATATCGCAATGCTTCCCTCTCCACCATCTCTTTTTCACTTCTCAAACTATCTCGGTCCTCGGCTCATCTCCGCGATTTCATGAAATTCCAACATATTAACGATCGCGCTGAACTCGTGATGGTCGATCTTAGAAATTTTACTTTTTCGACTTATTCAAAGTGCATAAGATAATTGACTTCCTAGCAATTGCGTGGAGTATAGAAATAATTAAGAGCTCGGTTTCTCCTGCGGTGACGCTCGTACTTGAAGTTATTGATCCGTGTATGGCATTTCCACTAATCGGATTGTGAATGTAGGTGATCCCCTGACGAATACTTTGACATTTGAACCAGCGTGATTGCAAACATCTGAACGAGTCTTTTTTTCGTTGACATTTACCGAGTGTTTCGCGATGAATCTATGTGGCAATAAAGCGCGATTATTCTCAATGATCGTGACGACAGTAATAATTTCCCGAGTCCCGAGAGGAAGAGCGAAGGCGAGAGGGAGAGTGAGCCAGCAGTCGAATAAATAAACTTTGGGTGGATTGAGCTTGACGACGAGAGAGACAAGGGGTTGAGGTGTCGGGTCGGTTGCACCGGGGATGCGTTCACATTTCGACAACCTCTATGGCTCTCGCTGCTCGTGCAGAGAGTATTTTCAACATTTGGCCTATTCTCGCACGTGTGTGTGTGTGCTTGTGTGGGGTTGCACAAGCGTTGCAGTTGTAGTTTGGGCAAAGGTGATACGCAGAGAGCGAGCGTTGCAATTACACGAGTGCCAACTCTCTAACGCTTCCCATTCCCGTAAACGACGCATAAATACATCGATTCAATTCCGTTTCGGGGCAAAAGCTGGACCGTGTATAACCCTGGATGCTATGTACGCCTCCCTCTCGTCCTTCAAACCCTTCGGTACCCCTGCTCATAGCGGCAGTCGTACAGAATCCTGTAGAAACGGTATTATGTATACGTTCCGAGGTATCGGGGTGCTGTTGGCTGGTGCCCTTCTATAAAAATTTATCGACTGGCAAATTGTTTCGCGCGGCGCGGTCCGGTGCGTATAAGCATCCGTTGCTGCTCGCTACTAGTTTCAGTACACAAATAACCCGCGATACATGCACGTACGTTTATTTGTAGGATTTCACATGCATATAGAGAAATGGGTTATCGTGTCCAAAGCTCAACCCACACACGAAACTAACAATAGGGCGCCGTATACCGTTAGCTGCTCGCTCATACGATATGCAGGCTCGCATGTGTGCGCGTGAATTGGTGAACGAAGTGAGCATCGTGGGGCTAAGTCTGTCCGGGAGCGCACCAAGCGTTAATTAACAAAAAGTCATTAAACTTTCTACGTTTTCCGGAGTAGGTATTCACATGGTCGCATGTACATTTATATGGCGGTTGAACGAGGTTTGAGCCGCATCTGTCCACTCAATGCTTCGGCCTATCTCGCATCTCTTCGAATTCCTCATAGACTCTCAAACTCGTCGGCAATGTGGCAGTTTATGGGGGATGGTAATTTTGTTGTTTCTTCGATCAGAGCTAACGGGAGTTTCACAGTTTTCTGATTGGATTTTCATATTTCTTAATCGTCGCGGTATCTACAAACCCGACTATATTCTGTATAACGGCCTCCGTTCGTCATAGCCGCGTGGCTTGAGAAACATTGAAATCATATTTTCAATTCTAATTCGTGGGCTTAAATATATTGCGATGCGTTTTGTGTATTTGAGGTCAAATAAGAAAAGCTGAGGTCGATTAATTTCGGAATCGTCATAATGCTCGAACGAGCTGGGTTCGAAGAGCTACAATAACGGACCCAGGATTCCTCTTGGCAAATAACAGCCGTTGGCAGGGATACGAGAGTTTTTCGGAAGGGCGAGTGGGTTTCAGTCTCCGGATAACCCGCGTGAATATATATATACCGAATACCACAAACCCAAACGTTCACTAATTTTCTGTTTAGTCGTAAAATAAATTCGCTGGCACACCAAGGTGAAAGGGTGGGGGAGGACCGAGAGCAGAGAAAGCTTTGCTAGAGGGTGGGCATGCTTCGAGCCGGCAAAATGGTCCCGGTTGTACTCGACCCTCCTCTCACAAGCTCCCAACACACGACAGCAGAGGCTTGAGGTGAACTGTGCTCCGCAAGCAGAGAAGGAATACAAGCGAAATTTGGAACGAGAAGTAATCGAATTTGTTGGCGTCGTTTAATGAGAGCCGCACAATAGTTGTCTGTATAATTGGTACACACCCTTCTCCATCCCTTAGTCTTCCTCCACCCCCGCCGACGACCTCAGTTGCGCCTCTGCTTGCTTCGGCAGTCGAAGTCCAAGACCAAACTCGTGGTGAGAGACTGCCGATGAGCTCCATGCTCTTTCCTTCTCTCACTCTCTCCGTGTTACCGTCTCTATACCATGGCAGTTTGGCTCGGAGATCCCAACACCGGAGAAAGACAGCGGGACCGAGAGAGCGCGACGAGAACGAAGTGAGCAGATCTGGGAGGTGCTCAGCTTCCATCGTACGCAGTTATCGCGACTACTGCTTTTACGACATAGCTGAAGCTTCGCTAATATCTGAACTAAACTTTGCACTCACATATTCCGCTGCCTGGAGCCACACGGCCAACTAAACTCGATAATAATTAATCTAATGAAACGGAAACTAGTGTGGAAAAATGAGCGTTATTATCGAGTGATAATGGAAATGGCAATATAGCAGTAAAGTGTCTTTCGTGATAATAAAGCGTGGAAACGCGATGCTACGAATTCCGAGAACATTCAAAATTATTTTTGTTCGAAATACCGCGGACTCGAAATGAGAGTAGCACCAAATTTATACAGATGACCACGTCCTTTGGGAATCCCTGGAGTTTCAGCTGTTTACCAATACAGTGATTAAATGTTGCATGAAATCGTGAGTTCCACGTCATAACATTTTAAGAGTTTGTCCCCAAAGCTACGCATACGTCCCGCTTAATTCTCTCGCTCGTCTCTCTCACTGAATGGGTCAGGTGCGTAAGTACATGATGGGCAGATTCACATGTGAAAGGCACTACATACGTACAGAATGCTCAACATTGGAAGAGTTTTAACGTTCATGGCCTTTCCGCAGTGCCTCTTGGATAGGCTCAAATTTTCGAGTCCCTCGTCGACCACGTACTCCTTCCAAATTAATTGGCTACGACGTACACTTACGGTTGATTTTTCTACTTTCCACCTTCCTTACGACCATCCACACAATATCGACAATAAAAAAAAAAAAAAAATCATCACATTGAACGAATTATTGGTCCAGGATTCCAGTAACTGCTCGAAATATTGATTTCATTTTTGGGTTTTCGACTTTTCTACACAGGACAATGCGATTGTCCTCGAATGAAGTTTCTAATGATTTAGTGGATGACTGATAAAGTTGTCCGGCCTCTTAACGCGTATGGCCCGAATGCATCGGTTGTTGTTGCCATGTCTTTGCCATCGAGTATCAAAAGTATATCATTGCGTGGCTGAAAAGAGGAGCAGAGTGGGGAGAAGCACTGGGTGGCGATACCGCTAGATTATACTTGAGATGGATATTGACTCGTGGCCAATCTTTCTTGAGGGTAGAATCCCAGCCCTCGGTGTCTATGCTAGCGAGACTTACCCAGTTCGATGTGCCAAAACCCGAGGCGACAATGAGAAAAGTGGAAAATCCAGGATCGTCTTTCAAATCCCCGTGACGTTGAAAGTTGTTTTCTCTTTTTTCATCTCTTTTCGTCTCTATTCAGAAAAGGAAAAGCCAAAAACGTTTCGTGAACGTAAAGCACTCTTTGCCGAAACTTCTTTCTCGCTCTCCTTCTTCTTCGAACATAAATACATATATAAAGTTCAACACTAACGTATACAAACTCTCTGTGATTTATAAAGTTGATTTCGATGTCTACGAACGTGTGAATATACCAAACAAGACGCTAAACCCATTTCACGTCTGCTCCCGAAAATTTACAATGTTAACACTGGAAATTGGATTTCGAAAAACTTTATACAACAATTTATCGAATTGAAGGAGAAAATAATCGTTTAGCATATTTCTGAATATTTTGACTGTTTGCATGATTAGTTAGATGAGGTAACAATGATGGAGAAAAATTTATAGAACAACAACTTTCCCGCACGTATTGTAGTTTCGAGGACACGAAAGGAGAGGGAGTGTGAAGGTTTTTCCGCGTTTGCACTTCTGGTAGAAGCATCTTGCTTTGGCAGGGAGGATAGTTGTACGTACAGGGCACCAAAAGTGAGGATCGAGATACGGCAAAAGGGAGGGAATTTGGTGACGACGAGCACTTCGAGAGTGCTGGGTCGGAGTGCCGCTTTAGTCGACGGGGTTGAGTAGCGAAAGTGAGCGAGAGAAGAACACAGAGAAAAAGCGAGCGACAGAGAGAGAGAGGAAACGAGATAAAGAGAGAAATACAGTCAACAGTGAGTCTCTGCGAAGAAACAGTGGTAGAACCGGCAAACAGCAAAACGTTTCTATATAGTAACATAACCAGTACGAGTTCCTACCTAGCCAACGTTGGAGTTTGCTCATAAACTCTTGAGAAACTTTGCAGACAAATACAGAAATATTTCGTAATGGAAACACGTTCCTCAGAAATTAAATGTCGTAATAAAGAGGATCCGCGTCAGGGTGACTCTAGATTTTGTCGGCAAGAAATGTGAACGAACGAGGCCAGTGTATACAACATTTTGCGTCGATGTTGCCGATAACTATGCCGTCGATTTATTTTCTCAATTTTCTTGCGATATATAAAAGATAAGCATACGCTTCTTGGGAAGTCCGGACTCGTCGACGTCTCCGTCTTTCGTGCAAACGAAATCACGAATCGTGTTTTCGATTTTGACATTTTAATCAATTTTTAGTAGCGCAGTTGATCGCCATCAATTTTTTAGTCCATAAAAATAATAATCATTGCCATAATATTGTAACGATCATGTTTACGTATCGCTTCTACGGATTTCTGCACCGCTTAATTATTGCCCCAGTTGGACTCCCAGAGGCCGCATGATATAGTTATCGCTCTCTCTCTCTCTTCCTCGATTCACACATATACACGGGGCACAGTAAATACCAAGCTATAACAGTCTATGTACGCATAGCTCGGTAGGACACGAGATGCTGCACTACAGCAATCAACAAGATCGTAACCTCCGCCCCCTTAGGAGCGAAAACCTTGAGGACTTGGCAAGTAGTTAGTCCTTCGAGTCGAGCTCGTTCCCTTGCGTTGTACATACATACAGAGACCATCTCTTCAGTTTCTTCCTTCCTTGTACGATAATACCGGTACAAAGATCAAGAAAATTCAGCAACAGGGAGAAAAAGTTGACGAGAGCGCACCTCGAAGAATCGGAGCGTGTGTGCAACGCTGTCGGGACCATTGACCATGTTTTAGGGGTTGCGTGAAGACAGTGCGATATCCGCATGGGTCCACTTACACTAGGACACACATACGATAACAACTATACGTACGGAGAAACGATAAAGAACGATATATAGAGAAATGAAATACGAAAACACGTCGATGATATCAGCAACCATCACCCTAAAACCTCGAAGACCCATCAAGGTCCCATAACATTGTAATAACAATAAAAATATGTGGCAGTGATGATGCTGGATCAAAGCTTATTGTTGTAATGTCCTAACGACTCTCCCATGCTCCATTTACTCCTGGAACATCGAACATACATTCAACGTCTTTCTGCATTCGAGTTCGCAGTATTCTTTATAAATTTCGGGTTCGTTGCACCATTCGATTTTCAGGTTTACGATCTTTTTTTTTCTTTGTTTTTTTTTTCAGGAAGCTTCTTCAGGACTTTTTTATTCGAGAGAACAAAAAAATATTCGGGAAAGATAATTATTGCATTTTTTTCAAATCGAATAAAGATTCTCGACATAAATTTGAAAGAGTTCACGGAATGAGACGTAACCTTGCACCGAAACCATATAATTAACCATTTTCGATGTTACGGCGAGTGTCCGCTACACGTGAATGGAAACGTCGAAGAACAAAGAATCGAAGGATACGAATCCATGAAAAGGCAATAAAGTTTAAAAAAAACTTTTAATGCACGACTGAATTAGCAGGTTTCTGTATTACTCTTGAAAATAATTAAACGATTAGATTGCAGTTCTTGGGAATGAGTGAGCCCGAAGCGATAACTCTGGCTCATTTCGAAGCTGTTGAATTATCGGAATCTTTAATGGTCGCGGCCGATGAGAAGGATGCGAGTGATCGTTTTCGCGACAATAAACCGATCGCCGGAGTGTCATCTTCACAATTTTTTTCTTCGCAGTCGACAGTCAAAGTCTTTCCTCGGAGCTCCTCGCGAAACATTCCTCGCAAATGTATAAACGACTTTCTCCATAAAAATTTTGCCATCCCAAGCGCGTGTGATTTTTGTCGCTCTCTCTCTCGGGTTCCAGAGACAGCAAGAACGTCGAGAGAGAGCATGAGTCTTTACCCATTCGTGAATGAACGTTATAAGCTCCGATGCCGATGTCGAAGGAAATGCGCGTAATACTCAACGAGATGAACGAGAAACGAGCCAGCCAAGTAAATATACACTCAGTCGAGAGACCCTCAAAAACGTGAGGCCCTTAGTCACAAATTAATCTATAAATAACCGAAACGACGACGAGACGACGAACCCAACGGTCTGAAGCATCGAACTTTATCTCTTGGTCAGACACGAACGTCGTTTTTCCATCGTAAATTTTTGAACGAACCAATATAATGGCTACAGACACACGTTTCGAATAAATCGATTTTTCTTTCATCAGCAAAAATCGCTTCTCAATACGTCTCGACAAAGAAATATGAAATAACATGTTGATCGATGTTGCTCAATTGCTTAAGCTCTCAATTACGCGAGTGTCAAGTTTTGCAAAACGTTAAGTTATTATTAACGATCGCGACAATTTTTAAAAAGTTCTTTCCACTTTCTAGACTATTTGAAATTTTAAGGAGAAACATAACAACGCTGTCAGATTGACGATTTACGTGTACGCTTGCTAAGAAGGGCATCAACTCGATTCGACGAAATAAACCCGGGCATATAAAAATCTTAGCATATGCGGGTGAAATGGAAGAGAGTGCGTGTAAGAAAGAGACGGAGAGAGAGTTAGAGAAGAGGAAAAGAATATACATACAGCCGGGAATAGATCGACGAGAGAGCAAAGTCGTGCCGGTCTCTTTGTGAGATCGGGGTATAAATGCCCGTTTATTTTTACAATCGGCAGTGGATCGAATCGTTCGGTGTGCCCTCCTCGGCGGTCCACGAGGGACGGAAAACGCTCCTTGTACATATAGCTATACACAACATTATAAGCATGTGCGATACACGCGTTTACGATTGGCATGCTGCTGGTATAACCAAGCCTTTTTTGTGAGTCTGTAAGATTTCTCTGAGGCTTGCCGCTCGAAAAAAAAGTCAAACGTGTGTATCCTTCATATAAATATATCACAAAAGCCGGTATTTGTTTTTAGATAATTTGCCGAATGATTTCGATCCTTCGTGACTTTATCCACGAATTTTCAGAGCGCTGCTTCAGGCCGTGATAACTATTTCATTTGAAATCGAATTCGAAGGAATCTTCGTACAGTTGAACGGTCTCGTCGATGGGACTTGATAGTCGATTAAATTATGGCACTTATTTCTGGAAACTCTTGTAAAGCTCCCAATCGGACTGACATCCCGTGGACCACTTGCAGCCAAAAACTCGATACGCGAAAACCCAGAATCGTTCGTGGCTCTCAATCTCTGTCTCAGGAATCCCTTCGTCGACTTCCTTGAACCAACGTCTGGTGCTCGACGCAGTACACTTTTATCACCGCGGTCTGTTTGCTGTGATGGTTAATCGCGCGACCGGAAACGCAGGAATAATGGACAGACGCGAATATTAATAACTTGTTCCAATCAATTTGTAGGACAATTTTTCAACAGCTTTGCTGCTGACGATCTCCACCTTCCCCGGTTTCCAGAATAAATTGAAGAGAACATGGAACCCCATGAGAGGAAAACCCATAAAATGGAAAAATCAAAGATCGAGACTAAATAATCTAAAGTTAACAGTCGTCTTGCGATCCTACGAGGAAGTTGATATATGAAGAGGTTTGAGTCGAAGAGAGAGAAGATGGAAATAAATCCATCGTCGATTTTTATGTTTTATGGGTTTTTTTCCATGGGCTCACATGGAAAAAATTCTCTTCGATTTTCTGGATTCTCCGGAAATACTGCGGCATCAGATCGAATCTGTTACGAGGCCGGAACTTCCGATCCAAATAATGAGAAGTGTTCAAACAAAAAGAGACTGATTCGAATTTCTAAACAAACGACGAGTTCTCCGGACTCGACTGATACAAAATCTTTTTTTCTCTCTTTTCTCTCTTCCTCTTGCTCCTCTCCCTCTTGTCGATGATCGTTTGTGACATACATCTCCTGCCGATTCATCTTCGCAGATCAAAAGCCAGTCTTCTCGGAAATCGGCATACGCCGTTCTTCCTGCAGTGTACGTATACTCGAAACGTAGAAATAGATTAATGACCTCGTGAATCATCGTGTAGCTTCGTGTTGATTTGAGGTAGGCAAGGGTCCCCGTCATCAGTGTCGACGGGAATTTTCCCGGTAAAGGAAGCTCGTCTCTGCTTATCCACGCACGCGCTTCGTTCTATCATTCTTACTCATTAACACTTTGGACTTTCTCTCGAAACAATTCATATCTACCGATCACCAAAGGAACGTGCACTAAGCGATGCTCGAAATTTTGATGTATAAATACACTCGTGCATCCCAATCGAAAGAACGTCGTTCATTTCAACGACCTTCTCGTAATAATGAATTTATAATCCAACAGAATTTATACTTTTGTCAAAATGTGACAACATTTTCAATGTATCACAACAAATACCTCCTTTTGAACAGGAAATCGTGATTTTTAGTAAAAATGTATGGTGTAGCTCATTATTTTATACTTTTAAAAATTTTTGGTATAGGAACCGTAATTTCTCACATTTTATGATATTTTAATATGAATCGGAGGTTTTTTTTTTACCAAACCTCATGGACGTGCACTCGTGCATGTGATTCGCGAATCGTTAAAAAAAAAAAAATTTCCAACCTCTAATCGCAAAAAAAAACGAAATCTGTCTACATGGAAATGCAACCGAGAGTTTTTTTTTGTCGAAATGTATGCATAGTACGAAATCAGGAAAAAGTTCGATTCGCTATTTTTGTGTAAAATGAAATTTATTAAAAATTGAAGTCTGAGGAGCGATCAAATTTTCTGCAATATGATTTTTTAGAATATGCGGCTGCGGTTCATCGGATTCTGCACTTTCTGTTCTTTGACTTTCAACTCATTTAGAGCTTATTGAAATTTATTGGGCGTCCTCTCAACCGCAGGATGTGATAAATAACGTTTTTAAGACAATCCGAGAAAACGTTCATTAAAAATAAGGAAAAAAAGTTTTGAGCTGATGCAAAAGCTTCTCCGAGGAGGATCAGAATGTTATAAAAACTTGAGAATGAAACACTTTAAGCCATATCTTAAATAGTTGGCATTTATTGCAACAGAAAATAAACGTCATAAAAAGGCGATCGGGGATCAGGCCCAACGCGTCGATGTCTCATCGACGTGACATTAGTTAAATCCGCGAATTCGCATCACACATTATAAAAATGAGTCTCCGGGTATGAGTGAACATGCGAATGAGAACGTATCTCAAGCGAAAGACGCATTTACGAGCGACAGTTTCGCGGCTCGTCGTCGTCGTCGTCGTCTCTTATAGTCGTTGAGAGAAAAGAGGAGCAGCAATAACGGCGAACCGAGTACGAGCACTTTCGACGCGCCAAAAATATTTCCACCCATACGAGAGACAACGAGAGAGTAAGGGAGAGAGAGAGAGAGAGAGAGAGAGAGAGAGAGAGAGCGATTCGCACTTGCAAATCTCTCGGACGAGCGATACGGATGTTCGAACGTCTTTTATTGAGAAACACGAATCGTCGATCACATGGAAAGCGAAAGAGTGTGCGATTTTCAAGGTTTCTTCAAAAGCTTTATATATCGATTTTGGATTAAAGCCATGACGATATTTGTCAATCCACGTGATACGAGTCCAATTAGTAAGCCACGCGGAAAAAACGTTTTCTGAAAAGATTCAAACAAAGGTTACAGGCTTTTTGTTTAAACGAAAAAAGAGTTGCACGATAAAAGTTCGATATCGAGTTTCTCGAACGTCTTTCCGACGATGTGCCACGAAGAATAATGGCAAAAAGAAAGTATCGATCATTGTGCGCACGCAACGGCCGAAAGAGAAACAGAGTTCATTTCCAAAATTGTATTGGTTGAAAAATAAAATGAAAAATCATTCGAAAAAACGAACAAAAAATTTGATTCATGGCTCCAATTTCCCAGAATAATAAAAAAATGTGTTTCTCGCGAATGCAATTTCAGGTAATCATAACAAAGAATATTTTGACGCACGAATATGATTTCGTGCAATAATAAAAAATATATTTCGTCGTGCCCATTTCTGCTGTACCGTCTACGCAGAGTCACGTTTGTCGCAAAACGCACCAGAAAAAAAAGGGAGTTGGACAATTAATAGATGTGCATACACGCAGTGGATGCGCGTTTACCCCGTACCAGTGAAAGACGAGGATGAGTTCGACTTTTTGCCATTTTCTACTTAACGCTGGTACTCATCCATACACGTTGACGGGCTCGCGTGGGTGCAGCACAAGCGCGCGGCGCACAGAAAAGCAAAAACCGATTATATTTTCGTCTTGTAAATATCATCTATATTTACGAGGGTAAATTTGGTGTAGTAGCGAGAGAGAAGAGTTGTGTATAACGACACTTGTCTCGGCCGATATAGATACGAAAAGACGAGGAAGACGATGTGGGAGTGTCCGTCGTACTACTCGAGGAAACACATCGTATGAAAAGTGTGTACAGAGTCTGAATCTCGTACACCCTCGTACACGATATGTGTGTTCTTATGCGCTATGTACGATCACTCATTTTGAAGTTTGGAAGCTCACGCCGACTACGTTCCTCATCTATATGAGAGAACTTGTTTCCTTACCATCTTTCTCTTCCTCCCTCTCTCCCTCTTTCTCTTTCTGACTGCGTATATCCCAGACGAAGAAAATCGCATCAATTCTTAGTGGATTTTAGCTTTTGCATTTTGCTAGATGACCGAACGTGAGACACGAAATAATATGGTCCGCAACGACTATAGTAATAACAAACTAATAATCCACGAGCACATCGCGAAGATCGATTAGCCTATTATTTTCGGTTAATTTCGTTGTTACAAGCGTGGCTCATCTCCATAAATACCAGAACAATAATCAACTAAGAATTTCGTCGCCGTTGTCGAGATGCGGATTCAAAAAATATTTCGCATCATTCAAGGAAACCTGCGAGTGAAGAAAAAATCCTTGTAATTTGAATCAGTGATTCGAATTGTTGGAAGTGATTTGTATGCGAATTTGCAACACTTTTTTAAACGGGAATTGATGTTATTTACATTTTATATAAACAGCGTATCTGTTAAATATATTTTCAGTATATTCGGACCTTAAGGAATATATAAAAATGGGGATTTAATTTATATACTTTTTAGCTGCAATTTATGGGAGTCGGAGAAGTCATAAATTTGGTTATATGTCACATTTAATTTCATTTTTTTTCGTTCCTGTGGGAGAATAATTTTTGATTGGGTTCAGAGCAAGGGTAGCTTTGAAGTATATATGTGTATATCGATATATATGCAATTCGTTTATCTTAATGCTTTTTGTAACATGATTTTGTGGATATATATGATTCCGGGAATCGTTGTAATCGATGAATAGCAGGAAAAGCTTCTTCCTCTCTTTCTCTCTCGTTCTGGATCAGTAAGCTCTTTCTCGGTTATTAGCAAAGACGATCTCTCTTTGATTTAAAGGGGTCCCGGGTGTAGACAGCTGCCACGTGGTGATGGTGGTGGGCGTCTATTTATTCTCCTCTTGGAAGAAGCGGCTCTCGTTCGAATATTTACGCTCTCGACGAGATTTCATCCTTTTTTCCTCTCCCTCCCTCTCTCCTCTTTATGTTTCACTCTTGAACTCTTTGTGACTCTCGTCCCTCACCCCTGCGTTCTGAATACGCATACTATTTTTTCCCGAATATCCTCGACTCTCAATCGCTCACGACCATCGAAAAAAATTTAAATTTTCCGAAACAGAGATTAATGCTGATAAAATATTTTTTTTTTTTTTAGTCCTTTCCAAAAAAATTATAAAAAGCTTTGATAAGGAAAATCGATTCACGTATCGACACAAACTAACCAAACGATCACGGTCGGGATAATTTTCCCAAGACGTCATCCCTTTCTGTGTCTCGAATGATTTTCCTCTTTTTTTTTCTTTTCATTTCGAGCCCCTGGTTCTCGTATAAGGTCTCGGTGATTTTGCGCACCCGTGCCCGCTCGTACACGCGACAGTTTGACAAGGGACATCTTCAACACGAACTTGATACCATTCGCGAGTCTATATTAAGACGCGAGGAATGCCATCAAAATAAGCTTTACGAACGAGTAGCGCGGGTGTAAGTTGCGGATGGTTAACGCTGCTTCTCGATGGTGCAGCGGTTGCTCGCTGGTGCATATTTCGTTCACTGCTACTACTACACGCTATGCAACCAACCGCCGTTCCATCCTTTACCAGAGCTTCGAATACGCGGACGTGTAGACACAAAGCCCGTGCTGAGATCGTTTTGGCATAAGTCAAAATCTTTGGTCCACGAGTTCACATATGCCACGACCAATCTTCACACTGTCAACTCTGTGTCTTTGTTTTCACTTCTTCCGTTGTGTGAATCATTTCACCAAGAATTACAATCAATTTTCATGAGTCAATCGACATATTTGTATCGAATTCGACTATCACCCCGAATCAAACAAAATAACTAGGGAGATGGACATTTTTCTTTGAATTCTTCCCCCGCTTGGCTCTTTCTATCAATTTCTATTCCTGCGTGAGACGCGCCGATGCCCACGGTCACTCGTTATTGCACGACGCTGGTCGCCGCGAACCCATCGCGCGGTCGGATTTGAATCGATGATTTTCGTTGTTACTCTTTCTGGCGATTCCCACATAGGAACTCTGTCTACAAAGTCAAATACGGTGACAGGTTGTGTACGATAATGTCACACGTCTCGTAACAATTCTTACCGACGTATGTGTAAGTACTATTCTTCCCCATTCGCTTGCTCTGCGTTCCGCGTTTATTTTCGAGTCAATTAGGCTCGTTTATTTGCCGCAAGATCCTTCCCAGGCAATTATGGGTCCGTTAATAGTTAACGACATCTTCCGTAGACAGGTGGCTCGCGGGAGCTGAAAGACCGATCACGGTAAGACTAAAGCAGCGTGTTTGCGAGTGTGCTAATGTGCTTCTCGCCGTAAGTACACGTTATACGTATAGACAAAAGAGAAACATTGCTTTTCAGCTTATTTAGTTATTTTTTGTCACGCTCGTGAGGATGGAACAATGCTAATTCCTATTTCTCAATGAGCCCTCGAAAATTTCATCAGCTACTCGATTCCATTACTTATGGGTCAATATGACCCGGAATTTTCGAACAAGACGATTTTCTGGATCGTCCTGTTTCTTTTTTCATTATTCTCAATTTTTTTTTTTCATTTTCATGAAACTCTGGAAAAGTTGAATTATTAGAGCACATTTATTTTTGGCCGCCTTTTTTTTCTGAAAAAAAATCGTTAAAATAGCAATAATTTTTGTTTTTTTATGTTTTTGGAAAACTTGGTACGATTTTTTGACGCTTTCAATGTCGTTTCGTATAAATAGTTTATCAAAGAAATGAGCACTTTGTGGAGAACGTTGAAAAAACAGTGATTCAAGAATTGGAAACAATCGTGGGCTCTCGAAGGCCGTAAAACCTCTGATGTATCACACGCAAATCCAAATTCCGGGCGACCGCGGTCCAATTAACCTTTTTATTTTCTTTAACCTGACGATTCGTGGATGCTGTGTAAATGCGCTATAATGCCTCACAAAGAGTATATCTGGCTGTAAAAGTCTGTCGGGGTCTTAAGAGATCGGCCCGCCGGACGCGTACAAATGCGTCGATGAATAACCGAGTCATTTTATTTAGAGAACCTATTCGTCTTTCCCCGTGGGGGTCTCGAGCCCTATGCAACGGATAACATACCTACCAGGGCGCGCGTTCGAAACTTTCATTTTCGTTTTACCAATCTCTTTTCTTTTCTCCTGGAATAGCATTTTTATGAGTGTTTCGTTTCGTGTGTGTGCGTGTGAGTCTTTTTTGTAAATTCTCGATTTTTCTGAAAAAATGTTCGAAACAATTGAATTGTTGTGCCCAGAGCGCAACCAAATTCCAAGAAATTACAAAACGATCGTCAGCAAACAGGCTATCGACCTCGCAATCGCGAATCATCACATTCCTCACTAAAAGGGAACAAACCTCGCTCGAGTATCGAACGAAATCACACAAAATGCTGACGATCACATTTTTGCAATCGATCGCCCTACTTTGACAATACCAAATTACCGGAACGATCGATTGACCAATAACTTCCACCACCATTATGTTTAACCCCAATAATTTCCACCACCGTGATTGTTAACCCCAATAGTTAACAATATAAAAAGGAAAGCAACATTTTAACGGATCAGTCTGCGATCCGACACTTAGAGGATCAGTCTGCGATCCGACACTTAGAGGATCAGAATTCATAATAGTCATTGGTCTCGAGGCAACTATCTCGATTGTAATAAACTATCCTACAATAAACCTATTAGTTAAGACCGACAGTATTGAGTTGGAGATTTACTCAACCTTGGCAATATCCCGAACTATTCGTCCTTGCAAACTCGCCCCCACGTGACGATTTGCACGGGCACAACAGAATTGTACGCGTAAAAAAATTTAATTTATTGTTTTTTTCGACATTATTTCTTTCATTTTTTCGACTCTCGATCAAAAAGTGTTGAAATTACTTTTTCGCGAGCGTGAAAAAAATGTTGTATCGCGTTACTAAAGTTTTATTGATAAAAAAAAGTTGGAGAATTAATAGTTTGGCGAGCAAGTGATCGCGAGAAAGATTTTGAGAGGAAACGAAAAATAAATAAAATCAGTCAGAAAGACGATGGAAAAGAAAAATAAGGAACGAGTATACTCCGCTGCACAATTTGGCAACTTTTCAAAAACTCCTTCTCTCGCTTTATCCCTCGTCCCAGCCGTTTATCCGTTCAGCAAGCCGAGTATCTGCACCGCCACAGTCCTTACCAATATCCTACACAGTAAAACGTCCGCCAGCTTTTTATTTCGACGCTCCGCAGCGAGAGGATGCGCAAAAACGAGGCAGCGAAGGCCTCGGGGGTCTTACAGCCACACGAGTGTGTGTACGTCTCGTTTCGATCGCGGTTTCCAGCCAGAGAAAGACACAGGAGAATGCACGCCAAGAGTTCCAGGATCTGGGAGAATCCGAAGGTAAAAAAAATATATAGAGATCGAAAAGGTTTTCCGATCCTTTCTACACAACATTTTATTTTTAATTGCCTTAATTTCGTAAGCTCCTCCAAAGTGTTCGAAGGTATTTTCGCTCCCAGTCCTCGTCTTCGCTATTTCTGATTCCAATGCGCCAAGCAAAACGAGCCTGACAGGTTGATTCCGAGACGGATGTTAATTACCGACAAATAACAGAAGAGGAAATTTTGTGATGGAATTCAAGATCTGGATTTTGAGACACTGCGCGAGGAGTTTTGTGTGGTTTAGGCACCATTTTGTCGTTACACTCATCATCGTCGACCAAGTTGTTTAAGCATCGTGAGAGAGTAAAAGTTTCCGGTGGGAGGACAGAAAGTGGGATTAGGATAAAGCCGCATGATGTAAATGTGGTGATAACGTTCGTCACCCTCTTTCCCTCCGTTTCTCTCCCTCTATCTCTCTCTTGCCTCGATCTCCCGCTCCTTCTCCTCGACTCTGAGATGGCACACGCCAAGTTCAAATGTCTGCACAGCCTCAAGAGAGAACGAGCGAAATACATCGAGAGTTTTGCTATTTCACTGGACGAACGAGACGTTAACCTGCCGAGGAAAATTGCCAACGAGGGTTCACGAAATGCTCGTAAACGTCCGTGTAGATCAAACCCCTACCATCACCGATTTCGCATGACACTCTCCTACATACATACACGATCGTGAGACGCTTTCGCGACTTGGTGCGAGGGAGGAAGACGATGGGAAAGAGCATTACAGTCGAAACTGGCATCGAAGGTGGTCGCGGCATGCATGACTCCTCCATACTCTACAAACGCAACCGCTTGCGAACATCTCCACACCCAACTACGTGTCACGTGCTCCGAGACTGCTGTTTATATACAGAGTTTGCCAAAAATCACCGCATAAATTTACGGAACACACGCAGATCGCGCAAATCTTGGAAGAAAAGTTCAGCGATATTTCCCTTTCCGAGCAGCTTTTCTTAATAAAATTTTGACAAATTTGAAGTGAGCACCTCGCCTGATTATACTGTAGAAAACGGTAGACCAGAAAAAGTGCAACGTCCACCTTCCAAAAGCCCAGCGAATAGTTTCTAATTAATCTCCGCTCTCCACACATTCCTCATTTCATATTTTTTGACACTTTATGGATGGCGGAATGTAGCGAAAAATGAATAAGCGCGTTCGCCTTAAGACCTCTCAGGGATTCGAGGTCCAACGAGTCTCCCCATTTAGGCCATCAGTCTTGAAGGAGCCTATACATATAAACACGTTGGGCTTTATACGCTTGCACTGTTCTCTCTTTCCACGTACACTTTCGACGAGATACTTCCCGGTGGAAACTGTCAGGGTGAGTCGTCCAAGAAACGCCGTCGTCTTAGAGAAAGCAAAAGAGTGAGAGGGAGAGAGATGGAAAGAAAAAGCACGCATACAGAATCTCTGGGATCATTGCCAAGACAATTGGTAATTTATTTTTCGCCTAATCTGACACGCATACGCGAGCCTTGCGCGCACAACTTAACTCGTCAAATAACATCTGCGCATCTCGGATTTCCGTCTGGTAAAGTTGAAACTTGGGACGCGTGATGTTTGTTCAAACTGTTGACTTTTTTCCTTCCTCAGCTTGATCAACAATGCCGTACATTTCCGACTATTCTCATTTGTCATATTTCAACGCTTTGCATTTGTTGGAATTTGTAAAATGTCTGGCTTCAGGTAAACGAGGAACAAAATTCATAAGTGATTCGAGGATTCGATAATAAATAATTAATAAAATTTTTGATGCACGTGTTCATCGGTTTTGGAATGTTGAATGTGTCAACGGCGGCGTAGCCACCGAAATAGAATCCATTTTTGTGCTTTATGCGATGCTCAAATCTGCAGAGCTGCGTGTTATGATTCAGGAGATGAGTTCGGAGTCTTATTCTTTTTAAGAGTTGAAATGAAACTGAAATGAAGCCGTAAAATGTCAAGAACTCCTTCCCGAAGTACGTTGTTTACGCGAAAAGTGCATCAGAGTTAATTTCCGTTAGAAATTAGGGGGAAGCTAATGCAAATCCGAAAAGCAATGGAGTCAATGCTCTTTTCATAATATCTTGATACATACTGTTACTCCCTCGCTCATAAGCACGTCGTCATATCTTAACTGGCTCATAGAGAGAACGGACGAGGTTCGCATTAAGTGGCCATTCATCGCGAGCCTCGCAGGGGTGTGTTACTCGACGCTATCTCTCTCGCTCGTTCATGACTCAGGAGCGGAGTCTGGTTCACTTTGCGTAAAGCTCCGTAATGTTATCCTACGAGTTGGGCAGCATCGCGGTGTTCTCCGCAGATCCGCACCCTGAGGGGAACAAAAGAATGAGAATATTTAGATGAAGACGCAAAATTATCGGTCCACCAAGGTTTTCGGACCTTTCGCATCCAGAAGATACGTGACGACGAATAATTATTCTCTGGGTATCATGAATCATGGATTCATCCAACCAACAGAATCTCGCTTCATCGTGTAGATTACCGTTGTGATATCCTTTCCATTAAGAGACTCGAGTCCGGGGCGAAAGATTCAAATGAGAGTTAAGATTTTTTGAGAAGATTTTTTTTTTTTGTGAAATCGACTACGAAGACATTTTCTTCCTCCTCGAGCTTCACAATATTGTCTGTACCTCGGGAATTAGGCTGTCGGTGTCAATAAAGCGATCTGTACTATATTTCTAGGCGAATGTGTCGATGATCATTTAATTCATGCGAATTATCGACATGTAAAAAAAATAATAGACGAAAAAATCGAGACGACCCTCAATCGTGCGATGAAAAACCCAACAGCAGGAGAGAAAGAGACAAAAAGTGCTAGGATGTTGATGAGAGAGGCGCGTTAATTTTCACGAGCATCTCTCTCGCACTTTGTCGAGGCGAGAATGTTCAATCGTCCAGATCGAATCGCGGACGACGCGGTGTCGAGACGCCGCGGCCACGTGCAGTATCCGTTATGAATTTCGTCGTACGCAGCATTGCACACACGAATGTTCGTGGGTAAAGCAAGCACGGAGTGTTACGCAGATATTATTGGATCGAATGTATCACGTCAAACGATACGTGAAATAAGTTATAGGATAGTGGCTGCATTGGCACTGCTCTTCTCGCGACATCCTATTCCTGGAATCCTTCTCTCCCTCTCTCTCCCTCTTTCTTTGGTACTTTCCGTCCTTTTTTTTCTCATTTGCTGTCTCAAACTGTACGTAGCAACGACTACGAAGCAGCTTCGTTATTCACATTTCACGCCATTCACCGCATCATGAGTAAAAGTCACAAATCAACATCGTCACCGTCCAACATCCAGTTTAATCCGACTTTCGATATTCGTATGTAATGATTCACTACAAATTACCACTCGTGACGAAGCTCAACTATTTCAGACCACGCTCCTTGCTCCCTTCTATAAATAAAAAACCGAATTTTAATATTGAATGTAGCAAAAAATTATCCGGGCATTGAGAACAAATAAGACGTTTTAAATTTAGGCAGGTCATTAGAGAACTCAAAGACAAAGATATGAGTAGTTTGACAAGCTTCGAAATAAACGAATAAGCGTATTTTTAACAATTGGAACAATCCCAATGGAAATTTCGATCTCTTTGAATTTCCGCATGCATAAACACCAACAGTCGTACTCCATTTTTTCTTCGTGCCATAAACTTTGTTATAAATAAAACTACCAGCGTGTCTATCTTTGTTAACAAATTTAAAAAAATACTTAACGAAGATTATTTTTCTTTCGACACTAAACTTTTGATTTCTGTTCGCTATTTTGAATGAAAATAAAAAAGTCACATGGACAAAGTTGACCTACGTTGTAGGCTCGAAGTCTCTCGCGGGGCAGAATTAGACGGCACACTTTTTGTGCCGAACTATGACGAATGAGGAAACCTGAAAATAATAGAAACTTGAACGAGTGTTCCCTCTGCTTTGCTGACGCTCTGGTGCACAGCGCGAAGAAACTCCACGAGCTTTTTCGGCCTGTATCACTTTAGTGGGCGTCTTCGCGTCACTGATAAATTCGAGCGGATCACAGTTTCGCTCTCGTATCTTCTTCATCTACCAATCTGTTCTAGAATACTGTACAGTCGAATCGCAGCTAGTTTGTCTCTTCGGTATCTTCCGGGTGTCGTTGGCCAACTGCTTAACCGGTGATCACCTCTCTGTTTGGAAGTGTGGCCTCGATCTAAAGATATCGCTATTCCACCACTTGCCTCCCTTGCCTATTCCACGTGTCTGTGTGTCTTTCTATCTGGGAGACTGTCACGTGCAACAGTCAACGACAAAACGTCGTGACAGCGACGCACTAGACACAACTCGTTCTGTATATTCTATCGGAATAGTTTGCCAATGATTTTCATCCTCCACGAGTTTCAACGCCTGAGCGCCTATTAAAAATTTTTGCGCCTTGCCCTCGCGATGTCTATGCTCCGGATTATTCCTGTTAATCGTACGCATCGAAAATCCCAAGTCCATCAAATTATATTTTTTATTTATTTTGATTTTCGTTTTTTATTACGAATTTTTGGGCATGGGTTAGAATTATGTTTGAATTAAAGCAGATGCTTCTACGTGCTGTACGTTGCAAGATAAACGGTTATGAGCAATTCGTCGGATGGATTGTTTGTTCTGCGTGTGCTCTCAGAGTCTATTATGACACAATGTAAAGACGAAAGCAGTGACAACGTGGAGCACACGCATCGGACAATCAGTGCGATACTTGCAGGCGCGAGCTCTAAAAAACGACCGCAGCAGCCACTTGTCTACGTCTCATTGCGAAAATGTGTAACTGCTTTGCTCTTGGCCACGGAATGCATACTTCTCCGTTATGAGCTGCCTATTGGCCACCCAGTCAGTCCATACTCGTGGTTCGCTTCTATGCGTCGTCGCTTTTATTCTCTCGGCTGCGAGCTCGGCACTGTGGTGCGAATTTTAAGATCGGGTGCGCCAAATGAGTCATTGAATTGATATTTCCCAACGAATTAACAACGTGCATTAAAAACGTCACAATTTCGTTGCTGAGACCCTTTGGAAAGCTTGTCGAATTTTTATTGACGCGGAAAAAAGTTCATGTTAAAAAAGTTTACTAATCATTCTTTGAGATAAAGACGTCACAAATGTTCGAAATCTTGCCGAGTCTCGGCTCCGCGTCGAATGACTAATTGTTACAACAATAGATATATATTTTACATTGGGCATGGAGGGAGCTGGAGTAGAGAAGGTTTTGTAAGCACGGAAGGAGCATGATGACGGCGATGGTGGTTGGACGCCAGCGGGGTGTCCGGGTAGAAAATACATTTATTATATAGCTCGGGAGAGGAGAGAGACGAGAGACACAATCGAATCGTGTGTCTATCTCTTGTATAGATATATACTTAGTTTTGTTGAAACTCTGGGGGCTCAGTTTCCTTCACTCGAGCGTTCATCGTTATCTCCCACCGTAAATTAATCTCGGGAGTGCCCGCCTTCCAGTGCGACACCTTCACCCTGCTCTGAGTCTTCGTACATATATATATATCGAAAAGAAGTTTCCCCACGTCCGATATTTCGAAAATATCTCGCCTCGAAAAATCGTTCGTTATGCACTTTTTTCCTCGTATTTCTTTCTTCAGTTTCCTTCGTTTTTCATTTGTTTTTCTTTTTTATTCCTCTGCTGCTCTGCTCTACGAATAGATCGAGATATCTCCGAGCGTCTCGACGCTTAACGAGACGTTCGATCTTCTGACAGCTACGTGAAATGCTATATCATCATGAAAATGTCAGACAAATTACAGCTCAGTCTCCATCTCCCTCGGCAAAAAACAAAGCTCCTTCTGACAAGGACAAATTCTAATTTTGAAGTGGCGCGCAGAGGTCACCCATCATTCGAACGTCATTACGTCGAATTTTAAATTCTACAAAAAGCCTTTGTACTTTATTATCGTTCAACAACGAGAAATGTAGAAATTAACCTCAAGGATTTTGACGATGAGACTCGAGTTCGAATGAGAGGACAAGTCGAAGATATTGATAAGGTTATTTGTGAAGTTTTGTAGCCTCCATTGCGTTTGTACGAACTATTGGTACGAAAGGTTCGTGTATTTTGGCTGAGATGAAAACCAATATCTCGGAATGAAAATCTCTGTACTTGTGATTTGTTAAGGCTCTATAAGCGACTCCGGGGATAATCGATTTGCGAAACGGTCGTTACGGTAGAGCGCCCCGACGCCTCGTGTGATGCACCAATGCCACCAGACCATCCGTGCTTTCAATTAAAGTGCACGGGACGACGGCTACGACGACGAGTCTCTCACTATAACGTCAGCGGAATCTCTAAAAGAGATGCACGCGCTTTCTCTCCCTCATCCTTTCTCACTTTTGGTCTCTTTTTCTTTCGCGAGCTCCGGTAAAGGCTGGGGTGATGCAGTGGACGCTTAACGTCGAGAAAATGTGGCGGGAACGCTCGTACTCGCATCGGACCAACGACGAGGTCGTTGAAAGTGTAGCTGACTGGGGGATTTCGCGACCAAGTTGGTGTAATGCCACAAGAAAGATATTGGTGCACCAAAAGAAAGAGCAGAGGGCCGAGCTTTTGCATCTTTTACATTAGATTACTCGGTGCGTGCGGAATCATATGCCTATAGCTTTGTCGCGAGTGAAGCGCGACGGACAACGTCTGCGCGTGATGCTCAACGCAACTCTATATCTGTATGCGTCTTTCATGTACGATTACATTGCACGTATAAGCTATAGAACCCCGAGAAGACTCGCGAACGAACAAATGCGCCGTGATAGCATAAATCTCGAAATCCATTTGGAGAAAGACGCGAGAGCCTATTGCAGGGTCCCGGACGAACGAGCAGCTCGGAAGAGTGTATAGCTATGTGGCACGTAGTTACTTACTTTTACTATATCGCGCGACTGCTGATCTCCCTGCTTGCCACCTTCCTTTTCTAAATACTTCCTCTCTTTCTTTTTATCCCTCTCTCTCTCTCTCACTCTCCATCTCGAAAAGCCCTCTGCATATGCGTGAATATCCGACTGCCGCACGGTGTTGGCTTCGTTCTCCAGACTCTCGAGCGAGAGCTAATTAAACAAATGTCCCTGTAGATCAAGCCCTCGCGAATCACGACATTTTCGCCCTTTGAACTTAATTTGGAAGCGTGTGTATACAGTCGCCGATTTGCATATGGGTGACTTGTATATATCTATATGCATTTTCATACTCTCACACAGATTGCGACATCGCTTACAATCATGAGGCAAAAAAGCTTCGGTAGTAGTGCTACTTTTAGTGCAAAGCACGAGCTTATGAATCGTGGCCCATAGAAGATGAATGAAAAAATTGCCAATGAAGTTTGTCTGCTTCAGTTAGAATTGTTAACGGCGAATCACAGTAATTCATTTTGCAAATTATCACCAAGTCAGTGACTAGCATGAGAAAGTTTTCATTTAAAATGCGATTTTTTGACAGATTTTCAATAAAGTGAAAAAATTTGATAAAAAATAAACGGATGTCGTTTGAGTCTGACGACAGTGTTTCGACGATTTTCATTTTTATTTTTTCTCGCATGCACTTACTTTGTTTTCGGCTTTCATATCAGAGCTCCTGTTCCAGTTTGCTTTCTATTTCCCTTTGTTTCAGTCCATAGTGCAAACTCCAGGGGTGGGGGCAACTATCCATCTGTCGTGATGGTTAGTCCATGCAGACTAGATCTTCGCCCACACTTTCGTGCCCGTTTACGTATGAAATATTCAAAACTTTCAACGCGTTTCTCGCTTTGCCTTTTGCTCCCTGGATCCGTTCTCTTTTTAACTCGGACCCTATCACACCGTCGTACGCGTATCTCTGTCCATCACTCTTCCGACTTGCCTTCAATCGCGTCCTTTCATTTCCCTTTTTTTCCAGCATTTAGTATCATCCCGCATGCACATTTAGTCTCGTGTACGAAACGTACTCTCGCGAGTGTCACTCTCAAGCTCGAGACATCGCACTCGCATCTCTTTCTCTCTATCTGGGCTGCTCGTCGAGTACACTCTGTACTACCACAACCATCGTCAGACTCTCTCTCTCTTTCACGCTTCGAGTTTCCTCTCTTGAGTATAGCACCGGCTGCGATCGAACAAAGCGCAGTCAAACGGCGTTTCTATATTTGAATCAAAGATCCATCCAACTATATATATGCGCACTTTGGGTTCTCCCTCGTACTCTCCACGCCTCTTTTCATTTTCCTTTCATGTGTACACTTTTCCACTATCCACCGAAGCCCCGCGCTCTGTCTGTCGAGCTGCTGTTTTCTTTGACTCGGTGATATTTTGGAATATGTAGAATGTATGTCAACGCGAAATAAGGGCACGTCATAGGTATTGCTCTTCAATTCGGACATGATACACAACGGATAAGAGAGTCAGTCATCGTGTGCAGGAAGCTAAAAGGTTCGGTTGGAATTGGTCGCGAATCTCCGGTCACGTACGTCACCATAAAAATGCCTGTCAATCGTGGTTTTTTTTTCCGTCGGAAAATTGAATTCGTTTTAGCAAGTTTCTGCGTTAGGAAAGGTGGAGAAAAGTCGATGGTGGGTTTTCACAGGATGGGGAAGGATTTTGTGTTACAAAAGCAGAGGAAACGTCCCTTATCAACGTCCGTCAAAGCTGCAAGTGTTTCAATCGATATCCCCAAGTATAGATAGGCGTTCTTGGCTAGTCTTCCAAGTCGAGATACTTCTGGTGCAACTCGTGTCTGTCTCTGTAACGTCGAACATAATTTAGGCATTAAGATGCGAGAGACCGGTCGGAGCGAAGGCAGGCGTCTGGGTTATTAGCACGTAGAGCTAGACGTGCAGCGAGCAGCCAGTGACGTCACCTCTCCCACCTTTCAAACCTCCCCATGCAATTATATTTTATGCCTCCCCCGCACTATATACAGTTGCCGCTTTCCTCATCTGACTCGACCTCTGCTTCTCTCTCCCTCGTTCACTCTCTTCGTCTCGCTTTCACCAGTGCGATCCGGACCCGTCCGGACGGTGTCTCGACTCTCTCTCTCTCTCTCTCTCTCTCTCTCTCTCTCTCTCTCTCTCTCTCTCNTCTCTCTCTCTCTCTCTCTCTCTCTCTCTGCCGAGCGCCACCATCGCCATCTTCAACATCTCGGCTCCTTTCCCTCGTTTCTTCGCGCAGTGGTAAGTATAGATTTATAACTACTTAAAGTTTCGCGATTTATTTCGCGCTTATCGCCCGTCCGGATATATGTCTACGGCGCGTTGCGAGTACGGCGATACTCGGTCTATACCGTTGGGGATTGGTTTACTTATTACTTAGCAGATGCAAATGTGTAAAGCCATCGCAAGGCTTTGAATTAAGCCAGCCGTTGATTGAAATAGGGCATTGAATTCTTTCAGCCATAACCTCACAACTCCCCATTTGGATTTCATCGAATCTTTCATTTTATACAGCTGTCAACGCCACCATTGCATCTGCTGAAACATTTCCAAGTATTTTCATATAAAATTCAAATTACGTTCCATGCTATGAACGGAACAATTTACAGAGTAATGAATAGAAGGAAAGAAAAGGATCAGTCGGTTTGATGGGGCAGTCGTGAATATTGATTAATAAAAAATGGCCTGGCACGGAATCGATAGATCGCTGACTATCGATCGTCGATTGTTTGGTAAGCAAATGAAAGATCGGAACAACGATGTCACGAAAAGTGTGGACGGTCCAGTTTCTTAAAAATTTAATCGATTTTCCATCGAATTTCGTATTTTTTGCATTTGCATTTGTAATTGGTGAGTGGTTCAAGGGAATGGACGGAGAAGGGAATGAAATTGATTCCGCTTCAGACGGTTGAGGTAAATTTTATTGCCGTCAAGTTTAAAAACGTTTGAATTACCTCGAATATTGGACTGGCCTGGCTGTGTAACAACTTTTCTCGATTACTTTGCTTTATCGCGAAACGCATTCGACTGCACGTACGGAAATTCGAGAGCACAGGGCGTTTGTATCTTCAACGTTTGCTCGAGCCCCTTCGGCGACGGGAGACTGACGATAGAGCAAACGGGAAAAGGAATAGCGCGAAACGGCAACGGGTGCGCGGAGGAAAAGGCGGTCGAGTAATAGCTACGGAATATTGCAATAATATGCAAAGTATATGAGAGATATATTAATTTCGTGGAAAACGGTAGAAACGTAGATACAGCCGCGGGCTTCCATCCCAACGTGTAAGTGCGATTGTGAGTGTGTATGTGTGTTAGTAAAATGGTGGTGCCTCTGTGTCGCGAGTACAGGCTGGTTGACTCTGTTTGCTGTACGTTTCGCGAGAAGAGCTTCGACGATAGTGAGTCCGCGGCAGCTTATTCCGAAAGAGGTGGCCAATCTCGCCGAGCAGGACGAGAATAGTGTTGAAAATGTGGAGGAGTATGAGAGTTTTACATGCGAAGGGAAAGTGCGGCTGTGGATGCGAGAGGAGAGAAAAAAGGAGAGCAATGGTGAGAGAGAGAGAGAAAGCGAGCGTTCTCACATCGTTGGAAAAGCCGACCCGGGGCAGATGAAGAAGAGTCAGGGAACCCAGGGACAAATAAGTACACGATATTTCTGCGGATGGGAAATGAGAGTTTGCCACCCAAACACATCCAGCATTTGCCTCTTAGACCCTCTAGTTTCTAGTCCGTAGAAACTGGATTTCAATTCCCTGTTTCGTTTCGCCCTCACGAAACCACTCTTCCCATATTTCCTTTTCGTTTTCCTTTCCACCTTGATACGTCCAAGAGTCGAAAATATTCTTGATCTGTACCAACGCCTTTGCCAATCTCCATCAAAACGTCGTGGATATTACAGACTGTCTGGAATTAAAATGAAATTCAAGTTGCAAGTATGTACGATGAATACATCAAAGTCACGTAGTTTTCGTACTTCAATAATCCGGAAACTATAATCGTTTGGCTTGATTCATAGTTAGCCACAGATGCGCATCAAAGAATCTTTGAAATTGCATATCCAGCGGAGTGTTGCGTGTGATAATTAATTAGATTTTTAACTTTTGCACGTGCCAGCGGGAAGTTTCCTCGGCGAATAAATCGCAGCAAATGCCGCTCCGTCTTCTAGGAAGCCCGAAGGAATGACTTTTCTTTGGAGGAAAGTGGGAGCGCGAGAGGTGTATGCAAATATCGAGGAGAAGAGTTCGAAGGCTCAACTGGAAGACCGATGAAATCTTGAGGAGTGTGTAGAGTTTGGAAAGACCGAGAATAAGCAAAAGTGAGTGAGAAAGCGTACACCACAACGGGCGAGGCAGAGGAAAGGTGCATAAGGTGAATGTAGAAAGGCTCGTTAAGCAACGCTTTCCGAGAGAATTCAAGGAATCGAGGTGAGCTCTCTTCTAGTCCGTCGGCTGAGCGAGCGAGATCGCGAAAGTTGAGCTCGAAGCGCGCTCGTGAGAAAGCGAAGGGATGAGATGACGATGATGGGCGAGACTGCGAGAGGAAAGCTTGCCGTTCGTTGAGCTTACAGTTGGCCATAAGTTCGAGCCAAGAATTCGCTCGGGAACGAGCGATGAAAGTGAGTTGCGGCTCCTTATTCTACGCTCGTATATATACACGCGTATTCGCGTGTGGACCGATCGCTCGAAATTGACGCGATGGTAGTAGTTGCAAAGCTGTACTCTCTTGTTGACGATGGTCGTTGAGCGATACCGCAGCTTCCTCGGCTCTATGGCTGCTCGACGTATACGTTGGCTGGTTCGTTGGGTTCTGTGCTCTGGATAAAAAGTTGAGAAAAGCAAGAGTTGAGATCAATACCTCCGACCCAACCTTTACCCCCGCATCGCTACCACCCACTGTGCCGTCCGCACACCTCTCCGCTGCTCTCTCCTCCACCCTGGAAACGAGAGGCAGAGATGCGAGCAGGAGAGAAAAGGTGGTGGTCCCCAGACCAAGACCACCGCTGCTCACTCCTGTGCTCTGCCTCTGCCGCTTTTCTCCATTCAATACGTTTTCTTCCCGCTACTGCATAACAAAATGTCTAACTGCACCCCAGGAATCGATTCCTCGCGATACGAAGAGGCTACGGAGATAAGATGAAATATGCTGGACAAGGATTCATCAGGGAACCATTCAAGATGGTCAAATAGTCGCTTGGGTTGTTGGCATGAACCAAACTGATCATTAAAACGGAATTTTTGATGAATTTATTTACCTGCTTGTCGATCGCTGCCGCGTGTTAAAAACTGTTCCACGAACGATTTTTTTCCAGTTCGTTGAATGGATATCAAGCACTGAAAGTTGACACAGCAGCTTCGCAATGAAGCTTGATCAGCTCGGAAGCACTCAAGTCTTTGCTGGTACATGGAGCGTTGGTTGTCTAGAGCGATCGTAACTCTTTGCTAATCCAATTCGGGATAGGTACGACGCAGCACGAAGAAGCAGGCGGTTGAAGGGCAAAGGTACGTTTGGGGAGCTGCAGAACGATTTATAAAAGTATTTGCTCGAAAAATACAATGGCGGCGTAAAGCACGACAGAGGGATGAAAGAAGGCGACTGCATGGGAAACGCATACATACTTTCTCTCAATCTCACGCTGTTATGGTACTCACTCGGTCGTGGGTCGAGTGGGCTCTTGCGAGAAAGAGCAAGACGGCTGTAACTCGGGGTATATCCGCAACACATAATCTCAGATAGCGGGCGCGAGTGTAACGGACTCGAGAGCAGAAGAGCCGAGGCAAGAGTGTGCGACGAAGGGTAGAAACATCAGCAGTCTCGACGCTCCGTGGTGTCGTCGTTCCTTCTGCTCTTTCTCTCTCCTCTCACAGCGCTCGAGCCTGGGAGTTGTGTAGCTGCTAACTTAGTTTGTGAACTGCAAAATCCTCCGACGCGCGCTATACACTACGAAACGCCATTCTACTTCAAGCCCCGAGTCAGGCATCACATCCATACCGGCACACGAGAGACAGGGTATACAAATAATAATTCTTTATTTCGCAACTGTTCGGAGGGCGAATTCGCGCTTCTTTCTTACTACGGAGCGGGGTGCGAACGACGAGTAAATACCGTCGTCGTGGCTCTCGGTAATATCCAGCGACGCGGGCTACAGCACTACATCCGGATACGTTCTCGGAAGAAGTCTCTGCTTTGGTATGGGAGCGATGGAAAGACGAGTATACTGCCAGCCAGAGGAAGAAAAGTGTGAACCGGAGAACAAGAGATGAAAAGGCTATTCCAGGATACTCGCGGTATCGCCTAAATCGCTCCAACAACTCATCCGCTGAAAGTTGCGACGAGCTTTCGAGATCTACGACAAGAGGGAGAGAATAGCAAAGCGCGAGAAAGAAAGGGTATAGCGCGCGAGCGCTTGAAACGACTGGGTCTGCCGGGCTCGGTTGTATAGCGCAGCGCGTTATAGCGTCCCAGCACACAGGTCATACCCTTCTCCAGTTTCTCCTCGCTAACATTTCCCGCTACTTCTTTTCTTTCCCGCTGCCTGTCTCAGTGCAGCTCGCGACTCTTCTACTTTCTCGCTTCACCGTCAATTCTCACCTATACCAACCGAGCCGTCGTCCTTTTTCCTATAGCCTCACACTGACGGAGCAACATCAGGAAGCTCTTGCCTTCCGTATTCTCAAACATCCGTTTTTCCCACCAGACGGATAACTCGCAGCATTCTCTTGGTAAAAAGGCCGAAATTCCGAGCGGACAATTTTGTCTGATCAGGAGACATTTTTCATCATCCGGATGCGTCCGGATACGTCGTTCGAAAATAAATCTCACGAAAAAGTCAGCTTGAGTCCGATTCTTCCTGAGGTCTGAAATCACATGGTTTTTAATGTTCCAAGGTCATTGGTCCTGATAATAGATTTTAATGAAAGTTCGTTTTGTACTTTTTATTGTAATCATTTTTTACACAGATCGGTTATTGCCTAGGACAATGTGTGAGCCTGGAATAGAGCGTGAGGTAGACGTTTCTTGCTGGAGAACCCGGGGAAGAAAGCATTCCTAGATGCTTGAAAGAAAACTCTTCGGTCTATTTTCAGTTCGATTTTTCCAGTGCCGCTACGTCGCCCTGACGACAATTCGCAGGCGCGGCACTCCTCCCCATTGCCATCTACGTCGCGCGGCTGTATATACGTGCACATATAGACGTGTACACATATATATTGAAGTGGGTGGTTCGGTTTGAGGGTGGTACGTCTATATCGTAGTTATCCCTGGTGCAGAGTGCTTCTCGCTCGGTCCTCAACCCATCGGCTACCGGTACCAGCAACGGCATCGCTGCAGTCGCCGCTATTATATTCTCTGCTCTTTCATTCCGTTTCAGCCTCTCGCGCGTACCATATCCACTTTTTACCTATAAAGACTGGTACGTCGAGGTTTTGTCTCTTTCGGACGCACGGGCGTCGGTTGAAATCCAATAACAACCGAACGGGTTACGCCCAGATGCGCGCATCGAAGCCTGGTCAATATATGTGGGAGTGCAAGCGTGGGAGGACAGGAGAGGAAAATCTCTATCTCTTTCCAGCTGCGATGTGCATCCTCCCCCTACGATTCACCAGGGAGGTCCACTGGCACGTAGGATCCTTGAATGTATATTAGCACTCACGTGCTTCGTACGGTTGTGTTCGTCAGAGAGGGCGTACACGGTAATTCCGCTTGGTGAAAGCTTTCGACGCACAGTGTGCGGAAATGGGTTGCGTGTATAGAGGTGCGTTATATACGAGAATCGGGTCCACCTACAGAAACGGAAGGTACGAGGGAAGCCGAACTCAGCCGGCAACCTAAGCAGCATCGGCTCTGTAGAAGCGAGAGAGGACAGTACCACCACCGCCCCGATGCGATTGGAAATCTATTCCCACCCCTCGAAGTCGAACCTCGACCTATCGGAGACTTTGGTTCGGCGTTATTGAGTCTGCGCATTACTCCCTCAATCTCTCCCTCTCGATCCTCCTTTCTCTCCTTTCCTCTTGTGAATTACTGCGACCGACCTTCACCTCCTCCAACACCCCATGAACAGCTCGATTCGTTCACTCTCTGCGCTGCCTTCTCGCCGCTCCTCGCTGCCGATGCCATGTCCTCCTTGCTCACTGTTACCCTCCCTCTCCTACTGCCACATCCCCATATACCCCCAGGTATACGCTCTATCCCTTTTATCTCACTCTTTCGCACCCCACCAACAACTAAACTTCATATACCGTTCACCAGTCCCATCCGCACTGAGAAACGGCTGCATCAAGCCACCATCGCGAAAACGCATTCTTTCTTCGATCAAAATTTCATAGGCTACTCTCTCCTACTGCAGCTTTTTCCTCTTTCCTTATATCTCTATACACTCTCAACTCCTCGAGAGAGTTTCTGACCGTTCACCATAAATGCCACCCGGTAAAATAGATTCATTCTTATCCCCGGAACGAGCCTTTGTACAAGAATGAAAATGCTTAGGTACTCTAAGGAAAAACGGAAATGGTACTCTCCATTTTTTACTGAATTTTTCATAACTCCACTTCCTTATACTTTCAGGACGAAAAAGCAAATTTTTATTGCGCCATCTTTGTATCAATCTACTTAAGCTTTCGTATGAATATTTCAGAATTATAGTTCATACGCGATGCCTTTTTTCTAGTTAGCAGCAGAAAATTCAACTCCAGACTAATTTCTCAACATTTTATTTTACGTTCGAGTTCATCAAGAGTTGAAGTTACAAAATCGGGAGGATTTTGAATTTTAAGATTTCTGTCTACGATCCATTTTTGCGTTTTTCAACGAAAATCCTTATCAGCACGATCAGTGCTGTGTGCTGGCTGCGGTCCCTGAACTCAAGGGTTCACGTACTTTGGTCCAGAGTGCTCTGTGAACAGAGGAGTGAAATATCTGGACGTCACGTCGCGGCAGAGTGGATGTAAGTACTGCGAACTAAAAGCGAGAGAGAGAGAGAGTGAGTTAGTTTCATATGTATTGACCGCTCACAGCTTGACCCTGGCGAGTCGGTCCTAGCCGAGAAAGCATATACTCCCGAGAGAGATCGTTCTATACCTCATTGCACTGGACAGTGGTCAGATATTTTCACAATAGGTTCCGCGCTGATGCTCTCATTGCAGGAAACTTGGTGGCTTTTGGTTGGTCCTCATTGCCACGCGTGTTAAATGGCGACGAAGCGAGACCATTGAGGGTACTCGGCTCTTATAACAATACGCTCGCTGCGGCATGGTAACACATTGTGGTACTTTCCTCCAGCCAACCCTTACGTCAGCTTTCGAGCTCCATCACAAACTTGTCAAGTAAATTATTCGTGAAGAGGTATTTCAATACGACCAATGTGACAATAGTGTCAATGTGACTATTCGTGTATTGTCGTTTGAATTAATGTATACGTTTACCATTGTCGTCCACTTGCCGAAGTATTGTCCAAGGGAATTAGAAGATGTGGAGGTAAGGTTATCCTTTTTAATCGAAAAGGTTACGTGGTCCTTGCTCCTGATATAAATTATAGGAAAAGTAGATTTCTACCTTCTTGAATGGAACGAGTATCGGTGCTCTGGCCCTTTTGAATATCCTACTCGAGAATAAAGCACTAGTTATTTTTTTGATGCTCTAATCAAAGTAAAAGGAAGTGTCATCTTATTTCCAATTATGAAAGTGTAAACAAATATTGCAATTTAAGAACATTGAGCAAAGCTAATTTCAAGTTTTTCTCATTATGTTCGTTGCCACGAAATCCGTACGTGTAGGTGGAAAAATACATAAACATTGAGGACCTAGATATATAGTTGGTGCATTTCCAGATGGAGAACGGTGAGACTGAAAGCAATTCCTGGCGAGAAAATGTCGTCTGGATCGGTAGAAACGCTGGTGTCGTGGGGGCCGGCCATTTCTTCGAAAAAGTGTCATACTCTCGGTCGAACGGTTAGGGCCAGAGGAGAATACGACGAGATAGGGGCTGGGGAAGAAGGCGAGGTTACCGATAAAAAAAGAGTGAAACCTCTTTTTCTCCAGGGTAGTCTGCTACGTTTGGATCAGATCTCTGCTTCGTCTTGTTCTTCGTCTCTGTCTCTCTCGCGTTCTATCCATTATTCCCTTTCCGTGGAACTTCCACTCGCACAGAACAAAAGGAGGTGCGGCGGTGCAGGGGCAGAAGGGGTTGGTGGCGGACGCTGTAGCTTGTGATCCCTACAGATATACGAGATAAAGAAGAATATCGACGTTTTTTACGTAACAAATCAGTCGTGACTGTGCGCCGGGCAGCGGGGGAGTGTGCTCTTGCCAGGGGATGGAAGGGTGCGCGTCCGAACAACCAATGGGAGAACAAGCCGATACTCGATACCCGATCACATCATAGGTTCCCGGACGCACCCCGAACAACCCAGTCGGTGAAGCGAGAGTCCAATAGCCAGATAGGAAAAAGCGTGAATGAGGGGAATTGAGAGAGGGAAAGAGGGAAGAATGCTGGAGGGATAGAGGATATACGAAGCGATACCCGCGGAGCTTGCGACGAGAGGGAGCGAATAAGCGATACGGAGGTTCGTGCGGGTGGGAGACGTATCAACGTTGAACTGAGAAAGATGGATAAAAACGAGTGAACGACGACAACGACGACAACGACGACGACGACGACGACGACGAGAGGGAGCTGTAGAGCATCCTCTCCGGCGGTATCACGCGCGGCGAACGACACCGGCGCCGGGGGTGGTGGGAGCCGTTGCTGGCTTCTGCCGTTGTAGGAAGGAAGGAGAGTACAGTGAAGAGAGTGAGTGCGCGCGCGGGGTAGCTTGCAGAGGCGATTGCACGGGCCAGCCAACCACCCACTCCACCTTCCTTTTCTCCCCTGCCCAGGCAATTCGTCGCTGCCTTCGCCATTTTTTATTCGAACGTCGACCGTCTCCTCCGTACAACATCATCCCCTCCGCGCCTTGCCTCTTCTTTATACTTCGAAGAATCCGACCAACACAATGCTTTCTTCGTAAAACCTTATCTCCAAGAAAGTAGATATTATTGGAAATGAAGTTTGGGCGTGGTACTGTCGCACTCCCATAGCTACTGATGCTGGATTTCGTTGTATATCCGCTTCGACTTTGATCGGCAGCTTCGTAATCTATTCTTAAGCATTTCCGGCATGTTATTCCGTCAAAATATCGCGTTGATATTGAAAATGCTCGTGAAATTATTCTCTCTCGACTGAAATTCCATGAGAACGGATAATAATGATCAACGAGAGTAAATTAATATTTTTTTCCTTTCGAGGAGTATCGCTGGCCAGTATCCATGGGACTAGAAGAGGGTAGAACTTGGACCGTAACTCGAGATGAGGTTCTGCACTCCTGCTCCATATGCTTTTCTCCATTCCTCGCAGTTCGAATATATGATCTCCGACACAGCGCTGAGTGCCTTGCCTCGGGTTTATTCCAGAACCAAATTCATATTACACGTTGCCAGAGCCCAGGCAACTCGATCCCAATATGACGACGAGATCCTGGATACGCCCGCTTACGTGGATGATGATGACAAGGACAAGAACGGCGTTTGGCTTACAGGAGAGCAAGCAGGATAGTTGGCTAAGAGAAAAGAGACGCGAGAGGAGAGCGACGGAGGAAGGAGGATACATGGCATACGCGAAAGAGGCAAAGGCGGGAGTGTGGAAGGAGCGTTTTAATCTATGGCCGCACTATATATCGCTTCCTCCCTCTTGCCGAAAGAGTGAGGGAAAAGTTGGTGCTCTTACTCGTTCCTGCTCCTATATCTCTGTCTTTGTTTTCTTTTGCCCGTACTTTCTCACTCATGCTCACGTGCTCCCACACTCCCACCTCTCCGCTCGGATTATAATCAACCCTTTTATCCTAGGCTTTCCATGTCGCTAATTTCCATAATTACACAGACACTAAAATCACAATATCCTTTGGTATGACCGAGTCGAGGCTCCCAGAAAGGAGTTACCGGCGTGCGCTAGTCTCCGACACAATCCCAACCTCCACCCAACCACCTATCAGACCAGCGACCCATCATACACTCTTTTCCTCCGACGAAGTAAACGCGTCACCGTTCTCGTTGGTACTCGACTGCCCAACCTCCTTCTCTTCCTCATCCCATTTTCCATGTCCTACGGTCCCTAGATGCAACGCGATGCTCAGTGTCATACGAGGACAAATTTCAGAGTGTTGACTTCGTTGCAGATGGTGCGACGCGAGGCCCTTTTGTGGAAGGGTTGAAGTGCCTTGGTACATAGACAAAGGTCCTCTTCATCTAGGATGACTCGAGGTAGCGAGCTCACATGTTTATGTACTTGTATCCGCGTGGCCGAGCATGGAAGTGCTTGGATAACCAGCCGAGTGACAAGGTACGCCAGCATCAAGCTCAACCAGAGTAGCCAGATTATCCCTTTCTCTTTTTCTCACACGCACTCTTTCTCTCTTTACCATCCAGCGTATCTCTTTGCGAAATTTTGAAAGCCAGCCAACTCTCGGAAAAGTGGGCTTAAAAGTCTCTCGATAAAAGAGGCTGAATGTTGCTGTAATGGCGAGTTCTGCCTCACACAAGGTATCTAATTCCTAGCGCATTGAGAGCTCTGCTCATGTCGATCGCATTACGCATCCTCATGCCAAAAGTGGCAAACTTTTAACACATGGAAATGCATAAGAAAAAAATTCTGCTAAATCATCTTATGCGATGTGATTGACCCCTTCGAGGCCTTTTCTTACGTTTTGGTATTCGGAAAACAACAATGACGGATTGGAGAAACACATCTAATACGCTCCTGCGATAATTGTTTCTCCTCGTTAATTTTGTCTCATTTCGTGGCATAATCTTTCTCAGGTTCTCTGATTGAGGAAAACTTTGGACCTGTGCGACTTCTCCAAGTTGCAGTTCATAATTTTGTGGGAAAGGTTGGTGAGGGCAGTGCAATTGGTGCATCGAATATGTGTTAAATCTTTTGGGTACTCGGAATACTTAAGGTGAGAGTCAGCAAGGTTGCGAGGTCCTTAACCTGTTTCCGAGTACAAGCACAAGAGCGACAGGAGAACAGAGAGCCATCGTAGTTGTCGTCTAGCGATAGCTATACCCTCAGACTCGTCCGCGCCAGCGCGATCTATCGGGAGAGGGGTGTCCTGGAGCACAAGGACTCGCCGAGTGACTCGGTTGACTTTTCTCACTTTAACCTCGCGAGATGCGATGTTTGGCTTCGGCAAAGTGAGAAAGACGGAGAATTATGTAGCGAGTGGATGAGAGAAAAAGAAGGACAAGGTGAAAGAGAGAATGAGGATGAAGAGATGGAGAGGAGAAGATGAAGAGAAGGGGGTTATTCTGCTGGGGCTGTATCGAGCGGTCCTCCCACATACATCTATCTCCACTTACTCTCGTTCCGCCCTTTCTCATCTCTTTCTACAACCTCCTTTTCGCCTTTTGCCTCCTCACTCTCGCCTTTCTCATCCTGCATCCTCTTTTCACCGATACCACGAGCTACCTCGCGTTTCCCTCTTTCTCTCTTTTCCCCTCAACATTCGTGGCCTTCCACTACCACCGCTTCTACCCCTTTGCTACCACCGCCTTTGCTACACGACGATTCCCCGTCTTTCACCTCCTGCTAACCCCTTTCGTCTCCGCCGTTGCCGCGACCCGTCGGCTCACCGACCACCCTCTTCAGCCTCTCTTACATAGCAGACGCTCTAGTTTTCTCTTTTCCTCTCTCTTATTTCTCGCCCCATCCGTCCTCTTCCCATCCTCACTTTTCTTCTATATACCACTCCTTTTTCCTCCCACGCCTCGAACTTGTATTCTTCTTCAGACTTCAACATTTTCCATTAGTATTTCTTCGATATTGGTCTGCGGAATGCCGCGGAAGAAGCAAACTTTCGTAGCACGACCAACGTGCCTCCAAACAGAGTTGTATACATAGGCAATCAACATTTTAGAAAATTGGTTTCTATCTCTCCACCTGGCCATACAGATGGACTCCTACTAATGGACCATTTACCCTGAATCTAATTGACGGACAAGTAGGTTTACCTTCTCCGTCATTGACCTTTGACTCGCGTCACAGCAGATTCAAGTTTATCGCCTAATCTCCACGTGGATGAAGGTCTTGATCCGTGGATACTGACAGTCGTCCCACCTAGACCCGACGGTCGCTGCACCATGCACTTTCTTCGTTGCGAAAGTGAATACATACTGAGAGCGAGGGTGAGATAGATATAGAAGAAGAGAGAAGCGGTTGGGAGGTCGACACCGAAATTGCTTTCACCGGTGTGCCGAGTTGCCGAGGAACTTTGGGTATCCGAGCTGAGAGGAAGCAAGATGCGAGTACTCGCCAAGGAGTTACGACTGAGATAGGAACGCTCAAAGTACAAGGTCACGCGCCAAGTCCAATTATTAACTTCAGCGTCCGTTATCCGACCCCAAGTTTCGCCGATTTCTTATTTCGCAGGTAAATTTTAGCTCGTAGTCCGATCTATTTGCAGATGTTCAAGATTTAGGCTTGATGCTTGTCAAACTATTGATTTGTTCAATTTCGCAACTGTGGACATGCATCAGTACCACCAAAGTGATCAAACTGGCGATTAGAGCCTGGCGAACTTACGGTACATGCGTGACCTCGTAAGATCCCCATGATTTCTTGGAAACCTATTCATGAGGAAAATGCATATCAACTTATAAATTAGACATCATGGGAAGGATCAATGCAATGAGCATTCAAAGTGCAAATACCCATAAGCTCCGAAACTATTTCACGACCATCTCCCATATAGACTCGATTAGAAGGCTTTGGGTAGATACAGATATGCTGGAAAGTATACGTGAACTTGTTGGAAACGATACAGGAGTCGCGGAAAGGAGAAGAGGGTCGTAGGGTGGAATGGGCCGTCGAAGGAGGTTGCGCGGGTGGATGAAACGCATGAAAGGCGGGAGGAGCAAGAGGGAGAAAGAGTAAGAGAATATGAAGGAATAGAACGGGGAGGAAAAGACATAGAGCAAGATGGAACCAGAGGAGGTGGAGGAAAAGCAGTATCTTGGAGACTTCGCACTGTATCTTGAAATGAGTTTTGTTGGATCAATAAGTTCCACTATAAGAACACTCTCTCTCTCCGGCGCTCTTCTGTCCCGGTGTGTATTGGTGTTTTCAAGTCTGTATACGTACTATCGCTATATCCGTATTTATCTGTGTCGGCAAATAGATACACACAAGAGGCTTTTCCACCCAACCCCACCAACCGAACGCGTTCTAGCACCCGTACATGGCCAGCTCGGCTATGTATCCAGACTATGTACGAATAGCAGAGGATGGTCGCTACAAGCATTCCGTGATGAGTCGAACTCAATCTCGAACGCCAGATAACATCCAACGGCATTGTGGATGCTGCAGAACGGCGAGAACTTTCTTCACGCGAAACCGCCACGTTCCTTCTATTGTACTTTCCTTAAAAACGCTCCGTATCTCTCATTCGTTCTGATTCGTTCCATTCTCCATGAGCATCAATCAGGATTTCAAAAAATTCGCTTATACTTTTTGGAGTTTAGAAGCTGCTTCCAGAAGTTTTCGCAATGAGGTCCCTGACTCTGATGAAGATCCCGACTCCAGGTTATGCCGGACATCATCGGAATCCAATGGGGTCAAGACTCTTCTTCCATTTCCCAATTCATGATCATTCAATCCCCGCTCGCGTTTTACAGGTTCCTTCGAAATGCTTTGGGACTTGCCTGTACTGGAACAACGTACCGCGGCTTGGCATTACCGTATGTACCGATAGAATACAATGTATATTCCGATATGCACCACTGAGCTTACATAAGACCATGTTTCTTGTATTATGTCACATACATACGAACGAAATATTTGCACACAGAATCACGTAGTATTGGAGTTGGCTGGTTATACCACGACGGCGCGAGTGTTCCTTTAAACCAGCGATACACTTATATATAAGCTATTTGCGAGAACGCGAGCGTTCACCAATACTCGCTGCTTCCACACAGTGGAGCCACAACCCAACCGGTGGCTGCGATGTCGCAGTGGAACTCGCAGATAGGGGGAAACAATTGCTATCGGCCCGTAACAAATGCGACGCAAACCTGCGCTCTCGATGCACACAGGTCTTTCTCTCGTATCCACAGATATATTTATACATTCACACGTGCACGTGTGTTACACTGTGTGAGTGCGTTACCTCGCTTTCCTTTCTGTATATTCGTTTTCTCCGTTTCACAACCCTTGCTCGAACCGATACTGGTACCCAACCACTCGGATCCCATTCAATGTTCTCAACCACTGTGGCGATCATTATATTTTCTGATTAAAATAACGCCAACGTTTTCCTTCTCGCGGCTATATACAGAGTTCTCCCATTTTCCTAAACTACGCCGTAACGCAACTTTGTTTCATTTCGTAAACAATGTTCCATGAGCCAAATCGTATTCCTCGGATATCTTCACGTATTCTCCCAATTCTGATGCTAGAAATACTAGTCGGTTGCTTCCAATTGTGTCCTTGGAATCCATCGTGGATTTTGGAATCGCTGCATCCGCAGTCCTCGTTTGTTTCGTCGCTTTTTCTCTCTCGCTCTCTCTTTCTCTCCTGCAGTGGTGAATTTTCGGGCTCGATTTTCTGTGCGCAAAGTCCAATAAGAATAGTCGTGCCGGAGTATTGTTGTTTAGTAAATTTTACAATTTTGGGCAAGTTCTTGGTGTCCATGTGTATGTTCCAATGTTGTTAATCGTCAGTCCGAACACGCATTCGCCTGACCATAAGTTTTTATTTTCGGTATGCATGCACATGAACATCTAAATCTCTAGGATGTCAGCAGGTGAAGGAGATGGATAAAAATTGTAAGAAAATACGAAAGGTGTATGAGTGTGCGGGTGAGAGAGAAACAAACCTTTTTGTTTCACTCGCGCCGTGCGAACAATCTCCTGCGATAATCAGACTTTTCTTGTGTCTTTTTCTTATCTCGATATGTGTGCTCGCTTTTTACATCTATATGTGCACTGAAACGAACGCTACTCGCATACGATATATTCGTATATTATATGCATGCCTGTGTATTTTTTCAAACGTCTACGGGGCCCCATAGACCGTGGGCAGTCCCTTTTCATGACGAGTCTCTTTAAGTCATTCCACAGCCCTCATGGAGAGATTTACGTTTTCGTCTCTGCCGTGAGATGAGTGCTGGCTCCTCATCCCTGCTTTTGGCTCTTCATCCTTCGCCTTGAACCTCATTCCGCGTATTCAACTTGTTTTAGAATCATTTTTCCTCCTGCGTTCTCGCACATATCTTTATCCTCGTGCATTCTTTTACTGATCCTCATCCACCTCTCGTGCCTGATGCACTACCGATAACGAATTTGCGCCAAGGTCCAGCACAGAGAAAACCATGAGATCTCTCCCTTTCTCTCTCTCTCGCTCTATCTCCCTGCAATCCCTTCTTGCTTCGAGTTACTTCATTTTTCACAAAAATTATTTTCCAGAATCCTTTACCTCGTGTCTGATCTCTGAACTCGCATGAGATCCACAACTGTTAATGCGCTCTCAGTTATGATAGTGCGACAGACATGACTACAAAGCGTATACTCGTTTTTCTCAGAGTCTCTTCATATTCATTCAAAAAGAATCTCTCTCTTCTTTAAAACTGTGAAATGTTCAGAGAGGGATTAAAAATCAAAATTTCACCTTTATAGAAGGGAATCCAGGGACGATACAAAACTTTGGACATTTTTGAATCTCTGTAGAAAATAAATTAAATTTTTTTGTAAACGATAAGAAATTTTTCGTTTTATTCAAACGTTTAGTTATTCAAAATTTTATTGAATTTCATGACAAAAATGTTTCACAATTTCAAGTCATTCTGCTGTTTTGATTGCTCGACGTTAATTGTTCGATTTTAATTCTTCACGCGGTCTTCTAATTAGTGAATAAGAAGTTCGATGTTTGAACGAAATAGTGGATAGAAAAGTGAGATGGAAAGAGAGAGTTGACTGATAATGGAAAAGGCGTGTTAGACGAGCGTAAAGAGAGAATAATAATGGTAAAGCTAGAAAAATGGAGAGCGAGTGAGAGGAGGATGGGAGGTGATTATATTCCGTGTGACCATGGAGGCAGAGATCCGTCAGGTGTGACCCTCGCGGTCGATCCGCTTCGCAGGTCGTTGTCGTCTTCTTTGACTGCTTTTCCCATTGGTTTACCGGACTTACGAACGTGTATCTTGCGTCAACGCACAAGCAAGCATGTAGGAACACATATTCATAGATTTGTGTGTGTATTTCGATGTATATCGTAGATAAAACGTTGCCCCCCACTTTTTTGAGTGTCAGTATCGCATGTGAGACGGAGGGAGATTTGTCGAGGTTGGTGGGAGTCTTGTCGTCGTATCCAGAGTCCATCGTGTGTAATCCACGAGCAAACGTATCTATGGGAGGTGGTTATACACTGTGAAAGAATTTTCCCTCGCCCGATAGCGATCGAGGGGAAAAGGAAAGACGCGAGTTTCTCTCCTGCGATGGAGGAAATTAATAGTAGCGAAGAGGGAGAGAGGGAAATCGCATCTAGTGTCACGGGCAGTTATACTGGAAGGTTCCTCGAACCGCGAGGGGCGGTAAAGGGTTTAAAGGCGGGGGAAAAGAGGGCCATTCGACGTGTATGCACAAAGGACATATGTGACGCATGCGCGCGGTAACGTGCATTACTTTGTTATATATACGTGTGCGGTACACAGCATCGTCGCAGAATCAAAAGTTAGAAGGAACTGCAAACGAGGCAACCTGAGTATAAAAGTGTTGAGGAAAGAAGATGTAGAATTTACTCACTAGGCTCTCCGAGCTCTATGTACACATAATGTACAAACTATATTACACTATCGCATACTACTCTTGGCGATGTGCTAGCTCGTGGGCGCGCGCGTTACCTCGCCAGAGAGTTAACAAGGTTAAACACCTCAGTCGAGTTAACGGGAACATTAACACTCCACGATGATTACGATTAGAGACGTCTCGAGGATGGCGAGGAAGAGCAGCCACGATCGTAACGCTGCTGCGAATTTATATATCTATGTATATCGTTCTTATACAACGTTGGTGAAGCTCCTCGTGAAGCGGGCAAACCCGACGATGGGAGGGATGCTTACCTTTCCTTCCTCCTCTCCCTCTCTCTCTCTCTCGCTCTCTCTCGCTTATCTTCCGCACACCCTTTAGAGTTCTACGTCCTTTCGTATATATCTGTACAGGAAAATTTATAATGACTACGCGTGGAATGGAATAGAAAGTGAAAGGCTTTTCGAAGCTGAACTTGAAATTTGTTCTGCACGCCATGACCAAAAGTTCAATATTTCCTGGCCATTCTACGCATGCGGACGATCATGTACATCAAAAATCTATTTCAATTCAATTTTTCAGGACTTTTTGTACATACGCGGATGTCAATTAGCTTCATTACTTTTTCCATCGATAAGAATTTCAACAAAAATTTAAACAGGGCCATTTCATTAAAAAAGCAGCTTGGAGGTCTAACCCAAACGTCAAGAGCACTGCAAAATTGAAAAATTGAATTATTCGTTTTATTTAGAAAAAAAATCCGAAGATTCATCGATGAATTGCATTTTCGTGATCCTCGATAATTCCTTCACGAAAATTCACGTCCAGATTCGTTATTTTTGCTAGAACTATACTGATTACGATATTATCGATCAGTTGAAAATTATCATATTATGAAAGAGCCATAGAGCTTCGTCGTGGGGCCCTTTAATTTAAATTCTATTACAGGCGATCTCTATTCCCTCTTTCCTATGAATATTCAAAGTTCGCGTGGACCAGCTTCACTACGTACAGCCGAACTCTTTCTCCTCGTGTCTTGGGCGTCCTTCTCGGAGCTCGTTTTCTTCGTGCATCCATCGGATATAACAAAGAATGAAATTAATAATACCGGATGAAGTAGCTCTTTCCTCTACAGCGATCTACATGCGTAGATGCGTCCAACGAACATACAAAACCCGAGTGTGCGTATGCTCACGTTCGAAATCTTTGATCTGTCGATGTGCATGAAATTAATTCGGAAAGGTGTCGGATATGCGGAGAACCTTGAATTAAGGGAATTGTGTTCGGAAAATTATAGATCATCGAACTCTTTTTATCGAAAATCTACGAGGGTTACTCACTGATACACACACACACATGGAACTGTTTGAAAAATGTATTATATTTATGGACAATGTTGCACGCTCGAGGAAAATTGCGCTTGAGGAAAAGCGTAGATACGAAGGGGATACATTAAGAAGAAAAAAAAAGTGTTTTTACAGTGGTTATATGTCCGTGACCGGTGAGGAAAACGCGAGAATTATAAGTGCTCTCGCGAGGAGTGTATTTTGTACTTATGCGTGGAAACCAAGTAGACCATGTCCCTCTCGTAGCACACACACGTCTCTTTTATAAAGGCCACGTAAGGGAAGCCTCCGTCTGCTTAATGACGAGATAGACTCGCTTATTATGTGATAAATATAGAAAACGTAATTATTGATAAGCGTTAATGAGGTACCTGCGGTTAATGCACTTTATACTCTATGGCTGTATATTGAGATCCTTCGAGATGAGAGGGTGTGGTGGTCGTACGGAAAGAGAGAGTATATGTGAGAGCGAAAGAGAGATCCAACAACGTACATCCTTCGGTCGAATCATGCGACCACGCTTGCTCACGCACCATCTTCACCTACAACTTGCACGCATATATGCACCTGTGTAGTCACACATGCACACATTAATATCTGCATGAATCCGAACGAGGTATTAATATTATTTTTCTTTAGATTCCAAGGTGCAAATTGGCCACACATCGCTATAATAATTAGTGCACATTGCCTTCATTTGCCTTCATGCGTATGCTACTACATTTATGTGTAATGAAAAAAAGGGCCCGCATCATAAAATATGCTGAATCTACGAAGGGTTGCTATGGATTAATTCCATACCGATGAGACTTTCATAACTTGAGGAAATTTCAATTTCTTCCTTCATTTTCAACTTTGTTGCCAACATTTTGAGTTACTCGCTTGAAATTCGAATACAAGGGTTCCGATTTTGTCACGACTATTTTTCTTTGTTCAACTTTGTCGAAGAATTCTATAAACAGATTCGAGGGTTTCCAGAAACTTGAAAAAGTCTGGGACTGTTTTTTTTCTTCATATTTCAATTTTGACAGTGTCAATTTTTTTACATGATTAAATATGTCAATTGCTAAATTCGAGAAAACCGAAAGACAAAGTAAGTTTTTTTTCTGAAAAATGTTGCAAACGTTCACAGAATTTTTGATCCTTCGATTTCCAAGTGTTAATATTTGTTTTTTCTTATACGACTTCAAGCCTCGTTCGAAATATATTTGAATAAACCAGGAGTCATACAAGGGCAGTAAACTTTGAGCCAGAAAGATTTTGTACGAGAGAGCAAGAATCGTGCCGAGCGAATGAATCTGTAGGCAAGAAAAAGAGAAGAAGAGAGGGAGAGAGAGCAATCTTCGAAATCAAACGAAGGCATGAATCATTCTAAAAATATATATAGCGCATAAGCGAGCTCACATTCAGCAAAACGCCATGGATTCAAACAGCATCCTGCCTGCTTCGTCCGTGTTCCTTTATTTTTCGTCATTCACGCCGTCTCTCGATCCATCTCTTCGTCGTGCGTCGAAAACTCCTTTATTTCCTTTTTTTTCTTTCTTTGGAATTTCTTGCTCTTTACCTATCGAGCTGCATGGAATTTTTGCAGTTTTTTTATTCTTCGTATGCATCCTCATATGCATTTATATTTAAGAACATGTGAATATAGCACTCGTGCTTTTTGTGGGTCGCAATAGAAGGGTTAGAACGTCGCATGCATTTTCGTTGGTGCATTTTTCAGCTGTTGAATGTCCCTAAAATATTGAGACAGACGTATTTCCAATTCATTCAGTGTTTTCCGAAGCTCGACAGTCTAGTCTCTGGCGTTTGCACGATGAAAGAATGCATGAATAATGCCGATGGATAGGATTGAAGCCTTTTTTGTAATCGCACAAACAAATGTCGAGTTTTTCACAGCAACGAAAGACATTGGCGTAACGTGTCTCTAATTATTCCAACGATTCCGTTGCATTAAATGCCCTATGCGAAAAGGAAGACTGTTAAGAAATTCGGTGCACAAGTCGAGGCGCAAGTGCTCAATGTATCTTTCATAAAGTGGAAGATTGCGAAGAGAAGGTAAAGAACGATAGAGCGCAAATATTACAAGCCCTCTCTTCCTCAGTGAAACGCGACTTGTCCGTATAGCGAGAAATATCCAAGCTGAATCGGTGTTCAAATGTGTGTTCCCAACTATTCCCCGCAAGCTGTGTAACCTCGGGGCGATTATTAATAGTGCATAATGAGAGATTCCAGAGAGGGTCTCGGTTGCACATAGTGAAGGAGCTTTGATCACGAGATCGCGAATTCGACCACGTCGAAACATCCGGTTGACCATCTCTCGTCGCAAAGCGACGTGGCGGTTTTCTTCTTCTCCTTCTTGCTTCGCGCATTCTCTTTTCTTTCAACTTCTCGTTACGTTTAGCGTACAACACGCGTGACACGTCTCGATTTAAACGAAATGAAAAATTGCCGGATATTCGAGGGTGGAGCTGCACAAGCGATCCAGATATAATTTCAATCCACACACACACATACACATGCATATGGGAATGCATGTGTATTAACCCGTGTCGCAAAGCGTACGTGTGGCGTATTAACTCTCATCTCAACGGGCGCGAGAGGAGACGGGGAGTTGGGATTGATACGCAAATAAATCCCAAAAATATACAGGTGGCAGTGAAGTATTCGCGACGTCTGGCAAAACCCGGGGCCTCGGGTCGTCGAGTTTTCGATTTATTTTCGAGATTAAATTCAAACCATTCGCAACGTCTAATTCTTCCTGCCAGCTTTATTGCCGAGGTCTAAGCTTCTCGGTCTCTATGGTGTCTCTCGTGCGCTTCCTCTGTGCATGCGTATGAATACACACAAACTTATCGACTTTTGTGTATATACCGACAAGAACAAAAAGAATTAAAGTCTCTCGGGGTGTGAAACGTCGTATCATTGCTCCTGAAGTAAGTTCGAAATAGATTATCATTCGCAAACGTATAAAGCCAAGTTCATACCGATTTGAGATCAACTCGTCTTTACTTTTGCATTTCACGTAGTCGTGGCATCGTCGTTGTCGTCGGACGAATGGAGAACCATGCCACTCTTTTCTCCGATGCTTTCTCGACAAACGAGCGTCCTCCCGGTTTGGTTCACGGGGTGTGACGCGCGCGTTTCGACGATTATAACGTCCGTCACGATTATGCGACGCGTCAGCCCGAAGAACGTCGCTCCTCCGATGCATAACGCATCGGTGGACGCGACCACTGTCGTACATCTACACACATATTTCCACATCCATACATATACATAAATAGATATGTTTATACCGGTGGATAGTTGCAAATGACTCTCGTCACTGCGCCACCGAACAAACCTCGCGCTTCGACTCCCGCGAGCGCGCACGCTTGGCAACCGACGGATTTTTATAACTGTTTTTGTAAGCGGTCGCTTTCCGGCCTCCTATAAATTACGAGTCACACATAGAGTAGTCACTACGTACGTAGTATAATCGTGGTGACTGTAATAATAGTATATACCGGTCTTGCTCTCGCGCTACGTTATTCCTTCATCTGTGGGAAATCCGCGCGCGTTTTTCTTTCTTTCTCGCCTACTTTTCTACCTCGCTCCCTCGCTCCACAGTTTCTATTCTTTCAACTTGCTTTTTCTTGCCTTTCTCGTCCTCTAAACCACCGTCATCAACTCGCATATCGCACCGTATCTTACCTCTCTTTATATATATTTTATATAACTATACACGATGTCCCCGCTTTCCTATATATCGCTGCTTATGACAGCCTGCTCGAAGTGGGCTGGGAACCAGACTCCGATGGTTTTATGTGTACCTCGCATATGACTATATACGAACGAACCCCCCCTCGACGTCTCTGTCGCTTCCTTATTCGATGTATCACCGTTTCTTAATCAACCACGTGTCCTTTCTGAGAGTCGTGAATATCGCGAAGGCTTCTAATGATTTTTAATTGGCTCGAAGGTGTGACGAGATCCGTCCATGTTTTTCTGACTCCTACATTTGTTCCTGTAACTCAAATCTTTTTCGTCCGAGCTTGGCAGAAAGTAGGACGAATTGAATTGATTTGGGAATATTTATTTTCGGTTCTTCGATTGCCTTTGAATTGAGGGCTCTAGATATTCATTTTTATCGGTTTTTGTGTGCAATTGTGCAAAATTCAATTTTGCCATTAGACATCGGACGAAAAACGTCATGATGATCGTTGGTGGATTTTCACTGATGATACGACCTCGGTGCTACGTTTTGCTGTATATCTCTCAAATCCTCACACCCGCACTATAAACTCTGTCTCACGATCGTATCGTGCTCGCAAGGCGCAAGGTTCGTCGAATTATTATACGACACAAATGAATAACGCGACCCGGACTCCGGAGTCTCTGCCGTCTGTTCTTCTTCTTCTTCTTCTTCTCCTTATTCCTCATCCTCCCTTTCTCCTCATTCTTCTTCTTCTTCTGTTCTTCTACTTGTTTGAAACATTATCGCAGCGAATCGAATATACGTCGAGACGTCGGAACCACCGACGCCTAGATGACAAAGTTATACTGCCTCGAAGCATTACGGAAACATAACGCAGCAGAGAAATCAGCAAGACCGAGATAATGGAAATGCGGAACCTTCGAGCGTTCATATTTCCACTGAGAACACCGCATCCCATCCCTTTTCCTTATAGCCCAATGACGACTCAGCTCGTAAGGTCGAATGCTTCATTTTCATACACAACGATGAACCCACTCGAACCTTCCGGTCCAGCAGCACCATCCGTGGTGCATATTCCCCTTAACAAAATACCACATGTCACGCCCCACCAAGAAAGTCAAATAATGGGGCACGAAGATACATCGAATATGTATAAAAATCGTTCTACAACATTTTTCAGAGACGCAACGAATTCCATGACGAAAAACAGCGACAATGGTAATTATAATAAAAATCTATGGCTACGCGATCCTCCGGTGAAAATTGGCAGTAATTTTTTGTATTTATAAATAAAATCGAAGTCTTTCCATCGAAAATCTCGAAAGGCAATGAAAACTGTAATTTTACTATCGAAATAAAAACCTCGTCAATTATCTACTCGGAGTCCGATTCACTGAAAAGATAGCTCGTAGAGTGTAGACTCTATGACTGTTCAATGGGACGTGGAAAAACGATTGCCAAGAAATTTTGCAGCATCCTTCCATCGCGATTTCAAGCAGCAAAGGTTCCCATGCTCGAGAATAAGAGTCACTTCCTCAAGCTTCGTCGTTCTCCTCGAGCGCAAATTTGATTTGTTGGGCGCTAAGGGATCGCGTTTTGAGCTACGGTTATGGCCCTTTCGAGTTTTCTTAGGGCCATTTAATACTTCTCTTTCCACATGGCCGAATAATCCTTCTTGCTTGAGACCAAAGTGGAAAGAAGCGGAAAACCGAAATCTTTGAGTGCCAAAATCGAACTTAACTGGCGATTCATTTTGACGAAAAACACCGAGACCTGCAATCCATTAGAAAAACTGTGCGCATCTTCGTAAATCTGTGTTTGCGTGCTGACACGTTGACGAGTGCGCAATTCCGAAAAATTGTAACATGAACCATCTTGCATTTCGTTGTCGAAGCGAACTGAATAAATTTCAAGGTCACGTCGGAAGGGAAAATGACAATTACGATGTTTATCGGTAAATATCGATTTTTCAATTTTTCTCATAAGGCAAAATTCTTTTGGATTTTTCCTCATATCGATCCCATGCCAAGGATTTTTTCGATAAGAGAAAAATTATACTGACAAGATTTTTGTGTTGCGTATCGAGAATCGTCGAGTCGTGGAGCAATATCTCGTGAGACCAAGAGAGGAAGGGAGAGAGAGAGAGAAAGAGAGACGGTACACACAACCGTCAAGTGTGTAATAAGATATCCGCGGATACTCGAAGCCCTCAATTGGTTAATTTACCGGCAGTTAGCAGCTATCCGAGTCGCTTAGGTCATACCAATGTGATATACTTCATCGTGGCGGATAGCGCGCGTTCGGCCTGAATAATTTATAAACTGGTGCCTGTTTACGAGAATTGAGAATAATGAATTTTAACGGCGTCGAGTACTGCGGTTCGTCTGCGCCATTGATGACTCCGGACACCAATATAAAGTATCAAGCTGCTTGCCAGAGTCCAGTCCTCGAGACTCGGAGCGTCATTGAAATTGAGTCATTATGTGACCTGTTCAGCAGCCAAGGTTGACGAAGCTCACACTCGTTCGCTCAAAAAAGTCTCATTCCAAAAATAAAAAAATAAAAGTTCAATATAATTTTTTTTCCTTTCGCTGTCCCAAAGGTCGAAGTTTTAATTTAAAATTAAAAGTCGAATACGTTTTTTTAATTTGTGTAGCTGAAAGGCTCGTTTCGATAAATAAAGTCCAGCAATAATTAATCATAAAAAAAAGATTGCAAAATATCTATTGAATTGGTTAAAAGAGACGAGAACGATCTTTGGCATGCAGAGATAGCGAGATCACAAGTAGATCCCGCGTGGGTGTTCCGGGAGATCATGGTCCACACTTCCGGTGCAGGACGAACACGCGTACATCTCGTATTATATGCCGCCTCGACTAGAGTGTCGAGAGGTCGATGAGCGAGATTGAGTGGACGCGAGAGGAACGGAGGGGCAAGGGAGATAGGAAGGGAAACGCAGTATATAGTGTTGGAAGATAGGCGAGGGGGGAAAAAATCGTGACAGAGAAGAAATATCATTGCCAGAGTCAAGCCAGAGAGAGAGAAATACAGAAAGAGAGGGAGAGGGAGAAGGCAAAGCAGAGACAGAGAAAATACAACGTAAGTGAGCAGTCAGAGAGCTGGCGCCTAATAGATTGGTTTGTAGGTGGACACATTATGTCGTCGTTTGCCGACGTACGCGTACAGGACATGGCTTTGTAACCGAGAGCCTTCTACTTACTCACGAGAGTATACACTCATGCGATAAACGTTGGACCACACTTGGATAGACATATCCATGTTTTTATACACATTTATATTGTTCATAATATTCCGCATGCATACATTTGTGTGCGTATAACATAACGAGCTGTCCCCGCGTCTCGATCCGCACTAAGAAACACAATTTTGAGCTTTTGTCTTGTGGTAATTTTAAAAATGTATAAATTATAAAAATAGTAAAAATGATGAGTTTTTTTTCGTTTTTTTTTTTCGTGAATTTACAAAAATGACTGTAACTTTTGTTTTATTTTAAATTGAAATCCCGGTCAGCCTCTCTTTTTTGTTTTTTATTTATTTTTAGAGATTGTTATTCCCGTTTTTTTATTTATCTGTATTTTCCAATTACCATGTGAGTTTTAGACTGAGAAAAAATTTAAAGAAACAACCGTGGTTTAGTTTTCCTGCGTGGCATCATTTCGTTTTTTTTTTTTTTTTTTTCGTAAAATTATCGTAATTCGCGCCATTGGTATGAGATTGCAAAAGATGTGAAGGAATTTTGTAACAGTGAATGGCACGTCGACGGGAGGGCAAGCGAGGCGCACAGCCGAGGGCGGAAATTAGTAATGTAGCAATAAGCCCCGCGCGCGCGTGTGTATTTTTTTGACCGAATCGTTTAACGACAACGGCGAGAGCGATGAAGAGGCCCTTCCAAAGTCCCTCTGCCTGAGAGAAGCTCCAAAAGCATTTCTGAGCCCGATGCTCGCTGCTGCTGCTGCTGCATAGTCGTCACGCTGAACGACAGATGCAGCGGAACAGACTGAGATAAGCGTTAACGGGGACGCGACAGGGGAACGAAGCGATCTCCCCTGAAGAAGAGGATGCTGACGATGAATAACGGTTCTATCAGTTATGATTGCCAAAACGCCTCCACGTATGATACACATTAAATGCATTTACCAAGAAATCATAACTAGCAAATAATACCTCCACAAATAACGATCTCAATAAAAGTGAGAAAACGTATAAAATAATTCCATTTCGTAAACGATTATTCGAGAAAATAATGCTTGAAAATAAAAATATATTCGAATCAATTTTTTCTTTTTTTTTCGGAAAACTCCGAACGTTTTGCTTTTACCATTTCCCTGTTAAAACTTGAGCAATATGTGAAGAGTCATTATTACGATCCCCGAAAAGTTGATGCTTGCCCGATCAGACGCCAGAAAGTAAAATACAAATTTGCTATAATAATTCCATGAAAAACGTCATAATCATTCTCCTAAGCGTCTCTGAACCTTCCGAGTGTTTTTTCTTCTCTAGGATTTCGTTATTCAAAGTTTTCGTCGAAATCTGCCAGTTTCGATGTACCGGGCAACATCCTTAAAGCCGAAAAGTCAAGATTTATGTTCGAGTCGAATTTCATTTTGATAATGTTCGTCATTTTATTTTTGATACTTTGGGTGAGTTATTTTTGTTTCCTCGAACCGGATCGTTATTTGCAGGCGAACATTTGCATGCGCTGCATTTTAGTATTTGAGTGAATAGCAGCAGCGCTTGGTTGAGTTAAAGTTGAGATCCGGCAAGGTAATTTCTTATCGATGACGTCCCGTTTGTTAATGTCCTCGCGACGGGCGTCACCGGCGAATCGACGGAGCAAAAAACTTATCGATTGAATCTCCAACCGCAGGCGCGCGGGAGCTCGAAATAGTGAGACAAGGAGAAACCGAAAGAGAAAGGAAAAGCGAGATGAATGAAAGAGAAAGAGAGAGAGGAACCAAAATCGTAAAATCGTGAGTAGGAGACACGACTTGAATTTGAGAGTTTCGCGAAGGATGTACGAGCTGACTCTGCGAGTATAGCGTAGACATGATACTCACCGGAGGATGCTGCCTTCATTTGGTACTGTCGGATGAGAGTGAGAGCGGTAAAACGATTCCGCGAATCTAATCGACAGCTTCATAAAATGGAAAAGCCATAAAATCATAAAATCAACAACACACACTAACGCTCAACATATAGTTTCGTAAAATGGAGACAAGATGAAAAAGGTGGACGTTCGAGAGGCTTTACATCTCGCGTTTTGTGTATACCGAACCGAACGTTTTTGGTTGCTCGTTTATCACACGATGCACCTCTCCGACATAAATATACGTCGATTTCTATTAAACAAATAGATAAGTATTCATAAGAAACGAAAAAGAAAGGACTAACAGCCTCCAAGACAACCGAAAGTTTGTATACACACATTCGTATTGTTTGTTAGTATTTTGTATATAAACCTCGTATTCTTCATCCTGGCTTATCTACCGTAGGGACGCTTTTACTGCCAACGCCAATACACACTTTAGTGGTGGATCGATTCGGAGAGATATGCAAGCAATAAGCGTTTAATTGCACGGGATTCCTCATCTCGGTATGGGCTCCGCGACGACCGATGGAGTCTTTTGGAGAATAACCGCGCTGCGAGAAAGAAACAGTGTGCATGAGAGAGCGAGGGAGAGAGGGAAAGTGAGATAGAGAGAAGCCTCTCGGGTTCAGTCTGTCTCGACTATAAAAGGCATCGCACCTATAAAATGCATCCTTGGCCGACGGTCATTCTTGCCATTGTATGCACAGTTGGACGACCCCTCGAAGTATATACTGGTCGATCCAGCCTTTGGGATATATGCGATGGTCGCGTGTCCTCATCGATACGATGCACTCTTCGGAATTAAAGAATCGATTCCCTATTCAGAAATACAGTTTTTTCCAAATTTGAAAGAAAAAATGCATTTTTCAACCGAGCCTTGCAGATTTTTTTGAAAGAATTATTCTCCGGATAAAATGTGTGAAAATGTTGAGAAAACGCGGAGGAAACGCTGCACGAATAGTTTCAATGACGGAATCAGGCAACCAAAAGGGTGTGAGTCCGCGTGAACCGGAGACAAAGTAATTCGGAACATCTGGAGGGCTCTAATTAATGGGATATCTTACTATACTCTGCCCCCTCATTCTTCTTGCTCCATCGTCTCGTCTTCCTCTTTATATTCTCCTTCGGCTCTTTTCTCCTACTGTATATTCTTTGATTAAGCAAATATGTATTTTCTGATGTTGATGCGGGAGAGAAACGATGCTGGAAGATTCTTCTCGAATTTTTTGTCCATTCCATAAAAATTAATCCTTACGAACAACGGTTTGTTATGTTTAAATACATTTTTAATGTTCAACAAGTATTTTATTTCGATTTGAGTGACTCAGGTGAAAAAGCAGAAGCACAAAATAATAAGTAAATTAGTTTATTATAATTAACACATAAATAATATGAAAATTTCATACGACTATTTCATACGATTTGTGCATCGCGAGGTTGGACTGCCCTCTGGCTGTAATTCGAGATCATTTCCTGCATCATCGATAGCTCGGCGAACAGGGAAAAATGAAGTTTGCAATGCCTGTGGGGAGCATTCGCGGAGAGCCTGCTCAACAATCGTTATTTAACAAGAATAAGCAACAAGGTGAGCCATAAAGTATTGCGAAGTTGCACGAAGTTACATGGGTCACGAAGCACGCGAGAAGTCGAATTCGAATTGGATACCTACGATGGAGGAAGTTTTCTCGTGTAGTACACGAAATATAAACATATAATTAAACATGCAAAGGGTATAGACGAAATTGCGAGAGAAGAAAAAGTGGCAAAAGGTGTGCAGAAGAAATCGTCGCTGTTTGGTTGCATGTATACATATTTATACAAAGTAGGAAGTTATGTGCAACATTGGGAACAGAGAGTCTCGCGCGTGCGACGAGCGTTATGCGCGCATGCACACACCCTGAGAATCTACGGCGATACGTAAATGACGGCGCGCCATTACATAAAATGGATGTTTAATTGAAGCTAAACAATAATATGCGGAGCGTGAAACCACGCGGGTCAGGAATGCTATTCTCTCCTCTCTCTCTTTCTCTCATTATTTTTTCTTCCTTTCTCTCGATCTTCGGGACTCTCTACATCTCTCTCATTCTCTTTCTCTAACGTCGAACGTATTAAATTTCACATATCGTATCTCGCGCTCTTGCGGAGATAGGCTGTTTGCGGTGATGCAGCGAGCAAAGTGTTTGCAATGGGCTTGCTCACACCACAGACACTCCCACGACTCGCAATTGCTCGCATTCCCCGCAATCTAGAAATCTAGATCACTATTAATTTTATATCCTCCTCATCGTGGAGCTTCATCTGTATAGACGCGGTACAGATACATGCAAACATTTGATGGCAAGGGACGAGGAGTCTTTGCGGTAAAGTTGTGTTGGATCTTAGCTTCTCGGGCGTTGCGCAATCCGAGTAACGTCTGGAAAGACTTTCTGGAGTATAATAGATTGGGAACTGCACCCAAAGTAAAATTTGTGAAAATGTACGGTAATGGCGACTAATTACATTGTTCGAATGCCTGAACTCGAGGTAACGAATTCCCAGGATGTAAAGTACAAAATGACATTTGAAAACTTGAGCAAAACACGAACATGGGGAGCGCAACTCCTCACTCGCACGTCTAGTATTCCACGTTGCCTCCTCCCCTCCGTCTCCCTCCTCTTCCCTCTTCCTCGGCATGGCTCGTAGCTCCTGGATTCTAGATACAAAACAAACTTAGTGGTTTCCATGTCGGATGAGCCGAAAACGCAACTTTGCCGCACTGGCTCGTGATTCTCTAACGCACAAGGAACCTCAACCTGCGCTGCTGCTGCTGGACTTTTCACTCATGCTCCCGGAGATATTTAGAACAGGAGACAGCACTCCGAGAGGCCAAGCCACTGCTAATTTCATTAGACGAGTCTAGGCTAACCTCTGCTCTCTGCCCATAGCAGCGCGAGCTAGTGAGTGAAAATAATTCACTCGGTCTCTTATCGCACTATCCTATTAGCAGGTGCGAAAGGGAACGGATTTAGAGGGACGTGTTGGTCTCGTCGTTAATTAGAGATGTCGTGTACGCCGAGCAAACGAATAAATGTCTAAATTGTGTAATAGTAAGTTGAGGCAATGACTGCTGGAAGTTTATTCCTCACCACGTGTCACGCTGATGGTTAATGACTTTTTAGCAACTCGAAAAGTCGAATTTTTCACTCTTCGCGACAGAGTTTAACGATCGCTTGATGCACAACGCGATGCCACGTGTCAATGCATCGTTAGTCGCCTCGCATCCATAGTTTCCAAGCTCCTGCTTAACCGCTGTTCGGGGATAAGACCAAAAACCCTTTTGTCGCTCGAATACTACGGGACAAAATAATCGAGCGATGAACTTCGTTGATAGGTCGTGAGAGGAAAAGAATTGTAAAGGAGAAAGAGTTGGAAAGAGAGAGAGAGAGAGAGAGAGAGAGCGAGCGAGCACACTAGAGTGACAAGCGCGAATATAAATTTACATGGTACGACGTAAACGAGTGGGCCGGTTCCTTGACGCGAGGAACTCGAGGTCTCTGATCATACATATACGCGCGCGTTCACCATGAGAAACTTAAACTATGCCCGGCTTCGCGAGGGACGAAGGGGCGGGGGAGAAGGAGGAGGTTTCTGTGACTGGTCTCTGTATTAACGAGCTTAAACGAACGGAAACTAAGTGTCTCGGCGCTCACTCGGGAGTATAATTAATTAATCGCAATCATCGTCGCGCCACTGCGAGAGTCCATTCGCTCCCTGTCGACGCATAACCTTCTCTCTTTGCTTTTCATATTACATGCACTGATCGGCTCACGAATTGACACTGAGAACAAAACTTTTAAGCAACGACGAACCAACGCTCGTCGTTTCTTCAAAAATTCCATAAAATGTCCTTCACCTTTGAAAACAATAATAAAATACAAAAACAAAAAATAACACACAAACAGTAGCAAATGGGGTGCAAGTATCGATCCCCATGGAAATGAAATTTCGAAGGAATTCCATGTCCCAAGGACGTCCGGTACTCAAGATTTCGTTTTTTCATACTTTCTTTCCTTTTGCCTGTACTTTTCGCTGCTATTTCTTCTTTTTTCTGCGTTTCTCGATCTCGAGCCACCCGTACACTGCATGCAGATACGAGTGTACCAGCCGAACATACCACGAATTATTGGCGACGGGGTGTCCTGCTTGTGCGACCCTCAAGAATAAATTCGACGTGCCCATGGCTCGTTCCTGCTTCTCAGTCGCTTTTCTCTCTCTTTCTCTCTTGCTTTCGTAAGAACAGGTTTTTGCCGATGCACGTATTAATGGGGTATCTAGTTACTCGTGCGAAAAATATACTCGATTTCATTTGCTCATTTTGTTTTAATTTATTTTCATTTTTTCATTCAAACGTACACTCAGTCGTGAGAGTTGGGCTTCTTTCCTCCTCATGTATCCACGCGAGAGATCGGGTCCGGCAATTCTTCTCGCTCGTGCTTCCGAAACCTGGTGTGGATTCTCCGAATAATAAAAAAGCACGTTCTATGTTGCGAAATGTCAAACGAAATCGAGTGTTTTTATCAAAAAATTCTATCACTCGCAGGTAAATCGTTAGTTTCTACGAAAAACGAAGTCTAAAAATAATAATCACATCATTGACCTGGTTTTTTGCATCTACTTTTATGTGCTTTTACATAAACTGTTATATGCCATGTGAGCGAGCAGTAATTTGTCAAGGAACTTGTTTTCACATCCATTCGTTATTCGCGTCGCTTCTTGGAATCGAGGGAAATGTAGGTAAGTTTTATATAAAAAATATGCGTGGGTCAAGTGTTTGTTGAAAGGCGTAAAATTAACTTGGCGGAATGAATAATTTCTGACGATACACTTTGAGCTCCTTCGTAGAATACGGTGAATTTACAAAAAATCGTGTGTATAAGGCTGTCTCAATAATAATTAGTGTCGAATTGTTGCGTCACGATAATTATCAAAAATTCATAATGAGCCTGGAGAAATAAAGCGTTTTGGAGAAATTGATGCTGAAATAAAAACGTCAAGAGGCTAGAAAAAGGATGAAAAAAGGTTTTTGAGATTTCTATCATATTTACAAGTCACACCTCTAACTTGTCAACTTCGATACGTGTATTTCATGAGGATTAAGTTCTAACGACGTGACGAACGAACCAACGCGCGCGCGTTCGCTTTAAATTAACGAGAATCGTATGAAATCTCGCGAATTTAATTATATCTCGTGCACGATTGCCGGAAGAAGAAAAGAACAAAAAGACCTTTTTTTTCGCTTAATTACCCGAGCCGCTCGAGTGGGATGAATAAAAATGGCCGTTCCTGTATTTCGCGAGCTCTCGGATCGGCAGCATTTCATGAGCGTGATCCGCTACTGAAGGAAAAATAAAAGAAAGACCAAGAGAGAGAGAGAGGGGGGAGAGAGAGACAAGTGTTGTTGTCGCAAAGAATTCGCGATGGCCGCCGTTCACCAACGTAAACTTGGAAGCAAACTCTTTGTCCCGCGAGTTTTGTGACAGAGAACAATATATATGTATATATTGTTCTCGTGTATGTGCATATACATGTGTATACACGCGAGATAGAGATCGAGCGAACCATCGGATGAGAGCGACGACCGCAAAACACACCAGGTGCCCGTAATCGTTCACAAATTAACGTCGCCGGAGCAGTTTCTTTGGCACAGATTTGCCAGTGTTAGTGCGAGCGTGCGTTCACTCCACAATAACTGCAATAAACGAACGCCTGGATCGATGGATTCAAGAAAAATGGTATTTGCAGGAAACGTTCTATATGTAAAGTCCGTTCTATTTTAATCGAGCAATAAAATCGCAATCACGTGATCCCAAGATTCGATACTCGAATGAATAAAAAACCATTAATTTTTCAGCCGATGACGTTGCGATGAATCCAATGGAAACCTCGTAAAGAAAACATGTATTTTCGGTTAATGAAGGCACAAAATCCATGCATTAAGGGTTAATTGTGTGTCATGAGGGCCACACGTCGTTAGCGTCTCGTTCTCACACTCTTCGCTCTTTTTTTATTTGTCTTTGTTACTCTCCCTCGTTCGCTTGGTATAAACCCGCATATAAAAGTGTTGCTACGAGCACAGGTTTGCTGATAAGATCTACGCCAGGTTTCGTAGAGATTATTCAACAAGTTTACACGAACCTGTCGTCGCGGATCATTTGCTCGTGTGTTTAAGAACAAATTAAACTGACAACGACTGCGCGAAGCATCGGGAATGAAGCCAACGTGCCTTTCTGTCAAAATCCTTTTGTTAGCGGCCCTTAAAAAGGTATTCGACGTTGTGGGATTTTGAGGAAACGTGGTTGACATTCCAAAGGGAAAAACTCTTCGTCCCACGTCCGGGATATCGCCATTTTTAAGAATTTCCGATTCCACAAACAAAAAATTGATATAGAGATCAGTTTTTTTTACATTTGACGATAAAAATAAAGACGCTGCTCCAAAGGTTGTTACACGAATCCTCCGACGAGGCAAAAAAAATCTATATAAAGAAGAAAAAGTAAAATCTCGTTAACGTACCTTTCTCAAAGTTGACGGGAAAGCGTTCAGGGACTGGCCGATAAATTCTTCGTTGGCCGTCAAGGGGAGGTTCTAGCAAGGTCGTTGTCATTGAGATTGAGTCAGAAGAGATGGGATGAACACGGACACGAGAAAGAGAAAACCTCGCGATTCCAATTACGTTTCGTACTCTCGTACATGTCGTGATGGGCCAAAGCCTTCGAACGAAGCTTTTCTCTGTTGTAGTCGTAAAGTTTCCGGGCTGTACAACGGAAGAATATGTTCGAATACGGTATTGTTGTTCGTATTAGTGTGCAGAGGAGAGGCAGATCGGAGAGCGTAAATTCTGCAAAATCGCATTGGGAGTGTACGTTTGGCCAAATGTGACGTGAGAAGGATACTTTCGCGAGTCCAGACCGTAGTGTTTGCTTGGCAAACAAACAAAAAAACGCAACGATAATCCATCGGACCTGCCGAGCCTCATACCTGACCACGAAATTTCCGCTTCGTGATCTGGGAATTCATCCTTCTTCAGTATTTATCTCTATTTTTCATGAATTAAGCTCGCCGTTCGAATTCCGTAAAACAAAATGGCAAATCGCTATGGGAGTGACTTCGTATGAACTTTCCATCAAATATGTCATGCAACTCGTCGTGAAACAGGACAGGCATGGTTTTTCATTTTTTTTTTTTCATTTCAAACCAAAAACTTTTTGTTGCCGAAAGATCCGACGTAGTTGCGTCTGGAACGTGACTATAAAATTATGCTCGAGTAATCCACAATAATGATTAAAGTCGAAACGAGTTTTTTTCGTTCGCTCTGAAACCACTGTTCTATGTAAATCAGCCTCAGTAATAAGGAATAGAATCCGGAAAGAAGAATCTTTCATGAGATTGTGCAAAACATTTTTAGTATTCAAACCCTTCGATCCATGAGTTTCTTCTTATGCGGAATTGACGTGAAATTTAGCAATTGAGTTCTTTTACGAAATTGACAGAAAATAACCAAATTCAAGAGCATGTTTTGCTCCTTTTAGAGATTCCCAGCGAAATATACGATCGAGATCATAAAAATCAGTTTTTCCAGAGACGCAGAATCAGTAAAATGTGCAGAAAGCCTTTATAGCTGATTATTTTTAACCTAATGTCAATGTTTTTCAATGAAAATAGGTTTTTCGTTAGTTTTGTGAATAGTTACACGGAGCTCAAGACCAATAATTGTTTTGATAAAGAGAATTATTGAAAACAGTATTTCTAAGTGGTTTCGTTAAGAGCAATCGTTTAGGTTGACTATACCGACGGATGCACATATATTACAGCCGTAAAATAGGTGTGTGTATTACATTTAGGTATGCTTACGACAACAGAGTGCGGCGTACGCAGTAGCGGGTGCGAGGGAGAGACGCAAGCGTGCAGAAGTAGACGCACTGCGACTCGTAAATTTTCTAACCGGGGGAGACCTTCGGTTGATTTAGCATTCAGCACTTAAATCAATTCGAACAAGTTCGGTACTTAAGAGCTCCAGCCTCGAGTTTGTACAGGGAAAGAGCGAGATAAACGCTCTTACTGCTATTGCAGCTACTCATTCTAGATTCTGGTAAAGGGGGATGAAACTCGCGGGGAAGAACGCAGATGGGCTCGCGGAATCTCGAGGCGTTCATTACAATTATCATAGTCTCTCCAGAACCATCCGCTCTTCCCTCGCTCACCTCCTTTCTCGAACACTCTATTAGCTATACATCGCCATCTTGCATGGCCTATTGCGTTTGTCGGTGGAACTACCTCCTTACGTAGGAGCATTATCGCGTTCGATGACACTCATTGAAAATAGTGAGACCAATACGTTTTTTCGGTCGTTGCTAATCACCTTGTTCAGCGTACGAAGGGAGGATGATTTTTTTCCGAAATACCAAAGTATTGGAAAGATGGGTGACGTTTGAAAAATGTGGAGTCGATTAGCGATGCTCCACGGGAAATAACGAGGAGCGAGGAACGAAGATGATCGTGAAGGATTTTGTGTTTCTTCTTCTTCTGATTAAATGGTATATTTACAAAATAAGTTATGTAAATGGAGGAACTCTGTAAAATGGATTTAGTGACGGTATCGATTTCTTGGCACCCTCCGAATATTCGTAATCCTACGGCTTAGGGTTATCCATAGCGAATTCACAAGAAGGGTTGAAAGATTCTGGCGAATAGTTGAAAACATAGAAGCAGGCAGAAAGGAGCCCAGCATCGATAAGGATCGACGACTTTAAGCGATCGCGAGCACGATGAGTCGAGAGCCAAAGAGGACAACTTCGCTTCTCTTTTTCCGTTTCATGAAACATCGAAGAGAGATTTTGCTTTGAAAGGAGAAAGAGAAAGCGAGGGAGTGAGAGCGAGAGGAAAGAAAAAGCGCGAGGGGAAATACGTCTCTCACCGAAACCCCAATGTAGAGATCTTCTTAGGTCTGGAGCAGAAGGAGAGCGCGAGATCGGTCGATGTAGTGTAGCAAAGAGAGAGAGAGAGTACGACGAGCATTTGGGGAAGGACGATTGGATGGCGAAGGAATAAATACGGGAGCGAAGACCTTCGCCGTCGAGGCTAAAACGAGAGAAACACAAACAGTAATTACGAATATCTCGGCTCGGAATCGAAAAGACATCGCAAATCTTTAACTGGTTTCAGGAACCTTCTGCTTCTGGTGTTTCCTGTTTTTCCTCGTCCCGTTTTTGCTACTGCGTTTTCTCTCTCGTGAAATCGGACGGCAGGGTGGCTCCACTTTTGCCACCCTTCGTTTTACCATCTTGCTCGCGTTTTCCTTCTTCATCGTCTTCTCCATCGATCCACTCTCCTCTTACCCTTTTATTCGACTATACGCTCGCTTTCTCTCTCTCTCTTTCTCGCTCTTCCCTTTCTTTCTCGTCGCCTCCATCTCTAGTCGAACGCCCCCTCCCCAATTGCCACAGCCGCGTCCTCCTTTCATCGCCGCCTCGTTTTGAACCCTTTGGTCGTTCTTTCGGATTAACCCTCTCCTTTCCTCACCTCATTCCGTGTCGAAAACTTATTAGTAATTACGGCAGATATCTGGGCACTGGATCGGAAAAGAAAGGAGAAGAAGCAGAAACGGAGAATCTTGCTGCTGGTCGTTTCTCCCAAGTTCCTTCGAGACGGCGAGTATACGAAGACGACGTTTACTTGTTCTTTCCCTGTCGTTCTTCTGAACTTCGACGTGTCCGATTATATTCGACTGTCTCGCTTTTCGCCCCGACCTCCGCCTCTAACATCTTAGTCTCCATAGATCTTTTAAACTCTTTTGCCTCTGCCTTTCTCCTTAATTTCTTGAGTCGTTCGTGCCTCAGCAAACTCGTTAAATACTAGACGGAAAATCAAACAGCAGATATCGAACATTTTTGCAAGGCTTGTTCAAATCTCTGTTGAATGTTTTTTGGTTGAAAAAAAATTGAAAACAATTTTTTTGTCTGATCTGTCACTCCAAATGTTGGCATCACCTTAATTTCGCTATTTACCGATATTCTCTGCGGCACTTTACGCTCCGGTACTTATCTCTAAATGCAGTCGCTTTCGTAACAACAAAGGTTTGATGCAAGCTCGAAAATAAAAGCGATATGTCGCAGGCTTCAAGAATACTCGAGTCCACCCGGTTCGGTGGCTTGGTATGAGATTCGAATTGCCACTTACAAAGGTAAAAGCGACGCGGTTCGTTCAGCCATTATCGTAACCGTTCCCTTCCTCCGAGAGAACCCCTTAAAAAGAGAAAATCAAGCTACACATACGTTTGATAACATATCTGTATACATGTTACGAAAGTGACTCGCTCGTATGACGTCAGTATTATCCGCCCGACAAACGCCGATTTCCGTTCGAGAAAATGGCTCAATTCCGTCCTTACCCGATCCTCGAAGATAAGCAGTTCCCATATAATGTCAAAATCCTTCCTTTTTTTCTGTCTAATCTTCCCGAGACTTTCATACTCTTGATACAGCCTAAACCCAATATTATAGTGTGCTTAGTGGGGACAAAGAGAAAATTTAGCGAAAATGCAACAAAAGCGCCACATCAATTATAATGCAAACTCCAGATACGCAAAAAAAAAGTGGAATCTATTTATTTCAACGTGGAAAATCGTGCTTTTAAAAAAAAACGTTGGTAGCAGGAAATCCGGAATATCGTATTGGTATTTTCGAGCAAGGTTCATGGACTAAAGGGTCTCATTCACACAAAGTCCGTTGGTATTTTAATGTCCGGTAAAAATGATGCTCAATTGGGATCGTGCAGGATGAGGTGAACGAGAGGAGCAAAGTTAGCAGCAGTAAAAGATCCTTGCAGCATCATCCCTCTCGATATGTATGTAGAGACTCTGAAAAGGGCTGATCGTCGTCAAAATGCTTTCTCCAAAGGCCTTCATTTGGACACGCAGATCTGGTATATACGGAGGGGGTGGGCTAGTCCGGAAAGGCGTTTTCTGCGGGCAGTAAAGGGTTTCGTTGTGGGAGGGTACGGAAGGACGTTGGATATGCTCTCAGCCACCCTTGAGCATTGTCCAGAGTAACCCCATAGTCCTTCGTACAGGAAAAGCAATACGCGTGAAGCGTGCGTATACCTATGTGTGTATATATCCGCGTGTACTAGTTCAAAAACCCCTTTGGCAAAAGGGTGATACAGGGGTCGCGCGCGCGAGTCCGGTAATAATCATCGAGTCTCCTTTAATTCTGCGGCAACCCTTTTATATCGTCGTGAGAGAGAAAGAGAGAAAAAAACGACCCTTCCAAGTCAAATAGAGGCTTTCGAGTTGGTATTTTGCTTGCCAAAACTGGCCATGCCCTTCCTCTTTGTCCGGAGAGGAGTGTGAGAGTAAAATAGTCGGGTGTTGTAGCATAGCGAAGAAAAGGGCGAGGCGAGAAAGATGAAAAGAGAGAAAGCTGAAGAGGAGATGGGGTCAGTACGTATATAGCGATGGTGTGTGCTGGCGACGAGAGGAAAAGAGTCTCTCTGTCAACCCTTCACCGCGCTCTCCCACTTTAAGAGGGTGCGTTGCTATCGCAAGAGACTTCGAATCTCCGTCTTCTTTCCCCGTCGTTACTTTCGAACGATTCAACGCCCTTAATAGGATCGACAGATCGCCAACAAGTTAAAGTAGAATTACAGTATGTATATTCCGCGAGTCCAGGAAGAGTTAGAGCTCTGCCAACCCGTTCCTCTTTTTCTTTCGCTTTGTGCATCGAAGCCTGTCCAACTCATTTATTACAAGACAAAAGGAGACTTCTAACGAACTCGCTCCTGTCTTCCTTAGAGGCTATACACAGATCGGAGAGAAGAAAACTAAAAGCGGCGGTGTAGGTCGCATCAATGCAGTAATAAATCCAGGCAATCATAATGAAAGTTGGAGACCGAAAGAAATGAAAACACTGAAGAAAAAGGGTCGTAGCTCGTTTAATTGCGTTAATGAAAATCTTCATTTGTCAACAATCACCGGTACGGGCGGTTCGAATCGAACCGTGCCGCATAACAAAAGTTTCTCTTATTTCTTTTCCATCCTTTTTAACTTCTCTCGGTCTGCTTGCAGCATAAAGCGCGAGTGCCACCAGAGCGCTTCGTTTAAAATCATCCCCTTCGCGTTACCCAACCCCTTAATAACGGACGACGAGTCAGGGGTAGGAATTGGTTAACTCTGGCACGTGTTTTTTTCCTCCGTGAATTTCAGATCGAAAACCATATTCTAGTCCTGATACAAGCTTGCGAAACAGGACAAAAACGAACGCGGAAAAAGAACAGGAATCGAGAGACCCCTCGCGTGGTACGTGTGTGTTCGTGCTGTGTTCCTATCAAGAGCACTGCCATGAGGCACGAGAAGGCCCGTGTGTAAAATCCCAACGTTCAACAAGTGTATCCGGCTGAAAAAAAGAAGAAAAAAAGGAAAGTGAAAAAAGCCGAGCACAACCTCCCCTATTATCGGTGAAATTGGGAATCAATAGACCGTAAAGAAACGAGGGACGTGCGAGAGCACGAGAGCGGGGGTGTGCCTGTCGTTGGTGTAACAAACGACGATACCCAAAAAGACCACGTGAAGTTTCACCCCAAACCACAGCAGTGATTCGCCCTTTTTCCTGTACCCTCGCGTTCGCTCGGATCCTCCATATAAATCGCTCGCTTCCGTGCACGCTTCCGATAATTCAATTGGTTCGTTCCTTACGGACCAAAATAAATAAAAACTCGAAAAAAAAAACAGTGTAAACTCCATCATTTGTTTTTTTCTCTACAAATTATCGAAAAAACGTGTCATTACCCAAACCGATTAAAAAATCTGCAAATCTATTAAAAACAAGTTCTCGCTTCCGTGGGAGAGTAAAAAATCCTGTCGAATTAATCAATTTCGTGAATTTTCATTAAATTACGTAACAATTATTTTCTCTTAACTTCTCGCTAACCTCTGAGTCTGAAACTAATTTTATTCACGAGTATCACACAGGTGCGTGAAGTACGTGATTAAAAGACTTTGTATGAGCAGCGGGTGTCGATTTCAACACAGTGTATCGAATAACATACACCGTGAGAGGTCAGCGAGATGAGGTAATAAACGAAATCATAAAAATGATGTTTCCGAAGCTTTTGTCAGTGCCGAGACGAATGGACGAAGAAAAAAGGTACTGAAAAGTTAGAAAAAAAAAACTCGTAAAATTTGCGTCGGTGTTTTCCCTCTTTACTGCATCTCTCGGTCTTCATCCCGATGTTCGTCGGAATCGTCAATGTTGCTTTCATCGTAGCGAAACGTACAAAGTACGGAAACATATTGTGTGGTCGTATCGTTTGCAGGCAAGTTTTCGTTCGTACTGGCTCGCGATCTTCCCGTTTTTTCAAACACTATAAATATTTCTATCTCTCTCTCTCTCTTTCTGTCTGCACATAGTTATCTGAATAAGGACATAAAATATGGTATAACTTGCGGGTAGACAATGCAACCATTGTAACACTCCGATCAGCAACGCCGACGCACTGCCTTGACCGTAGTGGGTTCCGCCAGGTGTTTCCGGAAATTGATAAGTCTCTAATTTCTTTACGACTGCGGTGCAAACGTTGCACCGTGTGCGACCGCATCCAGGTGAAAAGGAAGAAAAAAATAAGTTGGTCGAGAGCAAACAACGCGAGAATTCTACCCGCACACTCGAGAGCTCAGTTTCCTTGCTCGCGCAGCAGTGGTCTCGCACATCTCCAAAGTTGTAACTGATGAAATCCCTCTCGATTTCTTCCTTTTGTTCGGAATTCTTCGAGCATCGTAACCCCGTTAGCAATTGTTTGCTCGCGCCGATATACATGTATATGCAACAATATACCTCAAGCCCTCTCGTATAACACACACTAATAACACCTCGTTTCCTGTTTTACCTGTGTCGAGTTTTTCCCTCTCGATACTTGTGTTCTCTCACCCCATTGTTTGACCATGGATCACCGAACAGGTATTTTATAACCTGTGTACACACTTGTATCTCCGAAAATTATTGCCAGGCTCCTATGTTCACCGAAGTAGGTAAAAAAGTGAAAGGTATGCCATGCCGAAGTACACTGTGAATGGGACTCACGATTTTTATCAACTCGACAAAACATTTTGATGAAATTTTGCTCTTGAATTTCGGTTCAATCTTTCAGATTTATTTCGTTGCCACACTAAATTTTATTTGATTTTTTTTACACGATTTATTGTGTTGTGTGCTCTCTCCTGTATAAATGTTTGATTAAGCAAAAAGAGCGTTTAACAATGAAGGGAGAAGTTAAATCTGGAGAAAAAAATGCCCTGCATCGTTCCACGGTTTCTTCTTATTCATTTTTCTAAACGAAGGCATTGCACGAAGGGCTGGAAGGTCTTGAAAGGCAGGAAAAAAAATGCAAGAGTCTAAAAAAAAAGGCAAAAAGAATTGTCATATTGAGAAGAACGATGCGACGATGTGCCTCTTGTCATAAAAATAGGGAAAAGTCGAGAGATTTGCGACACGAATATCTTCGGGATCTAGTGACTCTATTTTCTCGTGGAAGTTGAAACGACAGCCTCCGTAGAAAAGCATCAGAGACATGCGCTTTTTTTTATATGTTTCGTCTCATTGAATGCCTCTCGCGCGAGACGCAAAGAACGAACGAGGGACATGCAGATCCATGGAGAGAAAAAAAGGATGGAAATCAAACGTGAACATGAGCAATACCACTCTCACGATCGCCCTCCACAAATGTACCCACGCACCCTCTTGCTACTCGCAAAAGTCAAAGTCTTTTTGACAGAGAATGCGAGGAAAATAAAGAGAGGAGGATAGAGCGCAGCATTGCAGGAAGCAGAGAAAAGAGTTTTAAATACGCAGAGGTACACGCGAACAAGTGAACAAGTTAGTAAACGTAAATATATTTATGTAGAAAACTCATATACATATATAACGCGAATAAGAGGCATAGCGGCGGCGTTACGTCGAAGAGGAGCGAAAAAGAGCGAGGAATAACGAGAATGCGTGTTAAAGAACGAAAGAATGGCAGAGGGAAGGAGAGGGGGAAAGCAATGGTAAAAAGTATGAGACGCAAATTTTTCTTAATAATTTTCAAGAGCCGCTGGCTGCGGCGTGCATCGGCAGGTTGCTTGGTACAAGAGAGATGCTGCGAGGAACTACCGATAGCGGGAAATACGAAAGAGCAAGAGCGAGAATACTCGAGAAGAGGGAGAGAGAAGACTCGTTCGTGTATTACGCGGGACGTTCGTAACCACCGTTACCTCGAGACATCAAAGAGCCGCGTGGCGCGCACTCCACACCCCCGAACGACGTCTTCCACCTCGTCAGTCTTTAAAGTTTTTCACCCTTTATCGAGAGGGATTTCAAGCTCGCGGAAAAGGTGCACCGGGGTCGCTGCTCTGCTCGCGCATAAGGAAACCCACGGTAGCTTTCTCTCTCTTCTTCATTGGCGAGAGCAAGGAAAGTAAACCCCGTTGGGTACTAGTGTACTCAAGGGGCGTCCTGTGTGTTTCTGTGTGTGTGTGTGTGTGTTTCGATGCCCAACCCTTGATGTGCCACCGTATTTAAAATATCCTGGCCGCAAAATACCGATAAGGGGTCGAGAGCGCGCAGAGCTCTCGAAGCTCGCGGTAGATGTTTGGGGGTTGCCAACGAGCTTACGCGAGAATTTACAACCCCCTTCTGCACCCCTTCCGACCATCTATACATTTTGTCTTGCTTCTATCGTAATTCGCTTAACTTCTCAGTCTCTCTCTCGCTCTCTCCCTCTCTTACTCCGTTTTTCTCTATCTCTCCATCTCTCTATGTGTCTTTGTGTTTTGTACTATATACACTTATGCACCATACATCGCGACAACTACCTCATTCCAACATCTTCTCGAGCAAGGTATGCCTTTGCCTTTGTCATTTAATATCGGCAAGGAATGCAAGGACCCGAGGCATCGACGACGTTCATGTAACAGCGTTGGGCTCCTCGCACGCGTGCTAAGGAAGCCTGAGGTTATCGCTTTGAGGGTTATAAGGTCCGTTCACGGAACGTACGTATGTTCCAAGGTCGAAAGGTAGCTCGCGATAATTTTCAGGTTAAAATCCAGCAAAAGAATAAATGTCGTCGTTGACGAAATTAAAACCTGAATTTCGTCACCAATTGTGTTCATGGCGTGCCAATGAAGTATAAGCAGCATTTTTTTTATATCTGCCCAAATTTCTTCATGAAAGCGGAGACGGTTTCGCCCCGCCGCGCCTGCACACGCCCGAGGCACAAACACGACGACAAATAAGTGCGTCGTTTTTCTCACCGACAAACTTTCTTCTCTTCGATACTCGGAGCAACAGTTCAAAGCCGCGGAGTTTCGCATGAAGTCATAGAAATTGTGAGAAAGTCCTTATAGGAAAAGAGAAAAAAAAAGCACGTGTTCGCGAGAGGAAAAAAATGATGGAAGGAGGTAAATAACGAGAAAAATAGTGATTTCCCGAAGTAGACTCGAGCTATGGTATTAGTATACACGAACGATAAATACGCCTGTACTTATATGCTACATATACACCGGTTATTACTTTTCTTCGACTTTTCCCACAGAAGTCACGATCTGTGGTCGCGCATCATAGCCAGTAGTGCGACGTTCTTTTACTCGCGTTATTTCAGACGATGTACAATAAATATATAGTCTAACGTGCATTACGTATATGCAAACGTATAGATATATTGGTACGCAAGCGTCGCTATAAATTAGCGGTGGGAATATTCTCGCACACGCGAGAACCCTCGGCTATCGTTCCTACGCGTACTCATCCTTGTCGGTATTCCATCTCCCCAAGTTTAGCGTCTATACGAGCGTATTGCACATTTTTTTTTTTTTTTACAAATGTGTTCGTAAGCTCGATTCTCGTTGGCCACACACCATAAGGCCTGAAGTATCCTTAATGGTACATCCGCATGTAAGGACACGACGCTCTGTGCCCCGAACCACACCTCCGCAAGAGTGCTTTGTGCGTGCAATCATAAACACAGGCAAAGAACTTGGAGTATCATTATTTGTCACCAGTCGAGTTAAATGGCCTCGGGTAACCTCGACGAATTTCTAGAAATTCTGCTCAATAATGTCTTTCAAAATCATCAAGAAAAGAATTTCCAAAATTTTGTTGAACAAGATGAATATTTTGTTCGATACGTTCGACTAAACGTTTTTTTCAATAATCCCAAAAATTGTGTCAATGCAGCAAAAAACATTTTAGAAAATCTCTTCGGAAGCAAATTTTCGTCGTTTCACTCGTTGATTTCGCTGACAATTTCGTTAGATACCAAATATACTTGGCAAAATAACAATAATTTTGAACTTATCAACACATATTTAGTTTATCGTATTCAACAAAATATCAACGATTTTTAACAAAATTTCATACCTAGTGTAACCAAGATTCTCTTTTTCCATAGAAGTCAATCGAATAAATTCCATGAAGTATAGTGATTCGTGAGAAAAGTGGCAAAAGGCAAAGGAAAATTTGTGTTTGCTGCTTTCCAAAATATGATCACACGTTGAAATTCTTGATTCATTTTTCTTTATCTTATCACCTCGAACTGTATTTAACTTATAAGAGAAGAAAAAACGTGACAATTCATTTCGTCTTGCTTTTCGATCGGTCACACCGCCCTCGTAAGCTGCGTATGTATATCTATGGGGGTTGACAATGGGAGCTAGCGGCGATAAATTATAACGTTATGGTTTCTCTTGACATTTGCTGTACAGTTGGGTAACCCGACCTGGCCTAACCCCGAAGTACTTATCCTACATGAGCATGCACCTATTCTCTAATATGTATCGCATGTACGTTGTCTGTGTGGATGCACAAAACTACACACACATATATGCGAAAGAGACATCGTCAGTATAAGTCGGTAAACTTATGTTTTACGGGGGCGAGGAAGTTTCGCGGTGGCAACAATGCGAGTTCTGGGTGGAAAGAGGAAGAATAAAAGGAGAAGAAAAAAGAGCAACGCGAGGCACACGCAACTGTCCCTCTGCATCCGCTCTCATCGAATATCTCCGCGGTCTTTTCCCTTGCGTCCCCGACGACCAAAGAACTCCGCACTTGAACGCGCGTATGCGTTGTACATGTGAGTGCACATATATTTATATGTATTACGAATAGTGGAAAAGAGTGACAGAGAAAGATGGAGAGGAACTAAAAAGCGGCGCCTAACAATACGCGCAGTTTTGCTCGACTCGCGAATATATCTGTAGACGGTATACGATCCTCTCGCACTTATTAATAATTACTGTTATTCCGTAATGACCGATCCAGGGCATGGGAAGTTTCGATAATCCTATGAATTAAGCGTCCGATGCTTCATTATGTCTTACTGTACCCTCCTCATACCTTCCAGAGCTTTTCTCTTTTTTTACATTTCATTTATGGAATTAGACGCGAGATCCATCTCCTCGCGTTCTTTACGCATTTTAACGGTTTTCCTCGACGATTGACCCCCTCTTTTGGCACATACCTGCCGCGGTTGTTGCACCCACAATGCTACTAGCTTCCGGCAACTGAATTAGTACTCTATGGATCACCGTTGTGACTTTTTTCCTCTTGTACCATCAACTTGACTTTTTCCAATTGTACTCATTCCCCTCTGGATTTCCTGGGTGACGCAGGAGAAACGATTCTCCCGGAATTCTTATGTCCATAACAGCAGAAAAATCTGATATTTTTTTGTTCATTTTTTTTTTTTTTACTTTTTCCTTCTGATAGGACGAACCTCGTGAAATAATATCGATTTCTCCGTCGAATATGGTCGAAAGACCGTTTGACTCTGAGCCATTTCGACGTGGGAGGTGGACCATGGATAAGATTATTCGAAGGGGTTAATTCCCATCTTACGATCTTCTTTGTCGCAGCAGGCTCGTTTCAACCTCCACCCATCATCTGTTCTCAGCTACAAGAGACGCTACAGTCGTCGTCTTTGGGATTTAGATTCGAGACACGCCACTGGACTTGCTCGAGTGATTTTAAGACAAAGAGTGAGAGTAAGAGACGTGGCTACGCCAGGAACGTGGGGTGTTTTGCTGGACAGTTGTCAGGCTGCTGCAACGCGAGTGAGAAAGAAAGTGGGGCGGCGACAATTGCGAGAGCAGGAGACTCGCAGCAAAACGTTGCAACGAGAGCGACAGAGATGATCGTTACTGTGCGCCGACGTTCTGCCGATATGCGGGCAGATCCACAGACTCGTTGTGACATTTTGACAAGGCTGGTATCGTTATTTGAAGCCCCGATATGGGCGTCTTATATATATGTTTATATCTATACACCCACAAATAAGAGACACTAAATGATTCATGATCTTCCTATTTACCAAACGCCATACCGAATGCGATTAAAAAAAAAAAAAAGATATTACGACCAGCATAAATATATTTCGTTCGGATTAATTTCTGTTCTCATCCTTTTAACATCTCGACCAATATCTGCTGAAAGTCTAACCGGAAAAACGTGCTTGGGAAACACGAACTCGATCGGGAGAAATTCACAAAATGAAAATCATTTTTTTATGATTTTTCACTCACCATGTCTCGGAATCTTTTGACTTTGATTCTTGGAGTCTCGAGGTGCTGAAAGGGGAGATGAGTGTTTAGAATTTGTTCAATTCCCCGTTACAGAGTCTCCGCATCCTTGAACAAAGTGGTGTGACGATGAAATATAAAAAAAATAATACGAAGGGAGTGGATCTGTAGAGAAAAAATGAAATGACCATAAGCGTTAGACCAGAAACACTTAGAGAATGATTCTATCTGAAAATAATGTATATACCTATAGTTTTCTCCGGTCAATGACACTCCACGGTCATCTTGTTTCTTCGGGAAATGTAATATGGCGTCTTCGATATCATTAAAAAATCGTCGTGAGTACCGGAAGCGCATAAGAGGTGTCGCGTCAGAAGAGTCGACTCCGTTATGGCAATTTTCTACCCTTATCTGGCGGAACGCATCGCATCATTCCGCGCTTCTTCATTCTCACATTTTCATATCCCGACTCGACTCGCGCCTCTTTCCTCGATGCGCAAACCTTGAAATAACAAGTGTCCGTTTTTATTCCGGGTTGTCGACATGCTAACCGCAAAATGAGCCAAACACACGCGTACAAGTCTTTCAAATATTCTTCGTAAATCCATTTGGCGGTTAGCACGTGTGTGCATCCGAGTGACGATGAAAAAAAAGCAGGGCATGGATGCTTTTACGTTTATAATTGTCTAATGTAAAAATCTGCCAATACTCAGACGATCGTGACCGATTTGACCGACGAAATTTTAGATTTTTACCGTCAAATAAATTGAAAAAATAAAATTGTTCCCATTTGCACTCTCCAAATAATTTCCATTTAAAAAAATATTCTTTTTTCTTCCCTGAGATAATTATCAGCACGTTCGAGGAAAGCCAGAACCGAGGAAATGATTTAATTCGTGTAAATGTACTTCTCGACATATTCCGAGTGTTGAAAAAGTCGAATTCGTTCTATTAGAGTCAACAGACTGTCTTGAGCAGTAGATAAACTCAATTAAAATTAAACAAATCCGTTTCCCGGTACAAAATGACAAGGGGCGAGAAGCGATCTCGTCGCGCACAGGTGGTTCAGCGCACGTTGGTTGTGTTGGGTCTAGGGGACATGTAGTTTTCTCGGTGTCAAGACACTGCCAGCATACTTTGTTGATATGTTAGTAGCAGGCTAGAGAACACACACCTCGACCATATATTAATCCGGGCTGTGCTGGATCGCGGCAAGTCCGTCTGGAGTCGCGCTTTTTCTCGCCCAGCAGGCCGTGGAATAAGTAAGTAATGGCCTCGATGGCTGCTATATACAGAGGGAAAGAGACGGCACACGCAATTGAAAGAAATAACGAGTGCACGAGAGAGAGAGAGAGAGAGAGAGAGAGAGAGAGAGAGGGAGAAAGAGGACGAAAGGCGATAAAGTACACATAGAAGTAGAAAAGTCATCGTGTACTCTATGCGCGAAGCAATACCCGAGGATAACGAAAAGAAGAAGAAACATGAGCGACTCGGTAGTTTCCTTGAACGATGATAATCAGTGATTTCGTGACAGACACGGGGCCGTAGCCACGCTAACGAGCAATCACCGGCTTTCTGCGCGACGCTTCGTTCGTTCGTTCACTCGTTCGCTCGCGCGACACTTCTCTTCTCGCTAGTTCACTCGCCCGAGCGCGGAGAACTAGCAGGCGAGCGAAAAATTGTATCATACCTCCGTCTCTTTCCTTCTTTTGAATAAACATACGCGTGTGTATACGTTTATATTGTTTCATCGTCGTATAGAGCAACGGAACACCCAACACCCGGAACGACATCGAGTTTATTGCTCGCATTCGCTCAATACGCCTTTTTTCATTTCACCCATTGTTACATAGACAAACCGAGTAATGGCTTGTAACTTTGAAGTGTTAAAAATCCAAGATATGGCGAGAGGACAGACACCATCACTTTTGAAAAGAGCACCTCCACTCTGTCTCCGACCGGACACAATTATCCTCAAATCTACTATTATTACTTCACAATAGAGTTTGACGTTTATCGCTACTCGCTCCGCTGAAGATTCTCGAAGAACTCAGACCGCGTGTCAACCATCAGACTTTTTTAAACTGTCTCCTCTCTCTCTTGCTTGTTTTTTTTTCTCTTGCTTTCTATGCATCCACGTTTCGCGTACGCCCGAGTCATTCGAGAGCCTCGAACGATTTTTATAGTTACGGTAGAGAAGATTTTTCTTTCTCAAAGCTTTGCATCAGCTGCTAAGGTTGACGCACGGATATGAAAACTGTCAACGAGCTTACTGACTACATCGAAATAGACTGCGTTTTGTACTTTTTACTTTACTTCGTCACGCAGCAATTCCGTTTTACTGTCTAAGTCTTTAAAACTCCGTCAATTATGTTGATTTTCATCAAGCAATATTTCCTCGCTCGCGGGAGCTGAATTTTGAGAGATCCTGACGATCAAACTCTCGATATACAAATAAACCGAAAGAACAGTTTTTTAAGCACACGTCGCAATATATGGGAAGTATTTTCAAAAAAGTGAGAGACGCGTCGAAATAATGCAATTCTCTGAACGTAAACAACAATGTGGGTACGAAAACAAAATGGCCAACAGAACGAGTGGAAAAGAAAAACAACGAGGCGAGTTTGACGTGAAGGGGTTTTTCGAGAGGTACATGATAAAGGGCAGTCGGTTTGCTGTGCAACGGACAATCCCTCGCACCCGCCTGAGAGAGTCGGAGTCTGAACTGATCATTCTGCCGTCTCTCTTATAATTGTCATTCGTATTTTAATGGTCGCGCGCGGGCGCGTGCAAATGTAGAGGTTCAAGGCCTTTGAAGGCGACGCGACGAGACTCTTGGCAGTTCTGGTATATATACAGCTGCGGAAAGATCGGCAGAGGCAAAAAGGCAGTGAATAAAGGCGAGAAAGAGAGAGGGAAGAGTATAAACTTCCATCAGCTCTTGTTTTTTCCTGCTGAATCCATCTTCGACGCCTCAACCCCCAGAATATTTGCGTATATATCGCGCCGTCTCTCGCTAGTCCCGTATGTTCAAAGCGCACATCGCACAGTCACAACGATTCTCTTGGCATCTATATAGAGATACGATAATACGAATATTTACATTCTCGTACTGCCAACTGTGGTGGGAACCCTCACTTTTCACCCACCGCGAGATCCGCGACCGGGAGCAGAGAAGTCGAGCCCTTCTTCTCTGAGAGCAACATGCTTTTAAAAATATTGGGGATTTTGGATATCCAAATGCTACTCCCTGCTGCCTCTTCACTCATCCTTCGAAACCCTGAACGCGCATCATGCTTTTCGGTTCGTTCGCGAATCAAACGAAAAGATCGATACGCCTGGGGACAAAAAGAAGAAAGGGGACAGAGATTCTAGCAAAGAGTCCTCTTCGAGTGCCTCCGGCAGAGCCATTCAATCAGAAACCCCCGAGCCAGGATAAGTCGCAGCTTTCATTTGCTCTCTTGACGGCGACAGAGTACATAGTAATGTCAATTGCTATCCAACAAAAGGGCGCAACCGGTGGGAGCCGAATCTTGGAATAATTCGGATGATTATGCCTTTTCAATCGTTAACAACAGAATCGAGAACGTCCATATTCTTGACGAGAGAACGTGGCCACGACAACCGATACCGATGAGTATCGTTGCGAGATTTAAGCCTCTTCAGTCTCACAGTTCACGATTCTCAGAATGATACTGATCCACGCGACGCGAGCATTGTCTGAAAACTCCGAGACTATAATTTTCACGAAATAACTTTCCTCTCCATTCCCACACTGTTCTCTTTTATTTATTTATTATTTATGCCGTTTTCTTTTCTTCTAGAAATGTCGCAAACGCGAAATCTTCCTCGTAATTCATGTTTTGCTCGCTTGCCAATACTTTTTCCATTGTTCGAGTTACGCAAAACTATCGTGAGCATGGAACCTGCTGTTCTCTGTCAATGCAGCCTTCGTCGTTCGCTCAGAATACAGATATTGATGTTGCTCATTCGATCTTTTTATCGTAAGACCCTGCTGCCATAACCAACGAGAGAATGTAACAAAAATTATGGACCCAATTCTCTCTCCAGAGCAGCAGCAGATGACTGTAAATTCATTGACGAGTACAGTGAATAATTTGATTATTGATGACGTGGAGCATTCGCGTTGGCATTAAAGGGCATCAATCAATTTATAAGCAGTCGGTCGGACGATTACGACGGTGAATCAGATGATCGGATGTACGTCAGTCTGCAGGCATTCGCTCCGATACCCGCTTCATATATATTATACGTATTAATAGATAAATATACAATTAGAGGTAATCTATATTAATTAAGAAAGAGCTTGGCTGTGGAGGAGGAAAGATCTTCTCTCTCGTTTAGTCTCTTTTCTTCGTTGTAGGGTCTGAAACGAATATCCGGCGATTCATCCATTAACCCTCTCACTTTCGACCTCGCCCCTTCCACGTTCGCGTCTTTATAACGGATCGTCTCTCTCGTTTCCACTCTTAGATCCAACAGAAACAATATACCGAAGCGCTGGTCCCCTCTTGCGGATTTTTCGATCGTTTGTCCCTCGAGTCCTCGAATACATCATTTAGATCCGCGAATTAAATGGTTTTATTCAGGATCGGGGCGTAAGTGAAGAATTAGGAGAATTGGAGATTCGTCCTCGTCTTAGGTCGCACGATCGGCGGCTAGATTGGAGGGAACGTGCTGTTTTCTTCTCTTTTTTTGACAATATTCTCTCATACATTTTTGTTCTGTCTGTTTTACGAGTGGAATTGAGAAGAAGAACGAGCTCAAAAGCGGGGGATACAAGAAAGACGTGCCCGAACGATCGTAGGACAAAGGCGAGACGCACTGAAAAATTGGAGCGAGAAAAAGAAAGCATATCTCGGTTCAGGCAGCAGCGATGGCGCGCGCGATACACTCGTTCTTCGTAATCCTAAGATTTAAACGTACCCTCATTTCGTTTAAACAAAAACATCCCCCCTCCCTCTCTCTTTCTCTCTTCGTCCCTTTTGCTCGTTCTCTCGCAGTAATGTGGGACGGAATAGACCACAGAGTGTCGCGCAAAGGAAGAGAAAAGGACACGAAATAGCAGAGCCCGTAGGAACCACATGCTAGCGCGAGAGGACGAGAACATTGACGACGAAAGGATCGCGCGAGCAGGAGAAAGAGGCAGCAGAGGGGCAAGGCACTCGTTATTAATACAAAAGGGCGATGGTTCGCAAATCCCAATCTGAAATATGACGAGGAGTAATCCCGGTGAAAATAAAATGAGAGAAGGACCGTGCGGGTTATATCGCCGAGAGCGAGGCTGTGCATATAGTCCAACTTCCCTCTTCACAGAGGGAGAGAGAGAGAGGAAGAGGGCGAGCGAGTGAGAACGAGAAAAAGAGGACTAGACGACTAAAAGAGGTCTCGTGTGCTTTTCCTCTTTCTCGCTATCTCTCAGTTATATACCAGCTCCGGAGTTTTGCACACTTCGAAGGGCCAACTCTTCAGGTTGTGTAGTGTGTAACGCTTATATGAAACGCGTACATAATTATACTTTCGGGTCACTATTGGTGCCAGCGAAGAGGGGGCGTGTAAATAACTTTTCGCAATAATTTCTTTCGGCTTATGCATCCTTTAAAATATAATTGTAATGCCATAACGCGGGAGACAATAACGATTTGATATTTCGCATGGAACATGCCGAACGACGTCCAAACATGCATTTTTTTCGAAATTCGCCATCAAAATATCGCCTGCTCACGGTTTCCAACGAATCTTTGGTGCAACGACGATGCAGTCGTCGTTGATTCTCTCGATAATGGGGAAAAGATTCGTTACCACTTCAGATTTCCAGATTTGGACATTAATCTTGCAAACATTATTTTTTTTTTATCTCGGTAATACTTTGAAAAATGTTTTTGTTTTTTTAGATTGCACATAGAATGCGATATCCATCTGAAGCGAAAGAAGAAAAATCACGAAGTGTGCACGGTATTTATATACTGCTGGCAGAAACATTGTAACTGTGAGACACGTGACCGTTATCGCTTGGTAGAGATGATGGTTCGAGAGGCCTACTCTCTCCCTCTCTGTCTATCTCTCTGTTACGAGAGCTTCGACTATCGGTTTCGCGTCTCTAACGATGAAATACAACGGCAGTTAAACGGTCTCGCAAGGAGGTCTACAGCCTACAAAGATACACACACGGGCAACTCTCGTTTCGACACGTAAACGAAAGTGCACATACAAAGGTGGATTGAGGAGAGAAGACGAGACGGGAGGAAGCTCGTGGGATAGAAGGAGATGGAACATCAAGTTCCTTTGGACGGCCTGGTGCATCGGCATTAAAAGCAGAGCCGGACGTGAAGGCTAAAATACGAGCCACGTGAGAATATCATTAGCAAATTGCTTAATTTACGAACCATTGCTTGTACAGCCGAGAGAGTGTACAGAGGTGGATCCTCACTTTTGGTTCGCTCTCTACGACGCCGTGATACAAACGCGATCCTCAAGTATAACCTCGCGGCATATATATCGTTTTTATCCGTTCGGCTTCACCGCGCGTCCCGCGAGTTACGACTTTTAATTTATCTCTATATCTCTTTTCAGTATAAAATGTCTTTCGCGTCACGAAGAATCGCGCGAGCCCATGATGAAAAACACACACTGCGCGAGAGCCTTTTTTCATAGAGCACCAGGTTAGTAGATCGTTTATCAACGAGTCATCTCATTTGGTACCTTTTTTCCTGTCCAACTAATATCGTACGTGGCGCGTTCAACGGTTTTTTTTTCGTTTTCCTTCGCTGGTACATCGATAAATTTAGAAATCGAATTATATGGTATTTCCTAGGATCGAGATAGGCATCGAGGTGCCAGCATGGAGTTTCGTGCTGGCAAAACCCGAACAAAACAAAGTGGCTATTCGCGTCGACGTATAAGATAATATATTTGAGTCGATGCCCAGTGTGTGGGGAGTCAAAGAATGAGGAGCAACGCGGAGTCTGCTAAAGTTCCTTTCGTGATATTCACTATGTTGCCATTTTATACATATGTCTATGTATATAGACCACAAAACATTTACATGTATAGATATTCATACATACACATTTTCGTACTCCCACCCGGCGTGCATTCGCCATATATAATCTCGGACGTTAAGTGGAGACCTCCGTGGTGCCGTAGGCCCGGCTCGTTTTATCACCGCGCTCATACCGTTTCAATACGCCATCAATAATGAGTTCTTTTGATACGGCGAAGGGCGAACGCGCGTGTCCAAGGCGTTACAAACCTTTTATAATACACGACAACAACCCCTTGGCCTTCTTTCCTGCTCCAGCAGAGAGAATCGAGAACGAGAAAAAGAGAGGAAGAGACACTGTATAAAGCGCGGCACGACTTTAAGGCCACATTGTTGCGACACTCGGGGATGAAAGATTGCGACAATTAAGAGAATCATTTTCGAAAGCCATACGATTCCTTTATTTATATGCACTCCATACTCTTGCCTCGTTAAAAAAATTAATAACTCTTTTCATATTCGCGAGTAATTACCGATTAAGTTTATACTTTTTCTTTTTTTTGGCAAATGAATCGATTTGTTGGCTGAATTTCGAAAGCCGATGTCGCAGTGTTGAACTTTATTTTCGTCGAACGATGAAAACCGTTCTCTCCTTGTGAGTAGACGAAAGCAACGAAATTATTCGATGAACAATAGGAGATCACTTTCACTCTTGCTGACTCGCGCCGCGCGTATGTGCGTCGAGCTTATAATGCGATCGCGATAAGATTGCGATTTTCCTCATTCGATGGTGTTCCATACGATTTATGGCTTCACGTTTTCTTATTGTTTTTAATTGCATCTTTGGAAGAATAAAATTCTTCTACGCATTCGATCGTGTGCAGGAAAATCGTTCTCTTTATCCTCTCCGAGGAGTTCATCGTTCGCGCTTTAGCCGCGAACGTGACCCTCGCTCGTTAACGGGTCTGTCTTCTCGATTGTCGGGACATTAACGAACTCACACGCGAACAGCAAGTATATTTATATTTGTGTATACACATCTATATATATTTATATTTATACGTCCAATGTTTCTCGAGCCGCGGGTACGAACGGGCCTCGTCGAAGCGTTTCCTCGCGACTTCGCTAATGTTCTCTAAAATAATTGAAACGCAGCGACCAGGCATGCATACTCCTTTAAATACTCGCATACACCGACAACTATAATGTGTACGCAGACGCATGGTTCACGCGCTTGTTAACGAGCTGCTGTGCACAACCGACATTCGGAGACATTTTCGACACGATACAGCCCGTAAATTTAACTTGACAAAAGTATTTCGAATAGAACGAAACGAAAGAAACATTTTTATCGAGCACTCGTCCGAAACTAACTGGACGTTTGATTCATTCTTTTCCTCTTCGACCAAATATTCGAGCAAAAGGATACACATTTTCCCAAGCAAGTCTTCCGCAGCTGCAGCAAAAACTCTGCAGATTCAAATTTTTAATTGAACACCGAACGCGTTCGTTTTTTTTGAAAATTATTATTACACCTACAAAAAATATTTTCGTCATCGATACAAAAATGCTTCCATCATTCTTTCCAGAATCGACAATTCGTTCAAATATAAATTTTACCAAAAATCGTTGTTTACAAAAAGTATAAAAACTGCAACTGTTTCACGATGCATTTCTCGTGATAGTTGTGTTTGGAAAACAAAAAAAAAAAGAAACGATAAACACGAATACTTGGCGAAAGCTCGACCATGAGAGAGCGAACCTGAACAACAGCAAGCGCAACAGACACAACCTGAACTGAAACGAGATAGTCCGAGAAGCAATAAACGATCGTGATTTACGACGCTATAATTAGTAATTAGTAGTAATTGTACGGGCAGAGATATAAATATGAATTGATACTCCACCGTACGGCTCGTATAAATTGTTCTGAAACATCAAACGACTGTTATTATTATTGTGTGGTGAATTTGTTACAGTCTGTTCTTTTAGCAACAAAAACGGAACGCGATTGCAGAAAATCCAAATGGGAGTAAGTTTGATCGTCAACATTGGCTAATCAGGGTTGACGATTGAAGGTCGATAAAATGTTTGGAACGATCGATATACCGAGAGCTACTTCCGGTTGTTTTTTGGGAGATGAGGAATCGATCGAAGCTGAGTAACGGGAGTTGGCACGAGTTCTTGACTCTGGCACATTATAATGCGCTTAAAACGCTTGCAGACGTCTTTTGAGAGGATTTCTCAGTTGGCACGGGCGACCAGGAGACAGGAGGAGGAAAGGAGGGGGTGGAGGAGGAGGAGAAGAATTCTTGAGAGTTTCCGAGACACGGGCTTCGAGAGCGTCGTCCCGTTCCCTCGTTATATTACACCTCCTCCTACACGAGTGCAATGTTTTTTTTTTTTTTNTTTTTTTTTTTCACTGCTTGAGATATGCGCATCAGACGCGAAGAGGACGAGCAAGCTGCGAGTATCCCAGACTCTACTCGATATTTATATTAATATATATTTATATCTAACGCATGAGCGTAGATACGAGCGTATAAATATGCGTGATGGATCTCTCTGAGAGTGTCTCGAGCTCTCGTGATAATATGCTCAGAGCAACACGGAAAATCGAGCCTCAAGACATCGCTGTATATGAATATGCCTGTGAGTGCGAGTGTTTTTCTCGCCATTTGAAAGAGACTCATCGTAGCAATGTGTGTCCATGTTAGCTTCTTCATAACGCATTAGTTTCCCTTGCCATTTCGCGAATGTAAGACAGAGAAGAGGGAAAGGGAGTCGCGTACACCAAGTTGCTACACATGCACACGCGTTATGTTTCCGTTTTCCCTCTCCTATGTATCCATACACGTATACGAACCCAAGAAACATGTGTACACCTACTACGAGAAGCGTTGGCGTGGAGAGCATTAAAAAGCGTGTGCTGTGTCGCTCAGTGTGTGCCCCTGTGACTCTCAAACAGTCTGTTCCTAATTAATGCAATAATTATTAGCACGAAAAGATTTTATCGAATACATACGGTGTTACTTATTACTTTTTTCTTTGTTATTCACACACTCCATGAGCGTTTTCTTCGTCTCGATCGTTTATTATTATTTTACTCTGTACGATATTTCTATTCGACTTCTCGTGGTTTATGGGCGATTCAACTTTCTTTAAGTTCATTCGCTGTACAGGCTCCTTCGGGATACGCCCTTCTGTTGATCAACTTAATCAACATACAAACACATCAATGCACTTTGCACTTTGTGTGTTTGTGTGTTGCTGTATTTCGTCGTCTTGAAATTCTATAATGCGAGGGCAAGTATACGAGAAACACGAACCATCAGCAGAGGGACACGCAGAATGTACTCACAAGCATTGAGAGAATTTACGTATGAGGGGAAATCAATTCCGTATAACTTGCTTTCACCACTGGTGCACTCATGCAGAGTTACGATCGTCCGGAAATCCTCCTGAAGAATTATACACTTATAGTTCATTTGTATACATATATGTGTGTCTAGTTAAATGTTTGTGTGAGTAAGATCCCTTTTCCGATTTCGCTAGCCAATAAAGAACGACTGCATTACTAGCTATTAAATATCCCACTGTTATATACTACATAACGTTGTATTTATATGGATATCAAGGGGATTTCTGTACCAAGAATAAGCAGCGCATATTCGTGTCACTAATTACAAAATTATCGCTCTCGGCTATGATTATCGTGTGTAAACTATACTAGCACATAAATTTATGTACATTTGTAGATATTTGTATATGTACACATCCATGCTGCTGCAAAAAGAGAAAAGTCAGCCGTGCGTCTCTTCTGTTATAGGTAATGATTCCTCTTATCGCAACGCCCTATCAATTGTTTGCTTCGCTGGATTTTGTTCGCGATTTCCAAAGAAATATATTTTATTACACGAATTAATCTTAACGAAGAGTTTGCTTCATCGTGTTGGCTATTGATTTTTATTCTGCAAAGACTTTTCCTCGGTTTCAAAATTTCTTATGATAATATGTGAGGAAGCAACATTTTCGACGCTGGATTATTGTCAATTCGGAGGAATTGCCAAAGGGTCCGAGGAACGTGTATTTTTTTATGTTTACAATTTTTTCATTTATTTCAATCAAAGTATTCCGAGTGTCGGAGTGAAAAGTTTTTTTGCAAGAGCCTTTTGGATTTTATTTCGACCGTTACTGTTGGCCGTGAACGTCTGGGCGTTCATGGAGATCGGAGGGAAATGAGAAATCTCTAACTACGATCTATTCTCGTCAACTCGATTATTGTCTCTCAATATCTATCTCTCTGCGCTGGCTTCGTTCCACTCTGTCTTCTATTGCGCAGTAATTAATCAGTTAATTAAAGTCACGTCGCAAGATTGGGTGAAAAGCCTACGGGATAGGAGAGCATGGCGTATCAGTCGCGCGGGAGAAGACGGAGAGCTGCACACCCCGAGAAGCATATCGGCATACCGTTACCCGATTGCACTGAAGCGATAGGTCGTCTTGACTAATGTGACTGCACCTTGCAACTCTTGGCCGAGAGTCAACTATGGCTGTGTCACCGGACAACGGCAACTCGGCAAACACTTTTGTGACCAATGGAAATGAAGGAAACTTTAGAGGGAGCAGAAAATTGTAAGAAAGCAATCCTGCTGAGAGGTTCGATTTTTAGGACAAACGAACCAGAACCTCATCGATTCTTGAATTTTTTCTTCCACCTCTTTGAGCTACTGACGTACGACGATTCACCGGAAATGAGGAAGCTCTTTATCTGTCGAAAGAGAAAATACAACGCAGTGAAAATTTGAAGAGAAAAAATTGTTAAATCGTTGTTGCGCCTCGCTATTTTAAGGCTCTGGATTTTTATTCAAATTCTCTGTATCGCAAAGATATTAAATAAAACATTCAATCTGCATGTGGTTATATTTGACGTGAATTTCTATGATATACAAGTTTCGTAGGAGGGTGAGACTCAAAAATAGATCAACTTTATATACAGAGCTCTCGATCTTTCTCTCTGTACCGAGGGCGGATTTCCTCCCTCGCCTGTTGGCGCAAATCGAATTTTCTGTACATACGTGACGCGCAACACGAGCAAAGCTTCACTTTAATCTTCGGTTCTTCTCAACTCTCGAGTGTGCTCCGATGAGCCACACAGTCACGTATATGCCCGCATGTGTCTTTGCCTTTGACGCCCTGATTTTTTACATCTCGTTAAAAAGAAAAAACCTGGAACGACGCGAACGTAGAACAAGAGATGGCAGGCAAGTGTTATATATTTTACTAACAATTAGTACAACAACGGAAGGTGGAAATGTGTTTGCGTTTATTGCAAACTGGCAGATTTTGTAAAACATCAGACGAGAGTACTTTGCCCATTTTTTTTTTTTAGTTAGTAGCGAAATTCGAGGGACCGCGAGGGGAGGATACAGTTTTCGAGAAAATATTAGACCCAGGAGAATATTTCTGAAAGTCGTAAATTCGTGTTTTTTTTTTTGGCTTAGATTTTAAGTTCATAAGTTCGAGTAGATTCGTAAATGCATTGGTATGCACGACCAAGAAGAAAAAAGCAATAAACTCAAGTAAGAGAGTCAGGTTGGTATGTATACAGTGTCCTGGGCCGAAGATCAATCAGTGGCGGTCTATAATTAACGAGTTACGGCCTCGCGCGGTGCGGTGCCCATTCGCCATTCAAGTTCTCTTACGAGCTTCGGGCTCTTTGCATTAAGACACGGCTTTTTGTGTCACTCTCGTGTGTTCCCGAACGTAATTATCTCTCTTTTTTTCCCGCCTCTAGCCTCTTTCTTTCAAAGAAGAAAGGCAAAAGCGCAGACGTGAAGGACGAAGTACATTGCGAATTTAGAAATTTGGTCATACGTCCCTATCCCACAAAATCTTTTCAAAACGTTCACTAAAATCTGAAAATATTTCAAGGCTCGTATGAATTTTATAATTTTATTTCCAAAAATTGATGAAATTTTCTACCGAGTGTTTCGTTAACGAGCGAACGTTTCCCTGACTTTTATTCTGTCGCCAAACGACTGAACATCAATGACGGTTAAAAGGGCCTTCTGAAAATTCGCCGTCATTTTTTTTCAGGAGTTTCATAATTGCAGGGATATACGTCTGCGTAAATATGTTTGTATGTATAGCACATGTTGGTTTTTCTCGTTACCGCGGAGCAAGAAGAAACCGCGCGCCGACTGACTAAAATTTTCTCTGTCTCTCTCTCTCTCTCTCTCTCTCTCTCTCTCTCTCTTTTTCTGTCTCTCTCCCCCCAGGCGTTTTCAGTGACCATATAACGACGTATAGAATCGTAATTAGTAGGCGTGAACACACGCCCACCAGACACCACAGTCTGAGAGTCTGTGAGCTCAGAACACGAAAGAGCTCTGCGTGTCTCGCGCGAAAATCGTTTAAGGCCCACGTCGCTACCGTGCTACTGCTCAAATATAGATACATGTATATTTACACTACATAATCGCAGTATGTGAAGTACGATCAAGCACATGAAGCTTTATGCATGTCGTGCGACAAACGTCGAGCTTCGACTTCCCATAATTCTGAACATTTATCGTTTTGGTCAATTGAGCAAATCTGCAAAATTGATTTTCGATATTCTCGGACGTAAAACAATTGAAAAAAATAGACAAATATTTGGTGCCTCAAAAGATTGTTCTCGCCACCCACAGCCATCGATTCTAGTGACAAAATTTTTTTATAATTTAAAAATTGTTTATTTTTCACGAGATTCAACGAGATTCTGAACTTTTTGAACGAAACTCGCTTTCCAGCGTTTCGAGCTCCGTTCTTACTGTATATTTATGATAAAAAATTCGAGACATCGTTTCAATCACAGGCCATTCCGTTTCATTTGGGCGAATGTGAAATGTCCTGGAGAATATAAGGTTTGGAAGTAAAAACGAAAATACTTGACGAGTGAAAAGAAGAGATGTTAGCAATGAAGTTGTTACAGTCACGAAAGAGACACGCTTGACTAACCTCACTTCTTTCATTGTTGCCCTCATATACATGAATATATATGAATTCATGTACAGGGTGTCCCATCAACCCGAAAGTTAACTTCGGGACATTAAAAAAAAAAAAAAATTTCAAAGTTTCACACGATTTTTTATTGCCCTATCAATACTGTCAGCGAATCAGTGCGAAATTGTATGCACAAAGGATCGAACGGTTGAAAAAAGGGCGATAAAGGTCTCGTAGAAATTTCGATCCCAAAGGCAAGTCGATCGTATTTTTGCTTTGCCAGCAAATTTGTTCAGCTTCGACGACAACTTTTCTGGCTTGTTTTCCAATAAAGCATCAGGACTAGAAAAATCTTAATATTTCATGATCAGATGCTACACCGAAGTCTACAAGGATGGCCATGTATGGCGAGCCACCCTGTATAAGCAAAAGAAAGCAAGGTGGAAAAAGTATATATATAGTAAAACTTGGCAGTAGCCCTTGCCACTCGCACGCGTCCATCGCTCGACCGTTCGGTTCCATGTGGGACGGTTAAAGATCACTATCGATACAAATATACACAGCCATATAGAAAGGAGCTCCGCGGTGTTGTCTTCGTGTGTTAGCGAAGGGATCATGAGAATCGAATTTTATGAGGAGAGGTTCTTGCCATACCGGAGATAACTGACAGTTACCCTCGCAAGGTCTTGATTGTCGCGATTGTGACAAAAAAAAAAACAAAACGAAAAAAAAAATGATGGGTATCCGGCGGAAGTGCGTCCTTCCTCTATTCCCTTAACTGCATGAACTTTTTTCCGACATGCAGTTGTAATTTTCATTCCATCGGAACGACGACCGCGCATAAATTCGTCTAACAAATCAATCATCGCGAATAAGAAATTCTAAACTCCAGCAGCTAACGAAATTTCTCATTACGCGTAATTTTCACTCCGAGTTCCCTGAAAAATGCGAGTCTTTGAATTTCCTCGGTAAGTCGGAATCGTTACTTTGTAAAAAAAAAAAACGTCTCGTCTACGCGGTCAATTCCGCGAAGAATATGCGAGATAAAAGAGCATGGATGTCGTGTATAAATAATACATGGTTTTTTTTTATGTAGTAATGTTCGAAAGGCGTGCACTATCGGCGTCTACATCACCGTAAACTCGTACGAACTCTAATTGGCTTCAAATACACGATTCTTGAATAGATTCAATCCACACACGTACATATCACACACATTTATATAAATATACAATGTAGGGGATTAAGATTCGCTCATTAGACCCGCACAATAGCGATAGCTCTCGATTCGGTGGACGAAGACGATGATTCGTGGAAACATTCGCGGAAAGAAAAACCGTCTGTACAATAAACTGGTGTCTATATATTTCTATGAGCCTATATTCCTCCATGTGCACTTGTGAATGTAATGTACCGAGTGAAACTCATAGAAACGTTACGCTCGCAACGACTGCTAGGATGAGCGTGTACCAACGTTTACTTGTGTGACTCTCGGCTGTACATATTCAAGCATCGCGTCTATATTTGTGCTTATACATTCCTCGTATATGTGTCTATGCCTGTGTGCGTGTGAATATGTTTTATTCAGACGTGTATGTACATTCGTAGTATAGTTTACTTCTGCGAGTAGTAAACATAAATCATTCGGTTGCAGAGTGCACGCAGCGCGATATGTGTGTGCTCCCAACGCTCATCGCTCCTATACATATATTTTGCATTACGATCATGTGTATATGTGCCGCTCTGTGGTCGTGTGTATGCATGACAGTAGCCACGGCATACAAACAGAGTTGCAATTGTTATGCTAACTACTCTCGCCCAGTATCTGCTCTTATATAGTCTATGTTTCCTGTCCGACCACCTGTTACCCTTCGGGAGATCCACCGGACCTACAACCCTACCGCCTACACCCCTTCCTTCTCTCTCACATCTGCGCCTTTCGTGCTTCCCAAAACATTCAATCAACAGTCTCTCCAATCGAACATGCGATTGGAAGCTGCACTACTCTATGATCTTCGCTTCGGTTAGAGCGGAAAGGATTTGGACAATCCAAACTGCTTGTTACACTGACTTCCTCTTGGAAATCTCCATTGCCAGGATTTCTGTTTTGATTCTTGCTGTCTATGCCATCGATGTTTCGACGTTGCTTACGAAAAGTCACATATTTTAATTTTCTTTACGAAATCTAGCACATTATTCATCACCGGGAAAACTAGCACATTTCCAATCATTCCCCGAAAGCTAGTACATTTCAGGTTTTGACGCGAAAACAAACACGTTTGGATATGAACCTCGAAAACTAGCATTTTTCAGTTTCCACCGCGAAAACTAGCATGCTGTTTTCGCGGTGAAAACAAAAACGTGCTGGTTTTCGTGGTGAAAGATGGAACGTGATGGTTTTCTTGGCGGGATTGAAAACGTGTTGATTTTCGCGGTGAAATCCGAAATATTCTGATTTTCGCGGTGAGACTGTAAAATTGCTAGGTTTCGTAAGAATTTTGGATCATGCTACTTTTCGTAAGGAGCGTCGGTTTATAGGATGTGGTTTCCCTTTCGTTATCATTCACTACTCATCGGAGTTTTTTGATTCAGCTGGTGGAATTGATTTTTAGTTGTTGAAATTGTTGTTTTTCATTTTAATTGTCAGGGCATTTAGATTTTTTCAGGTTTGTTGTTCGATGATTTATATTGAGTGATCGTAATGATAGAAATTCGGAAATCCTGTTAGAGAAGAGAATTCGTATTGTGAAAATAAATTGCTCATTATTTTTAATGAAACTCGTTTTTTATTGTTATTGGAAGCATCCTTCGAAAATTGAATATCTACTGTACGAGCGTCGTATTCGAAGCTAAAATGAAGCCTTTCGTTACGCATGGGTATTTCTCGCCCTCATTTCGTCAGAAACTCGGGGACCTCTTTTCGACGACGATAAAAAAGCCCATGAAAAGATACACGTCAAGATCGTCAGGGAAACAAATGACTGTCGGGTTCGATCCTATGCTCCGGTGTATTCGTGTGTATATAAGAATGTGCGTGAGTATAAGTGAGACTTTTAATTGCAGCACACCTGCCTGTGGCAACGGAGCGCTATGTATGCCCCTTTTCTTCGCTGCACTCTGGCGCGATGCACTGAAACAACGCAGCGGGATCGATAACGCCGTTCGTTGCGTCTCACCGCAGCAGTATACATAATACGTAGCAGCCATGACAGCTGCTGAGATCGGTGCACTCTATCGATCGGGGTCGATACCCCAGAGAGATAATAATTTACAAACGGGAATATGCATTGAATTAAAGTGCCCGTGACGTTGAAATAGAATACAATACTTTATTATATATTAGTAGCCTCCGGCAGGGATCTCGTAAATTGAATATTAATCTAAGATTTTGACGTTACCGAGAGTATAATAAATTTTAAATTCGTCCCGCATCAACTACATGATCGTCACATTTTTTTATTCCATTTTTTTACAAAATTATTTTTCGACATCGAATTGGCGATGAGTAAAAAATCAGAGTGTCTCGAGTATATTCGACGAGGGATCCACAAGATCCTGAGATCATTGTGAACGATAGTGTGGCAATGTAATTTTTGTCGCTGGCGATATAAGGAGAAAAAAGTTGAATTTCGATCGCTGTCATTCGAGCATGGCTGACCATTTATCGGACCCTGAAAAGTCACGGGATTGAGAGACCGAAAGAGATAATCGCGTTTGATGACATCGATATACAGTGTGTGATTGCTCAGGACTCGATATTTATATGCGTGTGCGATCGGTTGCGTGTTACATCCGTTTGCGTGATATGGCGACGATCGATTCTATGGGAATTCAACAGCATTGACGAGACCCGTTTATTAACCTACTTAGATATCCGATTGCTTGTCCGTGAGCTTGGACAAGTTGTCGGCAGATGGACGTGTTCCCGAGAAGCAGCTCCGTACGCGCGATATAACGTGTATCATTAATTTTTTGCCTCCAGGCTTATGGGAAACGTTTGAACAATTATTCTCTTCCTCGATTTTTCGTCGTTCGAGTTGTAATTTCACGTTCACAAAAGCCTCGAAACTTAGTGATGTTGTCATCGTTAAAGGGTACAAAAAGTGACACGAGGTCATTTTTCAATAAGTATTATTCGAGACTACGAGGTGAAATGAAGAAAGGCCAGGAATAACGAATTCAAAAAAACAAAAAAGTGTATCGTGATTGTTGTTTCGAATATACCAAGATTTTGATTATACGATGAACTGCCTGTAATAAGCACTAAATTGCACGTATACAGAGTGCGGTATTCCTCAGACGGATACTGATTATTCGCTGTATACGTGTGTATGTGTGTGTGTCTGTGTATTTTTCTTATTGCCTGTCCAAGTAAACTGTCGAAGTTTTCTTAACTGGAACGCCCACGACCGCAAAGTAGCAGCCAACGTTTCGTTTTCAGCGCGATGTTCTTTGATGGAACGAGTTTGGCTCAGTCTTTCGTTCGTTATATTTTTTACATCTATTTTTCTTATCGAAGATTGACACTGTAAGCTCACGATCCAAGTTCCCGTCACGGAAGAGTCGTGATTTTCAACGCTGTCTATCGATCCTATTATTTTTCAACACGCAGAGTAGTACTCTTTGGTGTTTTTCCCCCAAATCAGCTGATGCAACGAGCAACGATTTTCATCAAAGTTCGATCAATGCCACGAGAAATATTTCATCTTGTAATTCGATGCAATTTTCATTAAAAATTAAGTACAAAAATATATGCATTTCGATAGATTCGTTTAAACACCTATCGCGAGAGAAATATTATCGTTTTCAAGGAGAGGCAGTGGCTCAGTGGTAACGAGCCCGGCTCCCAACCAGGAGACCCGGGTTCGATTCCCGCCGACACCAATGGATTTTTCTAAGTGTCCCAAGCTGTACTCTCTGTGGTTCGGAACCCACGTAAAATAGTAGGTCCATGTGTGCGTAGTGGAGAAGGAGACGAATGGGGAAGTGTGAATGGTGGAAAAGGGATGAGAGAAAAAGGTGGAACGGGATGAAAGAAGGGGTACGGGAAGCACACCATGTACAAACCCGCCAAGGGTATGCATGTAAAACTCCACTACATACATATTATCGTTTTCATGCATTTGCATATTTAAACACGTTGCAGTTGCATCTGGCGAGCCGAGCTCTCAATTATTATTTTCCAATGCCGCACGATCCAGAGATGCATCGAGCTTAACAATTCGGTAACCACGTGTGCAACTTCACCGCATTAACGAACTGTAATGAATTCTCAACCTCATTGGCATTATTTAATCAGAGTTAACTTATTAACTCCATTTGTCGAATTTATTTCCTCCTTGAATAAAGTAGATAATAACGTGACAATATTTATCTATCCACGAATTACCTTCATCTATTTCGGATGAATCTAATTAGAAAACAATTCGTTTGAATAAATTAATCCGAGTAATTTATACTCGTTGCCTTGAATAAATCAAATTTATGGATAATTCGCTTGGACAAAATGTAGAAATTCTCAATAGGCTGTTAAAATATTAAACACCATTTGCAAACCTGGTCAATTTGTAACCGATTTAGATGAATATATTTTAATTAATAATGATTCAAATTTGCTCAGTTTCTTCGAGTGTTTTTTTCTGAAATTTTACGAATCTGGTAGCAATGACGAACCAGTGCTGTGCATTTTCCAAATTATTCGTTCCAAACAATTAATTATTACCGAAGAAAAGTCGAAATTTCGTTAAATTTACTACCAAAAAATATTTCCACGTAACAACATTTTGAAATTACAGAAATCTGGGTTTTCTGGTCTAAAAAATATGAAATATGTAAATTTTTCGATGGTATTAACAAATTTCTCAACAAAATGGGAGCCTCAGTGTAAATTATTATTTCAACGATCGTTATCAATCCATGAAAACTGTACTGAATGGCAGGAATGTTGGGAGCTTGTTCCCTATTATTTATTCGTCTGGTATTTATGAAGACTCTCTGTACACGTCAATGCGAGTGAAAAGGTCCAAGGGTGATGTACTCGTCATCGTTGCTGGTCCCCGGAGGGTTTCGAGGACGATGACGACAACGAGTGCAATGGACGATCTTTGTGAGGACTGTTAAGCATGCCGGGTGAAGATATCCCTTGGAGGCCTCAGCAGTACGAACGAACGGTAGCGCGGTATAGCCGCAGCAGAAGCCACGCTTCTATCGTAAACCCTCATTATCGTTGTAATTATCATGCACGGGATATAACGTGAAACGGTGGCGTGCCAGAATGCACTGAAGATCGCCCTTGCACCGGGCTAATCCCAATGCGCATGAATAAATTACATGACTAATTTGATGAAGAAGAAAAAAACATTTACACGACCGCCACCACCATTGCTGACATTATAAAAATATATGTATGTGTATATAATTACACACGTAAGTATGCGTTCGAGGGAATATGTATGGAACGTTCGAAACGAGAGGGAATTCCGCGTGGCGAGTTAAGCATACGTGTAAGACCTACATATCAGAGATAAGCGTATAAATATTGCAGATCTTAAGGGACGTATTATGATCCTCGAGAGCCAACCTTCGGGCCAGATTACACAGTGATGTTTGTAGCTTCTCCGTGATACTGAATCGAGTGTTCGCGAATTACTAATCCGCGGCATTAACTCGACAACAATTTAAAGAGCAAACAAACGTGTGACCCGTTTCGCGATTCTTCTTCACTCTTTGGGTCTCTCGCACTTTTGAGATGGAAGGCTCTTTACCCAGGCAGTCGGTTATTCGAGCACTGATCATTTGTAAAAAGTGTATGCCCAGGTGCACGATAAATTATCGAGGCCTGCCGGAATATCGATTGCAGGAAATTGTGGGCACGGATTACGAAATCGCATGTAATTCTTTCAATTTATTTCGCAAAACAAAGTACAGTGGTAGGTTATTTTTATTTTAATCGATGAAAAAGTTGAATGTCGCTTCGCTGCACATTTTGGTTACCGAAGAGCGTAGGGAAGAATTTTACTTTCGACGCATCGAATAATAAAGTTTGCGAATTAGTTGACCCCGAAATATAATTAATCAGAGTTGTACAGAGAACTTGCGGATTTGTGAGTGGGCGGAAATAGTACAGTGAATGTGACGGCGGTAATTTTCGCCATAGGATCGAAGGGGTTCGCGTGCTATGACATATTCGTGACCAGGCAGATAAGAAGATCGATTTTTATACAACTCGAAGGATAAGAAATATAGTTCTGCATTTATCTGTGAATGTGTGTACGTTTGTACGAGTCGGATGAATTGAACAAGATCGAGGAACTTGAGTAAGTCGCGCGGGTTACGCGGGAGTAGAAGGAAAAGGAATATAAAGCAGCGAGTACAATTAGAAGCTTCGTTGCCGATAAAAAGCTCGTGATGTTGCGGGGTTTGAGTTGACGTCCGATTGTTTATCGCGACTGGTGTGCTTGCAATGGATAGTCTGAGCAGAGCTTCGGGACGCGGGAAAACGTGAGTTCCCTATGTACAGGGAAGCACCAGTGAGCAAAGCTTCGAAACACGCGGTTGGTTGAGGCTTAAGGTTCACGGTATCGTTTCTCTTAAATAAAGACGTCAAACTCCGCAGGACCGACGAAACTTTCCTAATATATTGAGGCCATTACTGGTACGAGCCTACAGACGAGACTCGCAGACCCTCCATCTGCAATGTCTTCTCTTATTTCCCCCCTCTCTCTCGTAGAATAACTGCTTGGTCGCACATACAACTTTGTATATGAAATAAATATCGCAGCCAGCAGTAAGATAGAATACGCTGTTTTGTTCCTGTGTACGTAGAGTCGTAAAGCTTTTCTCGGTGTACCACTCGGGCAGAGCACGACCACCCAACGAAAAGTATTCGAGCATTAGACGCGTACGCACGTCTCGATCTCTACGCGGGCTATTTATCCGTAAAGGCGTGACTAAAAAATCGCTTTCCCCATAATTAGGATGGAAACTAAAAAAACTGATGGTAATTATCGATCGAAACGACTGCATCGATTACTTATCGCGAGAATGCTATGCAAGCGACTGCATCGGATAATACAGGACAAATACACGATTTTTTTCGGTAAAATAAATAAAATACGTAAGGACAAATTTAATAATATAATATTACAATTTAAAACTGTAATGTTCGAAGCAGGAAGGATCGAACGTTTTTTGTTAGCCTTAAACGCCGAGTAATGGTAAATAATTCATGCATCGCTGTACCTGCAGCTTGGCAACGGAGAATATTAATAGGGTGCGTGCGGTGCACCTATTCAACTTATTAGCAAATTTCACTAGCAGCAGCGTAAACGTATATATTTTTCACTAGTCGATATGCATTTTCGCAGCTACATTCACGGGCAGTCATCATCTTGGTGCGAATATTGACTTCCGTTCACTCGCGCTCAATTCTGCAGTTCTCGTGTTGCTCAACATTGCGGAATTTCCGCCGCATCATTTATATATACATGCGTGCATTGAGCTTTGCGGGCTCTAGAGTTTTGTGGCGCAGTTTGATTTTCTTTTTCTACTCTACGCAGTCATCTTCGAAAGAATTAGTTGGGACTATGAGTTGCGAAGTCCGGTGTAGCTAACTCTTTGCAAAGAGTTGGTTCGACGCGAGAGCAACTCGAGGGGCGATCTCCAGGGCTTTACGGTCCTGCTTTCGAGAGCCTCTGTAAAGTGGTATAATTGCAAGATGATAACCAACCCGGGGTAGTTACCTTCGCGGCATTAGAACAAGTTTGCCCGCGTTTGAGGTAGCTCTCAAGATTTTTCGCTCGCAGAACTCTCTACAAAACAGCCACAAAGCATTCGAACCAAGAATCGCCGCTTAGTCGCGTTCCGTACATTGTACATGCGTGAACCAACACGAACCAACTCCATTCCGCGTCGTCTTGCTCGCTCTTTTACTCGCCGATGCTGTTGCAGTTGCTTCCACAACTCATGAGGAAACAATGGACCATCGCGTTCATACGGACAAACACATAAAGATACGTGTATAGAGGCACCGTTGAAAAGCGCTTTCTTCGCCGATGGATAGACGATGTCCGTTTTATTGCCACGTAAAGACTCTGAAACCTTCAGCATAATGCAGTTTCTACACCCGTAACTCGGGTGGCTGTTCCTGTTCGCCAATGCAGTTCATACTTTAAACTCGCCATGAGCTCCGCCGCCACGATGGATATATAGGAAACCGTTTCTTCGTGGTTCGAAACGGACGCGCCAGATGCGTTACGACTGTGGCGAGTGGTACGCCGGGGCCTGTCAATTATTGAAATGAGCTAATTATCGTTTTCTCGGGTGAGCTTCGCGCCCAACACACGCCTCAAACTCAGACCATCCGCTGTATAGGTGCGCGTTCACCATCGAAGACGATGGACAGCTGCATTCGCCATCCATGCACACGATCTGACTGCTGCTGCTGCTGCTGTACCGTCTCCGCGTTCTTACTTCGCTCTCGTCCATGCTCAAGATTCCATGAAATACATTCACACACGTAGAAGCTTCATGTGTCGTGCCATTAGCTCATACTCTGGCAAATTTCGTGTGTGTAAATGTACGCGCTATCGTTCATCATATATCGCCTGGCAAGCAGGTAGCGCGTGCTCTTTCCCTGTCCAACGTGAGTAGTTGTAACTAAGAGGATTCTGGATCAAGTGGAGGTGAGGGGTATGCGGTGGCGGGGGAGGTGGAGTCCCCGCAGCTCCGCACCATGCCCCTCCCGCGTAGGTTGTCTGTTTTATGGCCCTAGATGGTTGGGTGTGTGAGAGAGATGGNACGTGTCATTATCCTTTTTAAAAGACCTTCACCACTAAACCTTCTCTTTCTTTCCTGCAGGTCGAGAATTACACTCATGCTTCGCACACCCGCGATACTTTTGCCACATGCATCCTTGTCTACATACTCACACGACACCCCGTTCGAATACATAAATATTACTCGTTCCAGAGTCAAAGTGAGTCTTATCGCCGGTGAGCACTCGTTACTTACCTCGTCAAGACGAGTGAAAACTCGGAACCAGAGTGTGATGATGCCTCGGTATTCTCTCTATTATTTTCGTAATCATCATCGAAATGCACACACTCGCGTAAGCATATTTAAATACATACTTTACGACACACCAGCCTTCGACGAAAGCTGCGCACTCAGCTGTTTTACTGAGCTGTAACTCGCTGCGATACATAATAGTCGAATCGTTCAAGTTCCATTCTTTCCGCACTCCGGATGCAGGAGAACTTTTCAATGGAACGAAAATGTTCACTGTAAAATAGAGTTTAGATGCGTAAGTCTAAAATGTTAGTTTCCTTGACGCTCATGTATAGTTTTTCTTTTACCTTCGAGGGTTTGGATCGTTTTATCAAAAATTGACAAATGGCAAAGGAAATATTTGGATTACAAAATCAAGTGAAGAATATGGCGGACGTGAGAAAAATGGAAGAGAGCCAGTAGGAAGAACGTGCTGGAAGATTTGGTGAAACGGGAAATTGGTTGCAGGGTTGAGTGAGAGGAGTATATGCACGACGTCAAGTAGATAAGACCCCTAAAGCGCGATCCTGGCTGGCGGGATAGCTAATGGAACGGAGGAAGGGAAATGGAGGAGGATGGAAAGCTTCGCAGCTTTTGCCGGTTCAGCTTTTCTATCCTTTTGCTCGTGTACCGCTTTTCACTCGCTCGCCCGCACGAACTTGCTGTACCGTTCGTTCGCTTTCCGGTTTATCCGCGGAGTGCAGGATCCTTAATAGAATACTCGATGAATGTATTTCTCTTAAAGGTCCGCAGGGGGCATGCAGCAGTAGCGTTAAACACACCGGCAGCAGGCCCTCCTGGCGGAAAGTATCGCAGTATGTAGCGCAAATAGTTTGAAGGTAGTAGAAGTGGTACGGATGCTGAGCTTCACACGTAAACACCCACACATTCGTCCAGTTGAAAGATCGACTACCGGGAGCCAGCAGAACTGCTCTGGAGCGCTAGAGTATCCCGGAGCTCTTCCAGAGAACCTTGGGATGGACGAGAGTCCCGGGCACAACGATAAATCTGTGCTTAGCCGCGACAATGGACCGGAGACCCTCTCCTCTTTCTATCCTGCCCAATACCTCTCTCTGGCCTCTGGCTTCTCTTCCGCAAGTGCCCAGCTCTTTCCTTTACCCTTTCCTCCGCCCCCTGAACAAGCACCAGCACTCTTCTTGCTTTTCTCACTGCAAGAGAAACGAAAAGAAGGCTTTAAGCCGTACTCCACTATGTAGACGCCGTATTTTCCGTCGAAGATACAGTCCCACCCAAATGGATCACCATCTCCTTCCTGTAAAAATATCCACTTTTTGCTCTACACCTTCGCAAGGAACGTCGGCGTTAGGATTAATTTGCGAGGAAATCAACTTCCAGATTCACTCGTACACACACCTTGGTTGACAGTTCTCTTGTCTGACAAAAGTCTTCACTGCGACACCGAAGGTCAGATGACTCACGGAAACCTTTCGCAAGAGTTTGAACCTTCGCGTCAAAGGACACGGACCCAAGGACCTGTGAATTTTGAAACTCTTTATCAAAATACTTCAATAGCAATGACCTGATGATCTGAAAATATTTTTCTCATTTGCTTTACGTTCACGTGCGTAATCAATAATTGATCAATTTGTAAATAGCTGCGTCGTAAAGAGAAAAAAAATTCTGCACAATGGGCGTTCTGGCGAACGCGTTCAAAGGGACTAATCCACGAACACTTGGCTGTCTCACGCACGGCTCAATCATTGCTCTACCGTGTACGTGACGTGCAGTCGACCTAGCCAAGGTCGTCGCTCCTTCGCGATCCGCATTCTTCGTGTTCTTGTCTTATCTTCGCAGCTCGGTAGCAGAAGTGAGAAGAGTGAGCAGGAGGAAAGAAAGGTGGAAGGTAAAGAGGCAGCGATCGTCACTGGTCTGATGGGCAGAAGACGTCGGAACTCAGCTCACACAAGGAACATTCGAAGATGAGCCGTTTTACGGGATACCTGCAGGACATACTCCGGAGACGAGGTACGAGGTATGATGAGACTGAACTGACGACATTTTCTGGATACCGACGTAAGAGCCAGTGAGAAAAGGAACGCAATGAGCGGATTCGTTACCCGCATTCGCGGAAGAAAGACAGCGAAGAAAAGGGCGTGCAGCTTGGTTGTATTTGTAGTATTTACAGCCGCGATTAACAACTGCATGTGCGGGCATCTTCAGGGATTGACGAGTGTGTGTGTGTGAGAGGGCAATTCTCAAGGTCGAGGACCTTCTGCTTCAATTCGGTTTTAGCCCCTGATACTGTGGGATCGTTCAACCATTTGGTAAACGCGACGCAATAATGGCGGATTGATGAGAAGCAAAGGAAAATTTTTTCATAAAAGCTCAAAATAAATCTGAGTGTTTATTTGGATTTTTTTTACGAGATTTCTGGACGCGACTATTGCTTTGGACGCAAAGTGCAAACGGTAGGTGTCTCGCCGTTTGGACAGCATGTCCAGCCGGGAATCGGCGGTCGATGAGGTACGAGGATGGTATGTACGAGAAATGTCGTCAGTCGGCCAGCTGATCCTGGGAACAACGCCCCAAAGTGATTTCTTGCGGGAATGAGGCTCATAGGAGGTTTCTTGATTTAAGGCCAACGCCGAAGGTTCTCACACGGGGCACCGGCCTTGTCCTCCTGGTCCTCTTCTCATTCTTTCCGTCCACCTCTTCTCTCATTTATTTTTTTCTTTTTTTTTTGTATCGTTTGGCTGTGTGCCAATTCAGTCAGTAACGAATTTACATTGGTCCTTTGAAAAATGCCTCGGAACAGGACGAGGATGAGAGAAGGATCGAGAGAATGGAGCAAGAGGATCGAGGCCAGGATCACGATGCTGAGAGTCACATGTTGGCCCGGGATACAGAGGATAGAGCATCGGTGAGGATGAAGAGCGATACTGGCATTGCCGAGACTCCTCTCTGCGCTCTTTGCCGCGCGCTTAACCGCTGCTGGCTGAGACGCGACAGGGGGACAAGTTCCCACCACAATCAAAGGCTCCACGGGTGCGTGTGTGTCGATTGGACGCTGAATTGTTTGTTAAATTCTTTCGATAGTATTCGATGAATCTATCGAGGCACGTCGTTGCGGTCGTCCGATTTTGCTTCTGTTGGGAACTGCACGAGCAGCTTCACGCGGCTTGCCACGCCGCAATGACCAAGCCTCTGCCCTCGCGAAGGTATGCGACTTTCTGCAGCGTGCGTCCTGCTGATCTTAGACCGCGGTATCGTTAGCCGCCTGTTTGCTACCGAGTCAAGTTTCCACTGTCATTACCGTCTCCGAACTCTGCTGTTGTGCATCGGATAAAATCACTCGGGATTCTTCGAGCGATCATCCAATCCACGCTGATAAAAATCACAGTTTCTATCACAGCATGCGATGGTCATTTCTCCGATTATCTGAGTGACGATTCCGGGAGTTCGATCAACAGCTATGACACATGAACGGCCCTCATTGTTCCGAAGCTTTCACAGTGTGGTCAAGAAACTTTAGACCGTTCCATGTCGAGTCTCCCATAATGGAATATCTATCGTTCATACCACAAAACAAAGATGCCCAGCCCGAGATGGACCGACAAATAGATAGATGAACAAGTGGAGATGAATTCAGCATCCAGTATACATGCGCGCAGTAGCCATAGGGAAGCAGAAGGTTTCAGTTCAGAGCAGTATCGTACGTTGAGGAAAACGTTCCGGAATAATTGCGAACAACGTTTTGCGGTGCACAAAGGATTCGAGCTCGTTCTCTTTCCCCCCCTGTGTTGCCTGTTCGGCCGATAATACGTATACGTTCACCGGTCCGGAGTATACATCCCTTCGCTACTTTAACCTGTATGCCATACTGTGATACTACACTCCGCGCAGGCTGGAGCTGATGGGTCGTGGGGGCCCCTTCAGCGTTCAAACAAATAGGAAGTTTGTTCGCCGGGTACACAATAGGTGAAAACCGAATGATATGTCTAACTAAATACGTTTACGTGTGTAGGTTTCGCTTCATACCTTGCACACACGTGACCTTCATTTCAATGTGTATTTACGTATATTGAGCCTCCAACGGTATAACTCACGTATCAAAGGGAAAACCGAACCTTTATGATGGTTTCTGGAACACTCTGCAATCTCGCATTTTCTCCTGTCCATTTATGTGCGTTGTGTGCGATTGAAATAATATACGTGTGTGTGTCTGCCTGTGGATTCCTTTTTCATTTCTACTGGTCAATTGACCGCTGCGCCACTCGTCAACTCTATCACTTCTTTCTGTATTGTTTCTTAATAATTTATCGATCAGGGTCGTTGTCAACGGAGACACAATATTGCCCACTCGTTTGCCTTCGACGATGGCACCTGCTGGTATTCGAAGCAGTTTGGTGAATTGACACTTGAACTTTTTGGATTTATGGGAGCGTAGACGTTCATTGCCATTCCGTGGCTAATAAGAATTTCATAATGTGCATAATTCCAGAGTTCCTTGATGTCAGGATTTTCTGGGGATACGTAATTCGCAGGTTTATTGAGAAAAAAACCAGCGTGCGTTTGCATTTTTGGATATTTCTCTCTAAAATGTATTTTTTCTGCTCTTTTGGTCGACGCAGTTATTCGCAATTTCTGCAAATTTCATTACCTCGGAATCCAGCACGTTGTGACTGTTTATACCGAGGTTTATACGGTTATATTGCCAATTTTCATAGTTTCCTTGTCTCATCGCTCGCCTACGATAAGAAAAATCACATTTTATAGCCGCGAACCTTTCATTGTATTTCGATTCATTCGCACGGGTCTCCACTTTTGCTGTTTTATCAAATAACAACTTTTACTATAGGCGCTCGCTGAAATATTCCGAGTGGATGCCAAGCCATAAAATTCAAATTCTTCGCTGTTCCGATCTTGGACGTCTTTCACATCAATTCACAGATCGAACCTCAACTTTGATCATCTGCGGTAACCTCGACGCACACATACAGGTATAAATAGAAACACACGTTGGCATATATACAAATAAAAGCTTCGAGTTACAGACACGCGTTCCCGTGGGAAGCGATTTTGTCGGGTCCATGGAGAGTCGTAAAGACGAATGAGCGAGATACGCAAAAAAAAAAATTGAGAAAGAGATCGAGACCCGCGTAGAGGTAGCTGCTGAGAAGAAATAAAATCAAATAAGACGAAACGAGGTAGGGAGAGAAAGAATGGACAAATAGCCGGCGGGAGGGACGATCGGTAAAAACGAGAACTCTTTGGCGACAGAGACATCGCTCCGCACCAGCGGGAATCTTAACAGATCTCTGCTTCGGCTTTGTCGGCGAGGTTGCTTATTAGTTTACTAAATTATCAAATTACCGAATGCCCAAGATTGCCATCGGGAAAACTAAACGTATGCATTTTTTGTTTTTTACGAAAATGAGCAGCAAAAACTTGCGGACACGGATCTTCGATCTGCGGCGAAGGTTCGTGGAGGAAAAATCGCAAAATTTCGTTTAGCAGAAATTCAAAGATTTCCGCCGGAAACAAAAGGCAATCGACTTACAAAAACAAGAAAATGTCCTCGCTGAAACAATGAAATCTCGACAAGAGAAATAATTATCTTAAATTTATTTTCTTTGACCGCGCCCTCTCCGTCTCTATACACACTTTGTCGCCTCTCTCCATGGCTCCAACCCTTCGCCCTTCTCCTTTCCCTTGCATCCACGCGTTGATTGGCAATTTCGCGTCTTGAATTTTTATCCTGGTTTCGCGACGGCGAACAACCCCTTCGTTTTTAAATTATCCGCGAGATTAATCAAGGCGTCATTTTTCACGTCCAATTTGCAATAAAAAGGAGAACTCGTGCTTTAAGGGAGAGGGCTTCGGAGGAGAGGGTTGCACGAAAGCGCAAGCAGGGAAGCGTGTGGGCTACGACGAGTGAGAAAAAAAGGGCGAACGTAGATATATATTTTTGGACGTATATAACAGTCCAGCAGCCGGCCGCACACAGCAGAGTAAACCTTATTCTTAATTGATATATTCTGAATTAATTAATCCTTCCAGGCGAATGGAGCATGCTCGTGGGGCTTCGGCCCGAGAAAAAGGGTTGACTGCAAAACGCCATAGACGAGAATAAGAGAAGGAGAGAGAGAGAGAGCGAGGGAAAAGACGAAACCTCTACCACGTAGTTGCTATACTACAGCGACTAGGAAAGAGAACCCTTCCTTAATTAGAGCCAGTCGTAAATTTCTTTCATTGGACACTTTTTTTCTTCGATTATTAGCGCATACATCTTTCCCGACCCTTTATTGGTCTCCGCCAACCCTTCACTCTGTGGATACCCGACATCTGGCTGACACCACACCCGCGGATAACTTTTGCTCGTTCTCTCCTTTCCTCGCGTCGCGAAACTCCAAGAAAAACTTTAATAGCGAGACCGAATGATCCATTCGAGATATCAAACTTCTGTTTTTTGCCCTACATGCTGCGCTTTATTCCTGCCATTGCGCCTTCAACCTTCAACTTTTAACTGACTTGTTGAATAATCATTAATAGCCTTATCTCGACCGTAGTTTCATAAACTCATTAGAGTTTCATCTTAAGTGAAAAATTCCAGCCCTTTTTTATTTTACAAATTACGCAATATTTCGTTTCGCTCAAATTACCAACGTGTGTCCGCAATCATATCCCTCGAAATATTGATCGACGAATTATTCAAAATTCAAAATACCGGATCCGAGGATTTCGTGCATAACCTGCGATTGTGCCAAAGTCTCGAGATTCTTGAGTTTGATAATGAAATAAATCCACGCCGGGTCAGTAGAGACGAGAGGGTAAAACTTCGATTCTCAAGGGGATTAGGTGAACTGAAGAGAGACTGAGAAGAAGGAGCAGGGAGATCCTTAATAAGAAACGAAGACTTTCTCGGCATAGTAGGGTCCGCAGGGAGTCGTCGAGACTCGGAGACTCGCGGTACATGAAGCTGTGAGAGAAAACTCACCGCTCAAACCGACGGGAAAGACGCGTTGAAGCATAGTAATTAAAAAATACACGGCGATAAAATAATATTGGCTACAAATTGAGTTATGCCGGAGCAGCTAACATTTCGAGCCCCTTTTTCTTCATTTTTTTAAATTATCAAACACCCAAACTCAACGAGTTGTACGTTCCACCATGAATTCCACAGCTCTGGCAGTTTTTTTTTTCAGTGACGTGGATGAAATTGGAAACTATTGAGCAACTTCTTCTTTCAATACGTGGGCGGGAGAAAAATTAAAAACTGAGTTATTCGATCAGTTTGATGAATTACGTAAAAAATGTCAACATCGACTCAATACATCAAGTTCATAATGATTCTGCGGATGAACTCCAGATCGGAAAGGAAAATGGAAAACTCACGCGCATATGTAAATCACTATCCAGAAATAGCTCGGACGATGGCAGATGGATGAGAATTTCCATTATATTAATTAAGAATTATTATGACTTTCAGCTCCAGGGAAAATCCACGAGGAGCAACGACATTTGGAATACCACTTTACCTTCGCATTTTACACCACCGCATGCTCTGTCCGGGGTGCCGAGCGTGCACAGTGCTACTCGTTTTCAGACACAAAAGGCCGCAGAAACGTTATGCAAATACGAGCCAGTAAGAGAGAGAGAGAGAGAGAGAGTCGGCGGTAGAACTTTCCTCCGATATTCAGAGAGTCGGAATTTCCGGCGCACCGGTTTCGTGAAAATCGACCGAGATATATAGAATAAGGTATATGAAGAGAGTACAAGAAGAGTTTGAGAGCAAAGGAGCGGGACGGAGCGAATGAGGTTGAACCGGTTGTGAGCGAGACATTGGGATGATTTTTACGGAAATTAAATCGAAAATTAGACTTCGCATTAAAATGCGCTCTCGATAGGAGGAGAGCGCGCAGAGCTGCTGCGCGGTTTGCCGCTGGCAGAGGATCCACACGAAGAGGATCCGCGCGACAAGAGATAGGGGTTCGGTCTCGCCGAGTGAAAACCCACGACGACTTTGAGGACGATGAGGGTCTCGGGGTTGTTCGGTGTGCGCTGGCAAGACAGTAGGATATTCGGCTTTGGGATTTAACCGAAGGAATTCCTTGCTCATGCAAATCAGTGATTTGAAACGGCTAAAACTGAATGAACGAGGAAAAAGAGAGGGGAACACAATTCAGAGGAATAGAACACGATAAAGCCGCGGTATATATTTCGCGGTGTCCAGAAATCACTTTCCTGCACGTTATTTCACGCAAACATTAAGAAAACCGACGAAAGTGTAGCGAATATTCCAGTATTCCTCGAATCTAAACTGCAAGTGCGAAAAGTCGTTGCCCACGATGTCAAGCGACCGCCAGATGGTTGCTCCGTTAATAAAAGTGAAACGATCACTCATCACCGATTGCGTACACCAAAATGGTTTATAAAAAAAAAAAAAAAAAAAAAAAAAACCACATGGAAAAAGGGTTAAGGGTTGAATCTTCGAGTATAGAGAGGAAAGCCTGGAAAGGGTTGATATAAAGCCGAGGATCTACGGAGAACGAAGAAGGCGAACGAAAGAGGGATGCGCCATGAGAAGGGGTGTGCACCGGCTCCAATTTATGATTCATTTCGTCGAAACGACCGCCACTGTATAGGGCGTACGCTTATATATCGCTATTTTACCGATTTGAATAATTAATTTTAATAACGAATTTTCCTCTCTAGTCCTTTTCCCTTCCCTGCTCTCGCCATCTGAAACACTGGCGAACAGCGGCTGTAACACTTTGTGTAGAAGTCTGTGTATGTGTGTGTGTGTGTGTGTGAATAGTTATATCCTTATATTTGCTTTCTTCACCTTGGGGCTTAGTACGCGAGGACGCCCCTTTCTGCCTTGGACATTTGACGCGAGGCCTCCATTGTCCGATAAATTTTTAATCGTGGATGAAAAAAAAGGAAACGTGCAGCAATACAGAGAAAAAGCACGACGTCACCAGTTTTTTGAGTCACCGGAGGCGAGCAGCTCCTGCTTTTTTTCTTTCTCGCTCTACCTGCATTTTCCTCTGCTTCTTACTCGCTTTCTCCCTTCTATTGCACGACCCCTCTGTGCTCCGTCTTTGTACAAACCGCGGAAATCAATTATAGAAGTTTCGTCGCAACTGCGATACCGGACGCTTTTATATTTCGCGTTTCGCTCCAATTCGATCCCTTCCACCAATAACCACATAGAGAACGAGCCCGAGAAAGAAAAAAGCGGGAGCAGAAAGTACGAATACGAAGAAAAAAGGAAAAAGTAAAACAAAAATCGAATTTTCTTTTCATACCTCTCGTGAGATTAAACGAGAATTAATTCATGAAAATTTCAACCAATCAAGGGGCGATTCACTAGGAAATCGGTTACAACGCAATCCGGGAATACATTTGCCAGGCGATTGAGAAAGGAAAGCTTCACATCGGGAAACACCCACTCGCTCTCCTTCAATATTTAATGTTACTCAACTCCGCCAAGTCGTGGAATGGATGCAGCCTCCTCCCTCAAAATTACAACCACAAAAATCTGTCTCATCTCACTAAGGATCGAAATTTCAGAGTCTTAGTCCCGCGGATGCCATTCAATGAATTTTTCCCTCATCCTCAATCTTGGGCAACCATTTCAACCAAAAATCTCCGCACTCGGCTTTTCTCTCTACTTCATAGTCAACCGCCCACGTATATTTAGCGCATAACCTGACAAACTACGTTGACAACTTGCCTACAAATTAGTGCTTCACGTAAACACCACACGCCCCCGATATTTTGACGCGAATGTGTACGTTCTTTATGCTCAGACGATACGTTGATGCACATGCACAACAACAAGCATTTGTAGGCATGGACAATGCTCATGAATTTCAATACAAATACCAACTTTTGTAACGTATAGATATTTATTCGAAAGTTCATACTCACATATATGTATATGCACTATATGTCTAACAACGTATGTTTATGTTCCTGGCAGCTGCACCGCGTGGAAACGTTGCCAATATCGGTTCTCAATTTAATGATCTTGACTGGGTGCAACCCCCAAGAATCATAAACCTTTCGCCGCAGTAGCGCATATACTACGCGCTTGGAACTCTGTCCGCGTGAAGCAAAATGAAATAAATGTTGGCTGCACATATACATACACAGTTACGTCGTGGACTGTGTTTGGCTGGTTCACATCCTACCGAGAACCCTCGATGGAATTTTCCAATCCTCACAGATGCTCCTCTCGATTTCTTCCTGATAAGAAACCTCGTACGATCCTGAATTTAAGCCCAAAAGGTGCTGGAAACATAATCCCGGAAGATCTGCACCGTGCAAGCGCGGAATCGATTTCAATCGATAACGATTACTGGACTAAGAATCCCTCCGGGATTTCACAAGCTATTTATCAATGTTGGGTTAATAATGTGCGAGGCTGCTGTTTTTTGTTTTTTCCAAAGCTCCAGGCTGTCGCATCGTGAACTTACGACGTGTACAGAAATTTGTAGCCTTTTTTTTCAGAGGCCGATTCACTGGGAGAATCGATTTTCTCTTAAAGGGTAATTTTCGTATTCTTGAAATTAATTTTCTATGCGGAGAAACGTTGAAGGGTTCGCGTAACAGACACTCAGCCTATCGAGGAATTTACCATAGCAGCCTCTTATTCCTGCGACCGAGTCACATGCGCCAGGAGAATTATTGCTCCCCAACATTTTCGAGCATATTCTCGTGATACATCCTCCTTAGATTACACGCTATCGAACACCTTTGAGACTCGCCATCGCCGTGGAAAACATGTTACCGTTTTGCACCTCATGACCGCGCGAGCCTGAGAATCCTCGAAAGGACAAACGTGCACACACACTCGAAGGACACTGGGAAGGCGTGCGATAAATCGCTGCAGGAGGTACGATGGAATTTCTATCGCTTTTGTACGAAACGTTTCACAGCACAATTCCGATCATTCGAATTGAAAATTTTTGTTAGAATAAGAACGAGAATCCTTCAGCGACTCGATATGCAAATTGCAATTTTTTTCGTTAAAAATTTTCGACAAAAAATCGAAAATTTCGCTGAACGTTGCCGATGGTTTGGAGAAATAAACGAGGTTTGAAAAGTGTGCAAAATCGCACACCGCCCATTTATATATGGAATGAAAGTCGATACTAGAAATTTCCTCAACGACGCAAAGGCGTTACTGGCGAAAGAGCGAATTGTATGTATTACACACACGTAGCTTAATGGGCATTAACATACGCAAACGAGACGAGAGGCTCTCAGGTCCTATGTAACAAACTCGCGGATGCTTTTATTAAGGAAATGATATTCCGGAGGTAAAGATTCGAGAGGTCCGATCCAACTGTCGTTTCCATCGAACTGCGGCAAATTCCCAATTTATACGATCGATCTTTTACAACTTGTCGACGATAAATCTACCGATATACGGATCTGCTGTGTGGATCTTGAAAGTATTTTATGTACACTCCCGTTTCCCGTATCATATCGATCGCAGGGATCGTAAAAGCAACCTTCGTCATATTTACGGTTGGCGACCTCTCGATTAACGATCGATTTTGTTTTATCGAGTAGACGCGGGCAGCAACGGTTCCTCGGAACCTTTTTGTCGTAAATCATCGCACATGCTGCCTTCTTATTCTTTCACATCTTTCAGCAATCGGTCGTAGCACCTACTCATTTATTCTCCGACTATATAACCTTGAAAATGATATTAAAAGGCAATTAAGTCCTGGTTAACGATATTCAGGGAATTGGCGAAGAATTTATTGGAATAATTAAGGTATTTCGTTTCAGTAATGACTCAATATCGTGTGACCTTTTCTAATATCTTTTTGATTCAGTGGAATGTAATTAATTCCATGAAATAGTAAAAACTATAAAAATTGCGGACATTTTTGATTATAATCAAAATAATGATTATTTTATTGGTACTTCCGTTAATGATTCAACAGGTGGACGGTTGGTAGGTCAGATAGAGATTACTGGACCTCGAGAGCCGTGCTTCGATATAGACCACCATGAGAGAATTTTGGGGCCCCTTGGTGAGCGGTAGGCCCTAAATCGTCTTCGCACCGGGGGTGTCAGATTGGAGAGAGCGAGAGACGAAGCGAAGCAGGGGAAAGGCTAACACAGCAGCAGCATCAGCAGGAGCAACCGGTACCTCTTCTTTTGCAGCCTGAAATATTTCGTACAGCCTCGCGATCGAACAGGACTCGCGCACACGTTTCTCCCGAGTCTCTGAAGCCTCGAAAAATAATCAGGTTCCCTGAGGCGATAGGACGCGCCACCTAAGACATCGATATGATATCCGATATTGTGTACGTCGGGCGAGCGAATATTTTCTCTCTCTCCAAGTGTAAATCGAAGTCCTTAAAGAGGCAGAAACAAATGATTCGCTTTCCCTGCAGCCGATGGTAAGAATTTAACAAAAAAAGTCCCTCGCTTTCGATAGTTGAATTTCTAATAGTCTCGCAACTCTATATTTCTTTCCGCGACTGGACATTTTTTCGTGTTATTACACGAAAAAACTTTTCTTTTTCATCTCCTCCGAGTCACCGTTGATAAATAAGCCCACCGTGTCGGTTGTGTACCGAAAGAAAAAGAAACAGGCGAGCGAGCAGCGACCAATTTGCTCGGCGAATGCGAACGCGTTAGAATCAGGTTATGACAGCCTTGGTGGCGTGCTTATTTAATTCTCGCGAGCTGCTAGCTCGTACTTATAAATTTGTAATTTAAGAGAATTTCAGGTTTTTTATCCGCGTAGACAAGAGTATCGTCTTCGCGTGTTGGAAAACTCTGAGAACTCAAACCCCATCCCTCTCTCTCTCTCTCTCACTCGCTCGCTCGTTTGCTCTTTTGTGATTTTCGTCGGTTTCTCGCGCTCCTCGTTCTCCCTGTCATTCGGTTCGACTGTAAATCACAGTGATATGCGGGTTCGACCAAAAATTCCCAGCTAATCTCGAAATCAAACAGCCCATGAGAGGACATAAAAATGTTTTATTACCTCGGTAGAACAAAATGCACTACCACCGAGATCTCTCGATCGTCCGTATTCTTTTTCGTATTTGTGTACAATACGAAAATACAACCAACGATCATGATGATATTCACGAGGCTATATATATAAATATACAGCACAAATGCAGCAGATACGTAGCGGTCAAGATCACGTAGAAAAGAAAGAATTACGGAGACGCGATGCACTTCTCGTTTTCCTTGTGTTTTGCTGGCCGCGAGGGATGCCCCGTTATTTCTTCGGTTGGCCACTGAACCAGACGAGAGACAGTCGCTTAATTTCGTTCCGGAATATTGTCGCGCAAGCCTGCGCCATTCTTATCGCTACGAAAATCTAGTCCCGTTCATCAAACCCCATGTTCGTTTTTTCTGGATTTTATATTCCTCGAGAAATTTGTCCAGCTATAGTGCGCGGCTGCTCTCAAAGATAGTGAGCCGATTGCTGCGAAACGAAATGCTGTCACGAATTTCCAGAATTCGTAAAAACAAAAAAATCGTCTTCTCATCAACGATTCGTGAGTGAAAACGTAAGCGTGAACGATTCCAAACGAAAATCTTACGGCATAATCATCGGGTTTGCAAAAACAATAATATTACGGGCACCCAGTCGAGAGCAATGATCTCGTACGCGTATTGGACGACGAAAGTGTTTCGCCGCCTCTCTTGAACCGCGCGTGCAGCCTCATCATTTAAAGTCGAGGAACGAGCGCGTGTAGAGGTCAAAAGCAAAGCGATGGCGAATAAACGGCAAATAAGAGAACAAATTGCAATCGGATATTCGGACCCTGAAGAAGGCACTTGGAGAGAAGGTGTACGATATCACGCGCAAAGCACTGGAAGCGGTGAGGGGAGTTATTGACGATGCGGCAAAGCAGTGGCGATACATCGGAGAACGAGCATAAATTGCGACGTCCAACGGAGTGAGAGTAAGCGAGAGAGCGAGGGAGAGGGAAGGAGAGCGAAAGAGATGGCGAGCCAGCAAATCTGAGCCTCCGAGGATAAAATGCGAAGTTGTTCGAGGCCAAGTCTCAGTCCCATAAGTCCCATCTCTTCGGTGAATGTGATCACTCGATGCAAAACACATCGAGTCGATCGAACCAAAAAACGAACCTCTCGGAGCTTATAAGGAAAAGCGGTGTGCAGCGCACACTGTAGCGTGTGTACGAGTCAAGAGAATGAACATGAAAACGATACTCGGACAAACGACCAAGAAAACGAAGCGTGTAAGAGCAAAGAAAATACGCGAAAGGGAAAAAGGACAAGAGAAGATTACACGCGTGAAAATTGCAACAGGTATTTTTCGGTCACTGTGCCACGGCGACAAAACTTTTGGATACTTATCAAAAGGAAAATGATGAGAAGGCGAATGAATCGAAGTAGTTGCGGGCAAATGTATTTTGGTGAAAGTCGCAACAGAGAGTCACAGGGCTATCATCATAAATATCTCATTTTATTTCCAATGGAAAAACGAACGCGGTCTCGCGCAGCGGTCAAGGATTGCAGACAAACGTTCGTTGGAGGGTCTCTGTCTTGCCGATACGCTCACTACCGCTGTCCAAGCATTGGCCCACAAGATCAGTCGTTCGGTCTCGCGCCGGTCCATGCTTTCTCGAACCTCGTCGATCCTCCCGCAGCATCGCTACTCCGCTCCCTTTCCTTCTCTGACCGTTCTTCATTCACACACATATTCGATCGAGGCCCGTAACACACAAGCCGCGCGTTGACCACCGGTTCAACAACTACCAGCCCGTGCGCGAGGCTTCGGGGCACTAAATCAGCGTTACTTTATTAAGTATTACCTTTAGTTAACAGATACTTAATCAAAAGGTGCACGCAGTACGCCACTAATTTGACTTTGGCCCCCATAAATATTCGGGGGTCCCGGGCCTGCGGTGCGCGTAGGTAGGTATGTATACATATTTATACACGCACGTATGTATGCGTGTATATCTATAGATATTAATATATAGATATAGAGACGTGTAACTAGCATTTTCTACACGCAACTCTCGCCAACTCTCTCTCGTGTATACCTGCCATACGAAAACAGAGACTCTCGTAGTTGCGGCGAGCGTTGAATTCTGCGTCAAACTGCCGCAGGAACCAGCGCGTTCATTCCGAATACCAAACGGAAACGCGCGCCCCGGTCCAGCTCCGCACGCGGAGTCTGTGAATCCACATCGTCCGATAAAATACTTCTGTAATTAAATGCGAACGTCGAGCATCAATCTAACGCCCGCGACCAAGAGCCTCCACGCGGCAGAACAAACGTCACCATTTTCCTGGTGGCGTATACATCCAACTATCTCCGTCATTTCTACCCGCGGCGCTTTTGTCCCTATTCCAAATTTTGTTATTATAAACCTCCAAACCGCGCTTCACAGCCCTCAGACATTTCCGATACTGATATGTGCGCGGAACCAGCTTATTAATTGGTACGCGGCTAGTCAACGCCTCAGAGTTCTGCAATTTTGAATAAATATTTACATTGAATTAGGCTCACAGTAAATTACAACTGTGCATGTCAATAAACTAGCTGATTAATCCAGCGAGTAATCAATGCGAACGTTGATGTCATTTTTATCCGATTTTCCAGCTAAATCTTTTCAATAATGAATCTTCACATCTGACACGTCGGAGAAGCGAATTATCATATTGAATCTCACTCAGAATCGAGTAATTGAACAGAATTCAAATCACATTGCCTGAAACTTCTACATTAACAATGATTCATAATTACTTTCTTTTGTGGATGCGAGAATCCACTCAAGAATTGAACTGGATAAATTTCTGTGAATTTTTCATAATGGCGTCGTTGGTATTTTCTCAGTTTCGTCGCCTTTCCTGGCTGAACACTACGAAAAGACCACATAACCGAGACGAAACGCAATCCCAAGCATCCTCGCGGCACACACACTTCCTTTATCCACTCCCGTTCCTCGTTAGCCTTCTCGTTATTGTACGTAGGGATGCGGAAACAGTAGCAAAGCAAGGTAGGTGGTAGTGCGGGATCGCGGTTCGGTAAACACTAAACACTCGTTAGGGCATAGATTGAAACGCAATCTGTACATTCGGTACGACTACCGTCTTTCTCGAGAATACTAGAGAAGGATGCTGCGCGGTGATAAGAAGAAGCGAGAGCAACAGATAGAACGTTGATTCCTCGGAGAAGGAGGAAAATATACGGAGGAGGCGCGCGGCACCAAAAGTCAGAGCTTTTGCGAAGGCAAGCTTGCTGTTTGGGATATAGTCGAGCGAAAAGGGTAGTTCAGGAGCGAGGAGCCTGAGGCTCCATACTAATTGATTTGTGCTTGAGCTTCAGCAAGCCTTCACCCCTTAAGATAAACTCGACAGTGATTGGCCTCTCCGCAGAATCGTCCAGTTATCGTTGCAGCTTTTGCTTTGATTCCATGCCTCGAACATTGCTAATGACTTTGTGTCTACTAATCAATTTTTCCAGCACATGGCAAGACAGAATTCTTGAATATCGGTAAAAACATCAAAAGTCCTGCAGATACCAACATCCGGGGAAGAGACGTTGGCGTCGAAATGCCACTGCTCGCGTTTTTGCTCCGTCTTGCTCTCTCCTGTTTGGCTTCTCGCTCGCCATTTCTCTTTCCTCCTGTTTCTCCGTCAACCCTTTGTGCTCCGTCCTCGGACCATCTCGTTTCCGGCTCTTGACCGTACATTTCTCTGTACCCCGGCCATCCCCTTCGGCTTCCTCTTTCGCGATCTATAAGCAAATAAAGGAGAACTGACAGATATAGCCAAAGAGCAGAAAGCGATATCCATTGTCCGTTTCTAGAAACCTATGCTCAAAGGATTGTTATCTTACAGGGAAGGGAGAACGGTTTCCCAAAATACCGAGATTCGACCGAACTCTCGGAGATGGGATAACCAATTTCGACGTCTATACACAGTTCAAGGGACGATATTGGGCACCTTCGTGATGGAATGTCCGACCGAATGGAATATTCCCACAGGGCATTACCAACTCTGCCACGTTGCTGATGCCACTAATGAAACTATTAATTAATTAAGATGACATCGATATTTCGCGACTGCGGAGATTTCTACAGATTTTTGTAAGTAAAAAATCGATCTCGTCATTAGAATGCAAATTTGAATTTAATTTTAAACAAATGTTTTGACTGTATGGAACGAGCGGAATTGCTGGGGCTTGTATACTCAACGATGTCCTTAAATTCGATTTCTCAATTTCCATTCAGCGGGGTGACCGAATGTGAACTCACAGTGGAAGCTTGCATCGTAGAAGTTAGGAAAATTCAGGCATGGGCCAGTCGTTTGATTTTCCTGGACAACAGCAGGAGAGGTAACCCCTGCAGCAATACGGAGTATGATGAACGGGAGAGCGTCCGTAATTATATTCGTCGTTAATTCCGAGTGCGCCTTCGGCTTTATCGTTTGAGGTGGAAAGCTCTGGCCTTTGTCCGCGTTTCGGGGTGGTTTTGGCTCCCATCACCCGGTGTTCCCCAGTGTTCATCCACTTTGCTTTCGTCTGGAATTTTTTTAGACTTACGTAATATCCTGGAGCATATAGGGGATCTCTTCGTCTGACTCAGGCTCGTCTTTCTCGCCCGTATATTCGCGCGCGCTCGCTTATTTCGCGTCCAACGCGTCCTGCTGCCTCTGTCTACAGAGTTAATCCAAAACAAGCTCGTACATCGTAACACCCTCTCGTTTCGTTCTAGAAACACCACTTCTCCCTTTCTCCTCGTCAGAGACCTTTCTACTTTCCTTTCTGTGCACCATACACGCGTCTCTTTCGCTTCCTACAGAGTCTGCATGCTTCTCGCACAAACGTCGCGTAGGAATGTCGGTAACGTACATGTTTTTCGTACGTGCGAGTACGTTTTAAAGTAAACCTCTCATACGGTCACTCGTACACCAGTACACACTTGGTATCAGAAGGAAAACTACCACTCGAGCCACCATGCGCCCTTTTCACATAATGCGGGAGCTTTTCTCGCGCGTCAAGAGAACAACGATGTCTACGTCGCTTTCACTGGTCGTGGATAATTGGATGAGCCCTTAAACGCTGAAAATTAGCCCCGCGGCAACTTACTTATTGTTATTGTATACACATAGAAAAGGACAGCCGTGCGGGGTCTCACCTGGAACGACAGTGACAAACAGTGCGTTCGCAGTTACGTGCAAAAGCCGCGCTCGGTTATTATAATTTCAAGCTATGATTACTTTGCCTTTTGTCTCTCAACGGCGACGACGACGATGACGACGACGACGACAAGTGGAAAATGTATGTATACGAATCATAAGCACGTGTACAATCATATACCAGTAAACTCTTCGTACTCACTTCTGCTCTGTGAAGCCAAAGCTCAACATTTTTCTGTCAAGTTACTTATTGTTTTTGATTGAGCTTCCAAAAGCTGCTCCAGCTCGTATTCAGCAAACCTTTATAAATACTAATTACCTACGTACGTTATGACAAAGATACCAATGCAATTTAATTATCAAAAACGTTGTTATTTGATGTTCTGCATTCTATATGATATGGAAAAAAGCTCTCTCGTTCAGAACTCGATCGATGTACACCGATCAAACGATGATCGAGCTCTTGAGAATCTTCGAGACAAGCTTCAAAAATCAGAGGAGATTTTATGTGAAATCAGAAAACTCGTGGAAAATGATGCGCTATTAGAGTGAACCCTGGAGTGTCCGTGGATAATTCGCGAGTTGGAAAAAGACCGCAGGGGACATCCCACGCACGTACTCGGCGAAGCGCGTTACGAGGGCCCGTCGTCTGCGTTTGTCGTCGTGCCAATCGAGAAATTCAAGACGATGAATCGACGCCAATTGATCGTTCACATACTCACTCGGAAACCAAACAGCAACGAGCGAAAGAGAGAGAGAGAGAGAAAGTAAATGGAAAGAATGAGATTCCCGATTTACCGATGACCATCGTATGGCCATAGCACACACGTCGGGCATCATGGTTATTAAAAACGCCCTGAAATATCAGCGAGGATTAAATCGTCTCATTTGCATAAGATACGCGAACCGTAAACGCGGAATTTATGATTATGCGAACGTATAGATTCGAGACCAAACGGGATAACTGCTAATAAAGGCTCATCGTGGCAGCAAATAATGAGGGGATCCCCTGGGTGGCGAAGCAGAGGCGCCAGGCAACCAGGCATATCCTTCCAGCGACTCTTCAATACTGTATATACGTGCACACACCTTGATACATTTATATACACAAATATAGATATATTCACTTGCATTATACAACCAATATCCAGCAAATATCAGCTTATATACCGTACGCTACATTATTGCTGCGAGTTACGTTGTAAACTTTCTTTATATTCCGAAGATAAAAAAAAAAGAAAACAAAACAAAATATTTTCTTTGCTTACTCTCGCCGTTCGTGAGACTCGATACGTTCCTCGCGGTATTAACGATCCATGATCGTACCCGACCATGCACCAATGATCCCTCGATCTTTTAATTCCCCAGTTCCATTCCCTTCGTCTTATATGTACTGGCCTGCTTCGTTAAGAAATTGAATTACAGCCTCGATACGAGTCTACTCTACTCAGTCTCAGTACTTAACGATGTCACACACTTGCCATTCATCTATATGTTTACACATATTATCTACACGTATCCATTTAACGACAGGTGACCAGCCAACGTGTCCTTTTTCTCGATAAAAATAAAATTGAAAATCTCTTTATTCGAATACTCTGTGCAAAAATATGCATGATTTTATTATTACGATGGACAGCGTCGTAAATAAGGATGCTTCGTAATTCATGACTGTAAACGAGAAATGTAGAGAATATATACGTGACTGTTGTGAATACTTTGAAATATTTACTCCCTCACGGCGCGTCTATTGATTTTATTCGCCTTTTCAATGTTGTCGATTTTTTTTTTCAATGCGGAATACCAACTCCCTACGAATCAGAGTAAACAATAAAAATAAAAGCGGAATCTCGAGCAAATGGAAAACTTTGCTCTGCTGTCGTATCTCCAATGTCATCAAAAATATTTCTCCCTTGATCTAGGAATTCACCTTCGTTGCTCCTTTATGATACGAAAGAACTAACAAAGCTATACAATTCCAGCTGACGATTATTGCTCCGCGTCATTGTTCTCGGACAAAAAGAGAGTTTGTATAGAGTTGGCCGTTCCATGGCCCAATAATAATGGAAACAGAGAGAGGATCGAGGTGCTCGGTGAGATTGGACCAAACACGCGTGTAAAGTTCTATTAAGGAGATAGTGCCACGATGGCGCGAGGATCATCTCGAGAGCTACGGAATCGTTTTGGAGAATCAGGAGATATTCGCCTCTTTGAAATAGAAAAAAATGGACAGCTGAAGCGGCTGATAACGTTTTGTTGATGAATACAGAGAGCAGGCGACGGACGGCAGTGGTTTCTTCTGCAGTCCAAGTTCCATCTTCGTCGATATATTTGCCAGAGAAAAATTAGTTGAAGAAAAAAAAGACGTGCAGTTCGCAAATCGAACGTTATTGTCTTCCCATTCAATTGGATACTAAAGTCTCGTTAAACGTTGACGTTATTCTTAGCAGGATACCATCTCCTTCGATGGGCTGCCTCGTGATTCTGCAAGCTAGTCCGCCGTGTCGTCTATTACTACGATGGCGAAGTTTGGGGAGGTAAATAAGATACACGTTGGTATTCGTATTTATAAGGAAAGCACGGCACAGTGTAGCGACTACAGAGCCAATATAGCGACACGAGACACGCGCCCATCCTCGAAATGCCGAAACGTCCCATAACGTTGGATAACTTAGAACCCCATAAGCCAAGGACCCCAAAGAGGGAAGGAAGCTGCGAGGGACGTTATATCTCCCGTAAGCGTCTACGTAAATACTCGTTCGGATGATTTTATTTACCGCGCTCGGCATGGGGCTCGTACCGGCAACGAGTAGTGCGTCTCAACCGCGTTCAACCTATATGTCCATATTTATGAATATAGATTTTGTACATACGCTCGCTATCGTGGAATCTCGAAGGATTCGCGTTTCTGCTTGATCCGAGGCTTGATCTCATTGTCGTTCGAAGGCGCTTAGGGATTTCTTATGGGAAATGAAAAAATGACGAGAATTTTGTTTTTATTTTATTCAACGAATTCAATGTTTCACTTGTCAAATTGTCAAAGGGTTCGATGTTCAATGGCTGGGGAACAGAAAATACGACGATACCTGTTAATCACGCCTTATCTGTCACGATTGAAACATCCGTTTCATAACGATCGTTGTTTTTAACGGGTTTCATCAATTAGCCGTTCACTCAGGCTCGTTGTGCACAACAATGCTCCCTTTAGTGTATACTTCTACGTAAATAATCGTGGCATGAATTTCCCTCTTCGACGCCTCAAACAATGTGTCTCGCACCCCACGCAAACTTGCCCGAGATCCTCTTTCTTTTAGGCTTTTCTTTGGCGCTTCTTCATTGACGGAATTCAGCGAGATCAAGATAATCGAAACTCCTTCGAAGTATCGCATCCATATACGGATCAGAGGGGAATGACGATGCTCACTTTGCTACTGAGGGTGCTTGTCGCCTTGTATCTTGGTGGCTAATAACGCGAACAATACCGGAACCAGCCTGCGGAATGTATCCTGCCTTTAACGCCTGATGCTACTTCTCGATTTCGGCCTCATCACCCTCCTCCTTACTCTCCATATATACCTATCTATACAACTCATTGCCGCACTGTATTTTTCGCCAGCAGATCTCTCTCTGTCATTGGAAGAGGCGTCTGGAGCGCCCGACCGAAACAGCCACGCTTTTTCTTCTCATGTAATTTATCAAGAAACTTCGATGCTTTTTGTATCTGTCAACGCACGTCCGATCCAACAGCTACACTATTCCTCTGGATAAGAATTACTGAGGGCAGCAGCATTACGAGACATTTCTTCCAAGTGCAAATCGATTCTGCTTGATCTTTTCGCTCCGTGAATTCGCAATAACTAATTATGCGTCATCGACTATAATTTCGCGTCCCCATTGGACTCGGTGATCCTTAAGCAGCTGCACACGATCGAATAAAAACTCGAGTCGACTGCCTCCGATCGATCCACCAATGACGCTTTTTGTTGATTAAGACAATTCTTCAAGAACTTCCGGAAAGGTTCTTGGGGAAGTAGCACGTGGCAGCCTTTTTTTTCCTCCGATTCAACCGTCCGCGTTATCAACCGAGCAGAGTATTGAATTATAGGTGGGCGTCTCCAGAGAGCAGAGTCTTCAGAACTCTTAAGATAGGTACAGAGGAGACAAAACTTATTCTGGATAATTTATATATTTCCTCTAGGCCCGATATTTGTCATCAAAGAGTGGCCATTAGTGAATGTACCGCAGAGGGCGGCGAAATAAGGGAGATCCGGAGCGCGAACGAGTCTTCTGCTCTTCGCAGCAAAGAGAGATCTTGAGCAGTTGCACAAGTAGAAAAGAAACGGTGGCAGGCATTAGAGCGTGGTGGCCATTATCCACGAATATACTTTTCTCTCTTCCCTGCGCGCTCTTTCTCTCGAAAAGAAATTAATGGCTGATCTCTCGTCCGCTTGGATTCTTCGTTGTTTGCAGCGAATACAACCCTACGAAATATATATATCTGGGGGATGATACGTCGTGTGTTTTTTTCCCCTCACACCCGTACAACTCGTGCCCTTCATAACCATTTTATTGTTCAATAATTTGAATTGTTTTTGACAGCGGTTAATGCTTTTTTCTATTATTTTTCAATGTCGAATAATTCACGTAAAAAATGGTTTTCGAGTTATAAATTCATTTAATCGTGATTAAAAGTATTCTCGTAGGGAAGTACTGCGGATTCCAAACAACGATGTTTTCTCATTAAGCGAGTGTACGAGGACTTGCTCGTTCCCCGCCACTCTTCGTTATCCCGTCATTTGCAAAAGTCGACTTGGCGAAACAACAATTACCCGAGGTTGTATTACCCGCGAGTATTGTGTTCGGTGACCGTCGAAATACATGCAGTCTGTGATATTCAAAAAAATGTGAAAGTCGATTCGTCAGGCACTCTCGTCAAAGGGTACCGCAATAAATTCTCATTAAAAGAAACAAAAGCAGCACGGGCCGTGCACGCAGAGAGTAAGCGAGCGAGGAATAAGCAGTGAGCGAGAGGAAGAAAGAGTTGGGGGAGTGCGAGCAGAGATGAGAAGGGAGAGCAATGGTTCGTTCCACGAACACACACTCAAGATATTCGCGTACGTCTCTCGTGGCTCGAATAGTCCATCGATCCAATGATCTCCGCAGTGGCCATTTTAGCTCGTGTTTGCGATTACTCCGAGCAGGAAATAAAATTTTTAACCCTGGCCACCTTTTCCCATCCCGCGAAATTTTATGGCGCCAGTCCCGAGGGAATATTAGACAAAAAACGAAAGAACATTGCCCGCTGCACACGCACACACGCATACGCTCATATATTCGCGCATGCAAAAGTAAAGAAAAGATTATGAATGTGGAAGTCGGATGCGGCAGTCAAGTCGAAAACTATATATGAATGTATACGTGCGTATAGCTTTTCGAGCTGTGGCCCGCTCACACACGTATCAAGCCAGCCAAGCATCGAATACACTCAAAAGCTCTTTTTACGTCGTTCCTTTAACTTACTCTTTTTGGCTTATTCAGAGTAGTAAGCGACATATACGTCCATAACGCTCTCCGTATAGCGCAAGCACCACCCACCCTCTCAGACTCGTGTGCATAAGCCGAGAGCGCACGTCGACTGTAATTATCTGCAGGTAATCACAACCCACACCAAGACGCGATCCTGCTACGAGTGTACGCCGTGATCGTCCGCGTGCGCGTCTTCTTCACAAGAGGGCCTTCGTATATTCCGGAGAAGAGCTGTCTGTGCAGCCAGTGCCTGGCGCTTACCGCAGTCCAGCCACCGTATTCCGCAGAATTAGTATTTCCATTCCCCAGGACGTGAAAAAGAAAGCACCAAGAAGGAGAAGAAGAGGACTCGGTGGCGGTGTGAGTCTTGTATCTTTCTTTTTATTCTTCTTTCTCTTCTTCACCTTTCTTTCTCTTCGTTCTCCTTTATCTCCCTCATATCGCTGTAACTCCCTTTACTTTTTTCTCACTCTTCCAATTCGATCTCGCCCACTTTCTCTCTCCCTCTTACGTCTTCTCGGCTTTTTCGCTTCTCTCTTTGATTCTTCGGCTCCCTCGTTCACTCGGGCTTAGAGATACCGCACAGACGCGTGTTTATTTTTGCAATTTACCGCCCAGCTACGCCGAAGACCGACAATTAGATTTCCTTGCCTCTCTACTCTATACGAGTCTCTCTCCATCGGCTACCGTATAAGTGAGGGTCCATCCTCGACGCAGCGTCCCTTTGCTTCTCACTCTTTTTCCATCCCCCCTCTCTATCCATCTCTTAGCGCAGCGATAATACAGCGCGAGCCTAAGCACGTCGCGCAAGACAGAGAAAAAAAACGACACCAACTTCTTATTCCGCCTACTGATTATTGTCCGAATGCCGATAGGCACAAAACATGCAACTTCCTGAATTCACGAATAAGATTCTGGCCATCAGCCCCCNCCCCCCCCCCCCTACTCCGGGACCACCTACATCTGCCTTATTCCTCTTACACGATAATTTGTCTCCTATCTCCGTCTTCATCCTCGTATATTATTCTTTAGTCAATGAAGATTGCAGGTGAAGATACGACGGAAATCAAGCCGCGCATGCATTCTCGAAACAATGCCACTTTGTTGTTTATATTTCTGTTGTATTCGCCACACTTTCTCAAAATGGGAACGAGGACTCTCATGATTCCTCGCCAGACCCTTAAACTTTTACGATGCCATGATTGAATATTCGAAACAGTGTATTCGAATAAAACGAAAACAAATTAAAAGAAATAGTATATTACACTACAAGGGCAGAAAGTTTGGGATTCCTGCACTGCGCAACTTCATGCCCGAGGCGAAGCCGAGGGCATGATGTTGCGCAGTTCAGGGCTTCCAAACTTCTGCCCGTGTGGTGTATACTATTTTTCTCCATAGCCGGTCGAAAGTACGATCGATTCACGGCAGATTATCGATCATGACAGATTCATGTATTGATGCCTGCCCCGACATTTGCGGCACGAGCGAAGCGAGTGCCAGCTGGTCGGGGGCAGGCATCAAATACACAAGAAAAGCAACGAAAAGATACACAATCATCGAAGAATAAAAACAATAATTGATTCAAACTAATACGAATTTTTTTGAATTTTACGTAACAGATAATCCACAACACACACATACAAGTGCATGATTCTGTGATCTATTATCACAAAATTCAATAAAATTATAATATTGAAGTTTCCATCGTTGGAATGCAACGAAATTATGTTTTCTCTTGAACAGAGCTCATGATTCTTATTCAATATTTCGTCCATACAATAAAAGAATTTTTTTTAGAATCCAAACACAGAATCGATAGAAAAATTGTCATGGTTTTTGAATTTGAACAAAAAATTCACAGAAAAAGTATTTTTCGTTGGAACGCAACGTTGCGACCATCAGTGTAATGTAAAATCATATTTTTTACGAAGATTTTTATTCCAGAAATTTGTTTCCATCATATTTATCACGACCACTGCAATGAAAAAAATTGTTAACGATATTTTCACGAAATTCACAGTTTTCATTTTTATCAAACGGACATTCGTCAACAAATCGATCGGTTGACGAAAATTTCGAAATTTGTCCTCTTGCACTTTGATTTTAAAATAGTTCATTCTCTGATATTTTCCGAAAAGCTCTAACCTTAGAAAAACGGATCATGAAAAAAATTCAAATTTGGAAAAACACAACAGCTCTGACATTAGACTTTGACATTAGAGAAAACACGGTTAGAAAGTCACTTTCGGCAGTCGTGGCAGCCGAAAATACTATTTGCTCCCGATCAGAGGGCGATCGTGTTTTTTTTTTACCAATGCATGAATGTCGCACTTTCTGCATCGAAATCGATGCGGGAATCACGTACTTTCGACCGAGGTATGGAGAAAATACATTTTTAATGACATAAATACTTGAATTTACGTTTGCTCGATAGAGATTCGTCGACGACGATAATTCCTGGTCGGAAAGCTTAACGATTGCTGTTCAAAGAAAAACTGGAAAGCTCCAAAGTAATGGCTTTCCAGTTGAGCATCAAGACTCGTCGATAAGACTGATTATCCAGCTTCGGTTACTAGTCGAGAAAAAAACATATCGAAGAAGCAGCGAAAGGAGAAAAAGGAGCAAAAATGGTTCGATCATGGGACCACATAGCCGACAGCCGTGACCGACTGGTCCGTTGGTCTGACGAATCGAGTTCGTCCCGGGTGTTTCGAGGAAGACGTTAAGCGACGAAAAGGGGACCATGCATACACAGGGTCTGAGCTTCATGAAAGAGCTTCACGAATAAAGAATCAACGAAAGAGAAAGAATAAGTTGTAGTTGTAAGATCGAGAGCGAGGAAGCGCGAAAGAAAAGAGCGCTCACAGAGTGTAGAGAGACATAGTGGGGATTTCTCCACGGCCCCCAAGGGTCACGAACTTGTGCACTTGGAACGTTTGTAAGTTCTTAACGTGTGTCTTTGTCTCTCCGATGAAGGGCGGTCCTGGCATCAGAGATCGGTATAAGGAGTGTTGGCTAGTGTAGGTGATATTACTATAAAGAACAAGAGTGCGGTATACGCGCCGAAGCGAGCCCACGGTTCGAGGTGGAGGCACTAAATCAAGGCCCCGCATGCTTTGGATGGCATCTAACAAATGAGCCAATGACAACCAGCCCGGTCTCTTGGTCTGAAGCTCGCGTTCCTATATACCGATCTCTTCGCGAGAGGAACAAAACGATAATATATTCCAGCGCACACAGATACGTCGCATCAAGAATGAGAAACAGACAGAGAGAAAAAGAGAGCGCGCGAGACGAGCTGCACTGCTGTGTGCAAACCAACAGATCGAGCAGAGCCCATAGCAAGACCAAATGCACCAGGTGAAGAAAAGGAGGCATTCAATGGATGAAAAATTGAATGAATGACTTCGAACCTGCTTTGGCATAAAGTTATCGTACAGAAAATATCAGATCACACAATAAGTCTTCGTGTAAACATTTACCATCCAAAACTCGTAACCTGCTTTCTCCCAAAAGTAAAAAAATAATAAAAAATAAAAAAATAAGATGAAACGACATTTTTGACGACTTTTTGATTTTCCAATTGTCAACCCTGTCAATTTTAACGCCTCAAACTTCAGATCGTTTCGTGCTTTGCAACACGTTCATACGTTTCCTTTTCAGCGTCAATACGTTGTCGACTTTTCAGACATTTTAATGCTCAGGGTTCCCGAGAGGTTGATAACTTAATTTCTCTCTGTCGTACGTCATTTGACCATGACCTACGAAAAACTGGTTTCCGAATGTTCACCTAAATTCTTACGGGAGCTAGAGTTCCAAAAATTGAAAGTATAAAAAAATCAAAGTAGCAATTCCGTATTTGGAGCATGAAGAAAATGAAATACACTGCATCAATAGTCTCATTCAGAACGACTCTGTCGTGGTCCACAAAAAAGATAGCGAAATGGTTGAGAGCAAAGTGAGGCAAAGGCTTGAGAAAGAAATTGGTTAAAAAATGAAGATGGAGGCCAGTGCTGTGGCTTTTGCTTCTTCGTGATGTTATACAGAACCTACGTCACCGAAGCCCCTTGATAACTAATGCCCAACCGGTCGCTAATGACGGCCAATAATTTAAAATATGAAATTACATAAATCAAAGGTAATCGTTAATTTCTCGGAATGTTAGATCGACCGTTCCATCATCCATCCCTTTTCTTCTCGTTCTGAAAAGGGAAGGTTTCTTTGCTTCTATATTGTCGTTTTATTTGGCTCGCTCGATCTCTCTCGTTGGCTGTTCTCAACCGCGGCTATGAGAATTCACAATCCTATCTATACAACGCTTTATACAGCATCAACGAATTCGAAAAGACTCGAGAAAGGCTAGCGGCTCGTTCGTCTTTGAGCGGGGGAGCAGCAGAACAGAAGAGTGATTCTCTCAAGATCAGAAAGCGAGAGATCGAGAGAGAGAGAGAGAGCGGAGAGATAGAGGTTGGTGGTGCGGCCGCCGCCACGGAGGAGGTCATTTGTGCTGAGTTAGATTAATTGGATTAATTAGGCATTACCCGTGCCTCGGGGCCGATGCATTAGTCGTCGCGCCGCGCCCGAGCGAGAAATCGGAAGACGGAGAGAAGAAGAGAGACCACGCGAGTATTTTACTCATGAGCCATAGGTGGAGAGGCTGAGAAAGACAGAGCGCGCGAGACGGAGGTTGAGAGTGAGGGACGGATCTGCAAGCCGCGGAGGGCTCGTCCCATCCGGATAATACATCGCGCGTTAGAATTCTCTAGCCCGCGCCGTAGGCATGAAGCTCATTTGCGTTTGCTTCGACGTTTCTGACATTGTCGCCAAGAAACCCCGTGATTATCGGTAGCATTCCAGAGAGTCCTCCAGACGTCCCAGTGGCGTTCGGAAACCCGCTGCTTTTGCTTTCCGTCTATTTTACATGCATCTTTTGTTCTCGGTCGTTCGTATACGAACCTTTCGCGTCGAATTATCCTCCAAACATGACAACGACCCCTCCTCATGGCTTGCACTCTCTCTCCTTGCGTTTCTCTCTTTCCTTTTCCAAGTTCCGACGATCACGGCACATCTTTCCGTTCGATAGTCGCCTCTTTTGCACAGTCACCTTCATCTGCTCCCTAACAAATTCGCACACGTCTCTCGTCCGCGTAATCTGTTTTTTTTTGGCACTCTCGTATCGTCCCCCACCGCCCTGCCACCTGTGTGTATGTGAGTGCACATGCTTCACAGTTTTTCTTCTCTTTTGATTTAGTTGCATGGCTAAAAGTCATTACCGTCTCACCGAAAATTTGACATGGTGATTTTTTTTCCTTTTTTTCTTTGCCTCCAATTCTCTTATTGCCCGCGCGCGCGAACAAACGCGTTCTCCTATAATTATTTCCACATCTATCAACCGTGGATATCTCTTCGCGAGTCGGAATCTCCGCGTGTTTCGCTCTCGAAGATTGAAGATTGGCGCTTAAGCGAGTAAAATGAGAAGAGACTCGCTAAACCGACCGAGTCTCTTCTGGCTCTCGTTCTCCTCCTGTTTCACGTATTCTTATTACTTCAGGTCGACTCACTTGCCGTGGATGTACCTCCGTTTCCTTTTATTTCTTGTCCCAACAGCCACGGCATTGCGGATCTTCCCATTTGTCCATATACACGCGCGTACACGACTAAAAGGGCTCCATGTATATATATTTCTATAGCGACGAACGGCATAGACATGGTTGGGGCACTTGGCAGTTCCCTCACCGATGACATATTCACGTGTTCTCTCTGTTTCTTACGTCTTGTCGAATGAAAGGAATGATTGAGAGGAGAATTAAAAAAAAAAGGGACTGACAAGCCATCCACCGACTAAAAAAACTCCCAATGGATTCGAAGGGGTCGCGAGATATGACCTTCGACCTTCTGGTGCCCGATAAGAGTGATTGACACATCCAACACGACATTCCTCCGCCATCGCACAGATTTTCGTCCCACCTTTCTCTCTCCAGGCTAATCTCTATCGACTCCATCGAAATTTCATAAAAATCGAGGATCATCTGCAACGAAATGACAGACATCGCCGCGCCGTCTGGACAATGTTTTGTGACGAAGCATCCGAGCGCGGGTGCAACCGAAGCAGGGACTTGAAAAAAAAAAAAAATTTACAAGAAAGAGCATANAAAAAAAAAAAAAAAAAAAAAAAAAAAAAAATTACAAGAAAGTGCATAAAGAAAACGAAGGAGTGAGAAGAGCAGTTCCCAACCTTTCTCTGGAATTTTCATGGCTTATGTATATGATTCTAAACTATGTATAGCGTCTTCTTACTCTGATGTATTTCTGAAGCTTGGCGAACGGCCACAATTATGCACATGGTAATTAGAATGCGTTGGCGCGTGTCTCAATATATCCACCCCTGTACAGAAGCACATTCATACAAATGTACCACGCTTTAAAATATATATATTTACACTTCTCACATTATAGATATTCCCATATATATAAACACATACCGAATAAGAGTGGACTAGATCACACATAGACACAATTACCCCCGCCATTTTCCCTCGGACACGAGATACATTTACTTAGACGGCTAGTCTGAGTTTGGACTCTGGCGCTGTCTCCACTTTCTTCTCGTATAGGTGGGTGGCACGGTCCAGCAGGCGCGGGCGCGTGCTCCATGCGTGCTCTTGCCTCGTGTGTAGATGGCGTCGGATGCACGTACCCAACGAATACAAACTCACGTATCAAGTTTTCTATATACTCACGTAACCGTTGGCTCGACGTACTACGACAGGAAAGCCTCTGCAGAGCCAAGAGCCACTATATGGACACTAGCATTTCTAAGCAGTGCTTTTCGCAGCTATACGTCTGGGTACTCGGAGCCACTGGGCTACGCTGGGTTTTGAATAAATTAGCTGAGTCATACAGAGGCGCGAGAAGAGCGTACACGCACCGGAACTCATCCACCCACGCCCAGCCGACAATTGAACGTCGCTCGCGTTATAGATCCCCTCTTATACACCGCGAGACCCGTCATAATAGCTATATCCAGTTTGAACTAGACCATACGAACATTATTATTTTCACGCGGCAAATAAATGACTCTCGTCGAGTGTCGAGAATTTAACACACGCGTGATATAGAGCTATATACACACGTCTGCCCACACTCTTGTACAGCATCCGTGAAATTAAATCATCCAAACGTCACAGACACGAAAAAATGAAGAATCGTTATGTATGTGGCTTTACTGTAACAGGAATTAATTGCTTTCGAGCACTCGAGCAGCGATTATAACGGTTTGAGAATATTCGCGCGCTTTCCGCGTCTGATATTTAATGTTTTCGTGGTAAATGTATGTCTGGCTGTAAGTCTCTGCGTTCCTGTAACGAGATCTTTCATCTGAATTCCTATTTTTAATGTTTCCAACGGAAATAACACGGAGAACAAAGCTTCACTGATGTACGCGTGAATTATTAATTAGACTAAATCTGAATTTGATCATCAAATCTCCAGATCAGATCTGAGCGATCCAGGGGATTTAATTCGCCGTACGGCTCCACATTGTACATACCTACAATCATTTGCATGTGTGTGTGTGTGTGTGTGAATATACGCGCGTAAGTAATATATGGAATATTTGTTGGCCGGACGGAACGGCTTATATCTCCGGCCTTTTAGCCTTCTTAAATATAATTATTACGCGTTACTTCATCGAGGCGGGCGGGCGGGGCAACTATAGGTAGCCGCGAATACATTACGAACTCGCGTAATTCCCAGAGCATTTTTTTTTCTTTCCTTCGTGTATATCGAGTTGCCTCGTGTATCGAATGCCATAGCGCGAAACATCTCGTTGCGGGCATGAGCTGAGAAGACCCGAAGCATCGAGAATTGCCGACGAGAGAGCTATACCCTCAACTGCGTGCACTTTGGATGCGATATCGTCGCACACGCACACACACCCACAGACATAGATATAAATGTTGAAATAAGACAAGAGCCGACCTACCCATTCCTGCGATATCTTGTTTCTTTAATAAACGGAAACGGAACGTAATCGTATTATTTGTTTCTACCTTTAAGCAGAGTTACGTATTTGTTGTATATTTATATATTGTACGCGTAGTCCCTTGCTATCTCATCTTATATTCTAACAGCAGCGATGATGAGAAGGTGGAGAAGCAGAGGATCATCGTCGTTGGAGGAGGTGGAACGGAAGGAATATTTAAGAAGGTATTAAAGCCTCCCAATCCTGACTCTCACTCGCACTCGCATATTCTTTCGTCTGATAAAGCATCGTATATACCTCTTCGAGTCCCACGAATGAGAAAAGAAAAGTATTAACGTTTATATACTTTATCCGAGAATGCTCGATGAGCTTTGAAATATGGAAAGTCGACCACCACCCTCGACGTCGCTTCTTTTTATTTATTCTTCATACATATCTATGTATATGCACCTGATGTAATATATTCTATACATACTGTATGTTTCTCGTTCTACATCTTTCGCTACTTTTCGAGGGACCGAGGGAGAGAGAGAGAGCGCGAGAAAAAGAGAGTCTTTTGTTTCACGAGGGATCTTTTCCTTTTCTCGTAGACGCATGTTCAGTATTTTTTATCTTCAGCATCTCGATTCTTCACATATTTCGACGTCTTTATTTATTTATGGCTCTATTTAACTTGGTACTCCGAGGGAAAAAGCAGTGAGATTAGATCGACGGATTCTACGAGAACGAATAGTCGTGGTCGTCGAGCTGTTTTCGTCTTTGCATAAAAAACCCAATTGAGATCCCCTCCTGAGAAAATATCTCTCATCAGCTTCGAATCGAGAGTTCTCAACTCATCAGTCGCATCGACAGGTGGCCTTGGAGAAGAAATATAAATGAGAGGTATAAATGTGGGGACGAGGCGAACGAGTATGGGAAGGAAAGCGTGAAAGGGACCAGAGCGAAAAATTCGAGAGGTCTGAAATATAAGCCACGACTAATTCGAAAGATCGGAACTGTCGGCTCTGCAAAATCGCTGTTGCGCTTCGGTTTGCTTTGCCCTTTTGGTCCAGATCGCCGAACGATCTCCGCTCTCATCGAGAGATACTGCAAGCAAAAGAGTCCAAGCCTCCGTCATCGTTTGCTGGTTTTTAAAATACGTTCGGTGTCCTTCCCGAGTTCATTCATCGAAATACTTTGTTGCGTTACGAATTAAGTAAATTCTCATCAAGACGCTGCACCGCAGACCCAAATTCAAAAAAAAGCAAAAAAAAAAAAAAACAAATTCAAAAAGGAAAATCAATTACGAATACTGAATAGCTTCGGTTTTGGCATCAACCATGGGACATCCTGTATATCGAATAAACTATACAGGGGGCAAGGCAACAGCAAAGAGTACGCGAGTTGTGGATAGCACACACGTTACATGGCGATGGTGGCGGCGTCAGGTGTCGGTTGTAAGGACGAGGACGAGAGAAACGCATTAACAGGTGCTAAGGCATGAAGGTAATAGCCGATATATCATTGCCGCAGCGGAGCTACTCTCTTTCCCCAGGTATGGTCGTCTTCTCATCCAGAGACCCGCGTGCCACACCCTTTCATCCTCACGGCGTTATTGTAATACATACATATCCCGATACTCTATATCGTACCAATACAATATCCTTTCCTCGCTTTATCGAAAAGACTTTAGATTAGAAGGATCGATACAATAACACCTCGGGATGTCTTCGTGATGGAGCTTTGAGAATACAAAGATCGAGTTCTTTGAGATTATACGACGTGCATTTTTTCCTACTGCTATTGGCCTCATTAATCGCGGGCTCATGAATTATGAGTACAGGTACTTTTGTATCGTGGCAAACGAGCGCACGGTCTATGCATTAACGATGACGAATCGCTACATTTTCTGCACTGAAAATCATTTCCTTATTCTTTTATTTTTTATTTTACTGTTAAAATTCGTTTTCCTCACATCGATGTTTCGATTTTAACGATCCTATTACATGGAAGTTTGCAAAATAGTCTAAGAGGTTCTTGGCTCGATTGGCTTTCGAATTTGTAGCAGCTGCATCGTGAATTCTCTTCCACAAGATCGTAAATAATCGGAAGCACATTATATGGCAGTTTTTAATGAGCTAAACCTTCGATTCTTATAAATGCAGAAATGAGGATGAATTGGAGGAAAAGAATGACAACAAATCTGTATCCTCGTTCCCTCTGATAAGGGTACACGGACGAACATACACTCGAATCTTTAAGGCATTAGGTACTTGGAGAATTTATAGGTATTATAGGCTCCTCGGACAGTCGGAGTCTTAAGTTATTCGTGATTGCCAGAGAGGAAACGAGAGAGAGAGGGGGGGGGGGGAAGCTTCGGATTGTACGNAGGGGGGGGGGGGAAGCTTCGGATTGTACGTAAAACCGTAAACGTGCTCGCAGCCAACATATTACGCGCATTAATTCGTGTTCACTGACGTGCGGAAGAGCCGATTCGTAATAAGAAAATGCGTTCATGTGGCGCGCCATGAAGTTTCTCTCGTTCGGAGGCGCGGGGGCGAGAAGGAGACCCCGAGAAAGACAGCGGTAGCGAGTAAAAGTAAGCGACACGTAACCCTTTTTGGCTTTTTTGCTGGTGGGAAGAGAGTCGAAATATCGTCTTCGTACGAGCAGAGAACGAAAGCAAGAGTGAGCGGATGAAACGCAAGCGGATGCGAAGAAAAGGATGAAAGGATGTGTAGTTTATAACGAGATCGGTATAGGTAGATAAACGCGTATATGCGCACGCATACAGATAAAAAGGTATGAATATTCACGTAGATACATTCGTAGGCATATATACTTAAATGTAACATATGGATATACTCGCGCTCGTTTCATCCTGACCGATACCTTCTGCCCTCTTGGATTTCTCGGTAATTATAAACTTAGATACCAGTAAATATTCGCGACGCCCTGACTCGTGGACACCGTCGGTTCTTCCTCTGTAGCCGACGGCAATTTACGAGATCGAGGCTACGCGACGTTTACGACGCTCTGTCCCAAGACTATCTAACCTCTTTCTCTAGCTTTTGCTACTACTCTCCGCAGACTGGAGTATCACGTGAGTGTGCCAGAGAGTATAGAAAAGACCCGCGGAGAGCGAGATGAAGCGAGAGTCTGCGAACGCGAGGACAGAGAGAGCAGAATCGACCAGACTCTGTACCGATTCGTTCACTGTGCGAAACTCTGAACGACGCACAGTCGCACAACACGCAGGAGAGGCGAGATAGAACGTGAAAAAGGATACGCCGAGATTAGCAAGAGAGCAAAGTTGAGAAAATAGAAGAGATTCTCATAATATGTGTCGTGCGGTTCCGTACAGTTGCTCGCGATGCCGTATACCGATCATCGCCCCTACTGACTAACCCTCTGCGCTTACGATCGTATGAGAACACCGTTTGCTCGGTTCGCTTCTTATTATATACGATATACGTGCGAATACTCATCGACGAGACGAAAGAGATGAGCTTCTTCCGAGCCTCATGCTTTAGATCGAGAAACGCAAGAAATTATATGATTTATAAACGCGTAGACTGAAAACAAAATTTTGTTGGAGAAGATCGATATTTTCTTCGATTCGTCCAACTAAACGTTTTTTTTTTTAATAATCCCAAAAATTGTTTCATCGCAGCAAAAAATATTCTAGAAAGTCTCTTCGGAATCAAATTTTTGTCGTTCCAATCGTAAATTTTGCCGACGATACTGCCAAAAAATAACGAAAATTTTTAAATTATCAAAAAATGTTAAGTTCACCGTATTCAACAAAATATCGACGATTTTTAACAAAATTTCATTTCCAGTGACATTTTAAATTTGTATTATCCACTGCTACGGAATGTGAGTCTCACTTTCACCCACGGGCTCTGAGATTAATTTTTACGTTGTGAATCGGTGCGGAAGCTAATCAGTCAAAACACACACGCATCCATACACGTCGATGTTTGTAATTCATTTAAGGGGGGCGCCTGCTTTGTAAGGCTTTAAAAAAGCGTTTTTTAAATAATTTTTTTGGGATAGGAAGAAAAAACAAGGTCTAGCGAAGTTTTCAGATCATTTTACTACATTTCCGAACGTCAAAATAAAAAATTATGAGAGGATTATGTTGAAAAGTAGTTGACGTTCAAGGCACATTTGTGCCACACCTCGCAATCGCAGTCTGAAATCTGCGGGCAAGATGGAGCTCCTGATTTTCATCTGAAAAAAGAAATCCAAAAAGTTTTTGAATTTTCATGTCTCAACCTTCTATATGAACTAAAAAGATTCACGAGTAAAAAATTCTGAACAACTTTTTAAGCGAGTTGGAATGATTTTTTTGTTGTTGCAAAAAAAGTTTTTTTTTCAAACCTGTGAAACTTTTCGAATTTCACAAATTTTCGAGTTCTTTTTAGTTCATATAGAAGGTTGAGACATGAAAATTCAAAAACTTTTTGGATTTCTTTTTTCAGATGAAAATCAGGAGCTCCATCTTGCCCGCAGATTTCAGACTGCGATTGCGAGGTGTGGCACAAATGTGCCTTGAACGTCAACTACTTTTCAACATAATCCTCTCATAATTTTTTATTTTGACGTTCGGAAATGTAGTAAAATGATCTGAAAACTTCGCTAGACCTGGTTTTTTCTTCCTATCCCAAAAAAATTATTTAAAAAACGCTTTTTTAAAGCCTTATAAAGCAGGCGCCCCCCTTAATTTAATAACAAAAAACGATTAAAATTGAAGTAACAGTTTCATTGAAAAATAAAACGGAGCTTTTATTTTTTCTCATCGCTAAATACATTTCCGAATATTCTAGCGAACAATGAACATAGATAAATACGCGTTATTATAAAGTTTGAAAGAGCTCAAAGCTGCGTGACCCCATGTGAGATTTATACGTGAAGCCACAATTCGGAAATATGAATTAGACAAAAATTTCTATTCACGGGGTCAAAGCGTAACAAAATACATCAAAAGAATCGAAACCTTTCAGAAGATGAGTTTCGGAGAGTCTGTGAGAGAGAACGAGTGCGAGGAAGGAAAAAAAGAAAAAAGAGAGGGAAAAAAAACAGATGACAGTGTCACACGCAGAAAGAGTAATGACCGATCATTATTTTCCTCTCTCTTTTTTCGTCTCGTGAATTTCTCACTCTCTCGGGCTCGTTCTTTCCTTTCCGTCCTTCTCGGCTACTCCCGCACTGGATATTCAATTTTTCATCAGTCTACTCGCGTCTCGCACACGCTGAGAATCTCCGGATTTCTCAACTTTGTTCTGGACCTTGTAGAAATGAATCAGACCGACATGCACCAAACACGGATGCACTGGGACCCGATCAACGAACGAGAGAGAAAGAGAGCGACGAGAGACTCGTCAGATCGCCTCTAGTCCCCGTCGTCATTCAAAAATAGTAGCCGGATATTAATAATATTTATTTATTAGGATTAGAACGTCTCGAGCTTCGAATCTCTCGAGCCCACGGAGACTCTGCTCCTCTCCCCTCGGTGGGGTTCTGGAAGAAACGTTCGTGATATCTTTTACAAGTCTGAGTTTTTGAACTCGTAGATCAGCATTCCTGGCTCCTGGTGTTTGCATCGACGTCTACGTGCCCAAGATGACTGCATGATGAATAAATATTCAGGAATAAATGCAGTTGGATCGTGGCTTGCTTATTGACTGTCGTCCCGGGCTATTAAACATTTTGAAAAATACAACACGTCAATTCTTTTGTTTCGTTGATTAATATTCGGAGCTCCGTTGCACGTTTTTCAAAAATATCAAAACTTCATCAATAACGACGCCGAAACATGTTTTGTCACGAACTTGAAAAACTTGAAAGAATAATAATAAAAATCAACAATTTTTTATGTAGCCGCGTCGTCTCGACAATGATATTCGGTGTAAGGAAAAATTCGATGCAATGATACGAACTTTTTTGATAATTTTACAAATTATTTCGAGAAACCGTCCGCTCATATAATTGGTCATCACCAAGTCCATCAACAGTCCCTCGAATCAACGATTCAAAAGTGAGAAAGAGAGAGAACGAAATAAAGCGAAACGCGAAGATGAGCAGTTAAAAGGGACGTCAACGATGAAAAGGGTGAAAGGTTTCTGAACCGAAGAATATATCCAATTTGAACAAAGAGTCCTGTTCGGTTTTCTCGTCACTACGACGACAGTCTCGTGTCTCGTCGAAAAAGGGGCCAGTGAGGAGGAGAGTAAAAGAGACGGATATATAGATAAAGAGCGATCTTTGAATGGGTACGAGAGGACATTTGAGAAGGGAATCAAAACGCCAGAGAGAGAGGAAGAGAGAGAGACAGAGAGTCAGGCTGGAGACTGAAACGTTTTGTAATACTGGGAAATTAATCTATGCCGACAGTGGTAATAATAAGGAAATGTTTCAATCTTGGGTGATGTATGGACATCACGAATCTCGTATTGCGGAGTAATAGCTATACATAGCGTTGAGGACATTGGAACGACGCCGGACCTTCTCTCATAGTCCCTTTTTGATGTTTGTTCAAACGTATATCTATAGAAAAAATAATATATGTATGTATGCATATTGAGCGAGATTCGTGATCGTCAAAGTGGCCGAAATGGTAGTGACCTTTGCTGGTATTCTTTCATGTCACGTAGCATTTTCCGATCCTCATATTTCGTGAATGAGACGTGGAGAATTGCGTCGTTAATCATCGACCTTTTCTTTCCAATGTAGTTCGAATTTTCAAATTATTTTAAAAACATTTTTTACGATGATTTTTAAAGATAATGATAGTTTTTTTTATTAAATTCCATATGACCAAGAGTTCTCATTCAAACTGACTGCATTTCATTACAATTTGCTTGCGGATTTACCTTCGTCTTGATTTTTTAGCGAATTATATTCGTGCTCATCCATTATTGGTATTCCCGTGTTTGCGGGTGTGTACCCAGAACTCAGCAACCAGTGAATCTCTGATTTATTTGATAAGTTAAGGTGGACCCGTCATCCCCCTGCGGTTTGTTCAACCAATTCCCTCTCCTTGTTCCGTTCATCCTCTCGCTCGGTCTCTCCGTTAGTTTCGCCCATCCTTCGACTTTGATACCAGAACGATAGTTTAGTCCCGCTTCTAGCGAGCGTGCTCGGTTTATCTTCGATTACAAACACACAAACAAGCTCTCGTTCCATGTGCACACTGATGCAAAGACCGAACGTCTGGGAAGAACGACGTCTTGGGCACCCGGTTCTGTTTCTTGGGTAACGGATTTATGGCGTGCGATTTGTCGTTAGCTTGCGCCAGATTAGAATTACTCTTTGCTTATGTTACTACTCGTACTACGGAGATTCCACCATATTACTGTACACACGACCGTGTCTCTCCGTTGGTTCTCTGTGTGACCTCTCCCTCTCTCTCTCTCTCGGTCTCTCTATTCCTCTCTTAGTTATTTCGCTCTCGACGTACCGGTGACACAGTGATATCCGGTCCACTCTCTCCTACGTAGATATCCGGTCCCTAAGATTCTCCATAGCAACGGCAAGACAGCGAGTAATACAAAACCGCTCCTCTTTGCCATGTTTGTTCTCGAATAAAATCCAGCTGAGCCAAGAATCTCAAAGCGACAATAAGCGTGATGGAGGCAGTACCCTCATTTTTTTTCTTTTGATAGAAAAATACAAGAACAAAAGAGAAACTTCAATATTCATTCCGATATGTCACTTTTCATTAAAATCGAGTACTCGACGCAAAATAATACAAAATTTATTCGATCACACGATCACATCCTGTAATTTGTGCATTTGGAGTCTCGAGACAATGTGGATTTGGAGCATTCTTTCAACAATTTCTTGGGACATCAAGTTTATTGTCTGCGAACGATCCGTCAAAAGGCTGAGACAACGAACCTCATTACGTTTCATTTCTTACGTTTTTCAAGTACACACGCTACGTTGCTCCTTTACGTGTGTGATGCCAAATAGATCGCAGCCCCCTTCGTCGACTTAGTACTCATACTAGACACGTTTACAATGCAAAGGCTTCGTGTACGTACACATGAATATACACGAAAGGAAAGTGCCAAGAGACGAGGCCAGGAGCAATATTAATACCTCTAATCATTCAACCGAACCCCTTTCGTACCCTTATCAAGGTTATAACGTTCGCTAGGCAGAGGTATGTGAGCTTGATATGTGTTATTCAGATTTATCCCACTTGCCAAATAGGGACGGAATTTATCAGTAGAACAAACCCGAGTGCATGCACACCACTGTTATCGATAAAACGGATTCGTTACGGCTCGAAGGATTAATATTTTCGGAGACGGTAAATGCTCGTATGGCTTGAGGCACAGAGAGCCAGAGATTGAGGGCGAGGAATTGACATTTTCAATACTTCACACTCCGGGGTCATCGATACTCCGCAAGAGATTCATCTCAGCAATGGATTCTTCGAGGCAACTTTTCAAAAATGTTTACATTTGTGCTCCATTGTTTAGAAATGGTGTAAAAAAGACTCGGGAGAAATTTTTCAGTAAAAATTCGAAGGAACAATAATTATTCGAGCCTGCAATTAAATCAGATTCAAAATTTTCACGTGTTGCTCAAAGTTTTCGTCGATCCCAATTAATTCTGCATAAAAATTGCTTAGTTCCTCCATTTGCGAAGAAACACTCGGAAAAATGTAGAACAAAAAAAATATTTGCCCTTACCAAACATCACTATCTGAGACGCTTGGTCCATTTAACTTTGATGACGATTCTCGAGCTCCTATTGCCCCCGGTTATTAATGAATGCGCTGATAGCAAGTGTCCGCGTTGTTCGTCGCTCTGTTCTTGTCCGTAAATGGGGGATCATCCTTCCTCGTTTGCTACGTCACGTACTCGCCTCCTATTTCCCTTAGCTATAACGCTTTCTATATGCAAATACCTGGACGAAGAGGTTTCTCCCATCATGTGAATCCCGCGTGATCCTGCCATCCATACAGCTACAAATTTACCCAAATGCCTCCCCAAATCGCAATTTCATCATTTCCTACGGTCTCATCACACTTTTCCACTCTCAATCAAGAGTTCTCTATCAATGATAACAAAGTTCCATAACAATCGTAAGAGCTGCTGCATTAATATCCATTTTCTGTTTTTCATATGGCGTCTGGCTCTTGCATCGAGCAGTTATAAACAAAACAGACTGATTAGCGTATTTTCTCCATCGAACAAGAAATCACGTAGAGTAATTATTTTCATTTCATGTCACTAACGATCCGTTGAATCAATTTTTCAATGCCAATAATAAACATAAACAAATATCAGAAAAAAATAACGTTCCTCCTCGAATTTTGTACCCACACGTTTACGAATGAAAAAAGCCACGAAGAAAAATATTCAGTTATAAAAATAATTCACATTTTCTGTCTATACGTATTATCTCTTATTGTATTTATAGTGCAAACGGATACAAAGATAATACAGAGAAGCAAAAGTCTCGTGGCAAAGACGCGGCAGCTGGACGGCGAGGAGGGAGGCTATACACCTGTCGTGCCCTTCCACAGACAGTCAAACAGAAACAACGGAGGTAACAGGTAGTAACTGTGCTCGAGCTACGTCTTGTGTCGAACTCAGCAACGGCTACACCGACTTCTCTAGATGGATGCGTGTCGACTATCCGTTATATTTGTATGTGTGAAAGTTTGTACGTATTTACAGATACATGTGTCCTAAGAGAATATACATTGTATAGAACCACAGCGGTTACAGTTGATCGTTCAGTTTCCTATATATAGATCGTGCTCTGAGTATTTACAGGTGGAGCTAAAATATGCGAGTTATTTAATTTGACGCATTTTTTTCGAATTTTTCTCACGATGACACTGAAGTGCCGAGGTTTTTGACGGATCAATATCAAAATTAACAATAACATTTGCAAATGTGTCGAAAAAATGAATAAAAATTGGGTTTTCTTTGAATATAAAAATTGGCCAGATCGTTGAAGGGTTCGTTGATTATGAATCATCCGGTAGTTATCGATGGAAACGCACGTGCGTGCAGTCGAATAGCTGCCATTCGCTTTCCTTCGCGATTCAAGAAACGCGATGATCCGAGCCCCAACTGTCGAGTTTCCGACGTTCCCATGTATCCCTTTTTGCTGAGTGACGTTTATACGTTCATAAAAACACGGAGCAGGCTTGCTCGATGATACGACAGTTTCGTGTTTGTTGGTAATGATCGAATAGTTACCGATTTTCTTCAGGAAATAGCTTACGAAATAAGTTGGTAAGTTTTTTTCAGGCTATTTTTCATTTCTAAGCAATGCTTTTGGAAAAACGTGTTGAAAAAATCAGAGTCATTTATTTGCAGTTTCAACTCGAATAATTTGCGAATCTCGGGAGGTCCATTGATCAGAGAAATGTTAACCAATCATGAGAAGGCATGTACCCTGGCTTTCGACAATGGGTGTGTAATTGTGTATCCTGCCGAGAGGATGAGGAGGAAGAGGAAGAGAGAGCAGAGGGAAAGCTAAAGAGGTCCATACCTTGAAGTGCTAACGGGTCGTTCTATTATAGTCACCATAAGTCACAATTAGGTCAGTTCCCGGTGCTTTTGGGTTGCACATGCACGCAGAGGTGGGTTCCTAGTGTCCTCGATGTTACCTCGATCCCAGTGGCCAGATTTAGGTTCGGTTATGGCGAAAGGACGTCCGGTCGTAGGTCGAGAATACAGTCCGCCTTTGGGCGAAACTCCTGGACTCCAATGTTGGCCCTTACGTTCCGAGGCATACGATTATTCACAAATTAACGAAATCATTCTGATTGCTCGATAAAAACAAAAATTCCTGTTTTCATCATAATGCCCGAACGAATGAAAAATGTTGAAAATAATTAAAAATTTCATGAACAGTCGCGAGTCGATTACAAAAGTAGAAATTCGTAATTTTTTTGGCTTTCCTTCCGCGTCGCTTCTTTTTCACACATTCATTCACGCGGCGAAGTTAATGTTTAGATCTAAATCATAGCGGTCAACTAGCCACATAAATAATGAGTGTTTAGCTCTTCGTTGTCGCCATATTGCCATTGGCACGTTGGAAAGAACGGAATATATCTTCTCGCTTGTCCAAATGAAGCAAAAGGTCCTCCTAGCAGATTTATGGTTCAAAATTTAATCGAGAACACTCCTTCGGACTGTGGAATCGTTAGGTGCGAATAATCCCAACACATTGATTATCATGAATCTTAAAGGATAACGATATACCATAGAAAATTACTGACAATCGTCTACGAGGCTGATTTCTCATTGAGATCGTAAAATCACGAATTGTTTTAGACCAAGGGTTGAGCCGAGTTGAGCAACCATTTCAGAAGGCTTTGTCAAGCTCGATCGACGCGTCAATCGCCACTGTTAATCAATATAGTTACGCCGTCAAGACGACGCAGCATTCGGGGATTCAAATGTTTTTACAGTTCCCTAACTAGAAATCGTAAAATTTAACGACTCAAGAACTTGCCATCTGAGAATTCAACGAATATCTGTATTTTCATGGATATGCGTTATCAACAATGGGGCGGATATGGTGCATACAGATATTTATGTTGCTATACGCTGATATTAGGACGTTGCAGTTGTAGACAGAGGAAAGAGTATGGATACGGAATATACGAGTATCCTGCTTGAGACTCCTTTCAGGCCCTCACTCACTTCCCTCTGGCATTGAGGATTTTGGCTCTACCGAACACACACCAAAGGTTTCTTCTCCTTTCAAGACGTCTGTCTTTCCTTTACACAAAGATACTCTCCTCTCGCTCGATTCTCCAAACAACTGGGAGCAGTCTTGTTTGGACTCTTGCGATCTTCCCTTCTACCGTTTGTCCGCAAACTGGCTTACAAGCTCGTAAAGATAACGAAATGGCGCGAGATTATATGTATATGGGACACCCTCAGTGCCATTCGATCTGTATCTCCTCCCCTTCGATTTTTCACCGTAAAAGCAACCCTGCCGTGTCGTACAGCGAAACCTCAAGACGCTGCTGCTCAAGACGCTGCCGTTGTTTGTGGCCAAAATCCGTTGCCAAGATAGAGAGCAGGTTCTTTAAGGGGCGATCGTGAAAAGCTAATCCTGTCCAAGCTCCCGCACGTATCTGATCTCTCCTTCCCTCTGAACCTTTTCAAATTTAACGACGATTTGCAATTATCCCTCGAGTCTTGTACATCGGATACCAGAGCCATCAAAATTTCAAGTGCTCAATCCTGCCACTTCCGCCTCCTTTTCAAAAATAATTGAGTATGGCGATGGAAACCGAGTTACGCGCAACCCTTACTCGAACGTTCCGAAAACAAAACTTCCTGCCATTGCGAAATTATAAATAAGCCACAGATCAAAATAAGGGAAGCAGGAAGTATAATTCCATGAGCTAGTTAGGCGAGTGCTTATCATATCCTTTATGGATGTGAAACCGCGGACACTCGTGAACCCTTTGATTTTACCGGAAATCGTAAATAAAAATAGTGCACGCAGAAAAACTTTGACGGAAAAAATTCCGAATACATTTTATGGTAACGTGGTTATCAAGCTTCCGGTCGATATATTGACTCGCCAATATCTAAATATCTCTACAAAAATATTGGTGCGTATGGTTTGTCTGTCATCCAATCGACATTCGCCAGCAGTCACGAATTTGATTCGGTGAGGACAAACGTAAGATAATGTACCCTTAACGAGTATACCGTAATAAGACGCTCTGCATCAAGGGTAGAAGGACGAGAAAAATATGTATAGAGAAACGTGAAAATGGCAGAGTAGTCGAGCGGGGAATGAGGGTTTGGGAGGCAGGGAGAAGAAACAGGAAAGAAGCGAACGCTGGGCTGAGATTGCTCGCATAATGCGATAATTCCATGCCGAATACACCGCCTGATCCCTCATCTTCATCTTTTTCTATCCTTCTGAAAGCTCATGCAACTCTATCTTTTACTTTTTGGTTCGTCAGTACCGTTGATTAGAGGCCCTTATACATTTTCGTCGTCATTCGCTTCTAATAAAACCATCAAATTGCAAATCGAGGAGGATGATGAAATTTCTTTCTGATTCAAATTGATCGGATACGATTTTCCCATTCCAGAGTGTATTAAGGGTTCAATACGTTATATTCTTCGTGCGTCGTTGATTGCAACTTGTTGGTGTCCGAATGGAACGTTTCGGAAAAAATCTTCGGTCCAATAATCACAGACGAATCGTTGTCTATAATCTGTTGTAAATTATCGAAATTAAAAAAAGAGACTGCACTGAAAATAAAATGTTAAAAATCGTCGAAATTTTTTTGAACACGATGAACTAAATATTTTTTGAAAATTTCGAAATTTTCGATATTTTGGCAGTACATTTGGTTTCTAATGAAGTTGTCAGCAAAATTTACGATCGGAACGACAAAAATTTGCTTCTGAAGCTGCAAATTTCTGAATTTGCTTTGTATCGAACAAAATATCGATCGTTTCCAACAAAATTTTGTTTTCAGTGTGTGCTTTTGGACGAGTGTAAAGAAAAAAGGTAAAAACTGCTGCGGGAGCTCGAAGATTGCTGCTTTTCCTTGATATCCAGCTGATGTAGTCGAGGGAAATGACAGAACCGAGCCTTCGGAAGAAATCACTCGTGGGACTTAATAAGTGCGAGGTGGTGGGGGTTGAAGGAAGGATAAGTCTTCAGCTCGCGAGCCGAAAGTCCCGGAAGATTGCCGTGCGGCGGTGGATGATGCGAAAACTTTTGGTATATTAGGTGCTTTGGCAATCTTTGCTTTACGGTGGCCTCTTCTCGTGTACTCACGCTCCCTGCTCCCTCTCTCCTCCTTCCCGCTCCTCCTGTCGTCCATGTATAACGAACTGGAAAACTGTGGAAACTTATTTGCCGCGAGTGAGTACGGAACAACGACGTGTATGGTCTCTTTCACCACGAATCAACTCTGTTATCTGCGGAAATAGAATTTTTCAATCATGTTTGTTATGTCTGTCGCTGTGGAAATAGAAACCATTTTTTTTTTACCTTCATCAGGAAGAACCTTCGCCTTTTCTTCGAGTAAAGCCTGAACGTAGATCAAGATTTTGCAAAGTGTACCAAACAAAAACATATCAACAAAGTTTTTGGTTATTTTCAGCAGCGTCAATACTTTCCATAGACATCTGCAGTCGGAATTTTTGATAATCTTGAAAAAAATACAAACAGCAACGGTAGGCGATGAATAAGGGGAAAAAAACCGGGTCGTTCGGAATGAAAGGGCCCATATTTCAATTGCACACGTAGCAACATTTCCCTAAAACCTTTACACAGGGATTGCTGTATTATGTAGCCTACCTCTGGTCACCCTACGCGCTCTCACTCCTCGTTTCCTTTCTCCATTTCTCACTCTCACGTTTTCCTTCGGATATTCGGATGGTCGCACTACGTTGCTGTTATCATCGACGCGAAAACTTTCTCAAACGCCTTTCCGAGTCTACCGTCCACTGGGGACGAGTTTGGAGGAACGAGAAAACGCTCGCACGTCGCCCAGTTTCACGCTACGTCTCATACTTTTCTGGTTATATTTTGGGGAGCTCGCTAAAGTCACCGAACATGCAGAAATGAAAAGACTCCAAGTTCAGAGCTCCGTTGAACCTGCCGAGATGTAACACTTTCCTTGCATATACATTTTCTTCTCACAACTATATTTTTCACTTTCTTTCAAATTTCCATCCGAGTTTTTGGTAATAAAAAATGCATTTGCACCAAAAAAGTCACAAGATGAACGCAGTGACGTGTTTGTGTTCAGAATTTTATAATTCCTCGATACTTCACATGGATCAACGACTTTTAGGACACTCTGTATATGTCACTGCGTCCGGGTCAAGCAGATAGAAAGAAGAAACGATAATAATTGAAACGTGATCGTTGACATTACGCCTCGAAAGATCACTCTTCTCCAGAGTGAACGTTTTCTCTCCTTCTCTCTTCCTCTCCGGCTTCTGGTGTGTGCTTCTTCACGATGTAAGAATTGCTGCACGTGAAGAAGCGTTCGAGCTATTGCTGCACTCTGTCCTGAGAGGAAAACTGAGACATTCTGGTCACGCAGTATAGGACACGCGTGAGGGTATGGCGTATATATTTACGATAACGCCCATGAGCCAGAAGAACTTGAGCGCAGGTACCAAATAAGTAACATTCACTCTTAAGCCTCAATTAATACGAAATTAATGATTGTTTAATTACCTTAATATGAAATTTGTACGCATTTGTCCAGGATGACAGCATTTTTATTCGCATTCCATTCGGAATTCCGTTTGTGGATTTCGCTGAAATTCAATAAAACATTTTTATGGTGTACGCATCAGATATTTCGTCCGAGAATTATTTTCTTCATTTTCTTTAGTGTTTTTATAAATACGCAATAAAACTTATCGCGAAGAATTTTCAATAATAATTAAAAGAGACAAAATCTACATTAACGACACCAAGATAAATGATTGAGAAAGCTTTTCATTGCTTCACTGCAATGCTTATCGGAATGACATTTTGATGTCATTAAATGACATCATCATTGCTTGAGAAGATGGGAAAAAATATCCGTGGCATTACCACAGAGATACAAACATCCACTCGTATACCCATATATTAGCTGGATGAGAGGATTCATACACCCAATGAGATTAAGAGAGAAAGTACAGCAGAGAGAGATACGAAAACACATGCTACAGACAGGATATTGTCGCCGCACTCATTCACTAATTGGTACACTGTATACACTATGGTGTTTTATTTAACACCAAGCTGCGATAGAATCAGCCAGTGGTACTCAAGCCCTTCAGGAATCCTTGCACAAAGAAAAACGAATGTGCACAATTTACAATAAATACAAAAATGACCAAATAATCTCACTCCATGTTTCCCTTCGCCTTACCAACTTAATCGAATTTCTCATGTTCCCATTGTGGAAATTAAAAAATTCCACTAAATCGTGGAATGGAATGATTTCCCGATATTGATCCGACAAATGTGACGAATAAATTACGTTACTTGACGTTTTACCTGAATTTCAACCTCGATAGTTTGTTGCATCCGGTGCCGAATGAAGCGATTGTGTCCCAGAATTAACGAAAGAGAAATTCGTGCTTAATGTTTATCTTTATGTATGTATGTGTGGGTGGATGCATCAAGTGACGATTCGTAAATGAGTGTCTCGAAATATACATACGTAATGGATGTATAGGTGTCCTCCACTCGCATGTATACACCATGCAATGTTTCTGGAGGGTGACGAACAGCAGATCATTGCCTCGAGGAAAATATCATTCGTTTCATATACACACACACTTACTGAATAATTATAATAATATTAGCACATATAGTGCTAAGGTTTGAGAGCTCGTAAAAGCTGCAGGGAACTAGAAAGACCGTGACAAGGAGAGCATCGTCAGACACTGCTGTTTTAATTCATACAGAGAGTATATTAGTTTCGCCAGTCCGGTTGAGTGTCCCTTAACGAGTATAATCGTGAGTTCCCCATACGATCTACAGGATTTTTCAGGATGAATGGACAAAAGTTTTGAATTAAAAATTCACCTCTTCGATTCGAAACGTACACAATGAGCAACTTTATATTTTGAAATTACCAGAAATACGAGAATATCTAATGGAATAATTAATTCAACATTTTTTAATCAGAATTCTCTAAAATACGAAATTGTTTCGTAATTCTCGTGTAATTGCCATTGAGACCAAATTGTGGTGGTTTTTATGGCGAACCTCCAGTGGAGATGGAAAAAATGGATTCAAAACCGAAAAAGGACGAAGAATGCTGTCCGTTGTGATTCCGTAATTTTGAGCTGAGAAGCCCCATACAATTACGAACGTATGAAGAGTGTATCGCGATCGCCCACAACCAAAGTGCCCTAAGCCATAGGATTGTGGATTTGAAACCCCATAGACGACGCCCTTTTACTGTACAGCTGTCGATACATACATATGTATCTCCATGCACATGTTTGATCGTCATCCATGTGTCATTTAACTCCGACACCCTAGCTACGCGAGACCCACGGCTTGGGCGAGAACGCGATACCAACAGCATCGATGATCTCATGGGCTCGCGACCGACTTGACTTTCCTAATTGTTTGTTATTATTACTCGACTCGTGCTATTGAAATTAATTTTAATCCGACACGATGATTCGTATGTGTACTCTCTCATAAAACTCGCTTCCGGTGAGTTCTGAGTCGCGAGCCCTCACCATGTACTCGCACGATTGCCAGTTCGCCTTCGTTAATTAAACTTCTAGTTCGACCATCAGACTTTTCAGTACAAATGTATAAAAACGTATCGGACGGACTGAATCTAATAAAATTGTTCAGACCCTACGAAGACCAAGAAACTAGCATCGAGCAATCTGATTTGTCGATCGTGAATGGTTTTGACAAAACAATTCAAATGCAAATTAAAAAAATGTTTAAATATGGAACGATGGATCATGCTGCGATCGTGCGCTCGTTCTTCTTCGTATTAACTTTCATTTATCCATCATTTGATTAATCGAGAAATGTTCGCAGCCCCGATAACTTTTCAATTTTCTGTAATGCATGCAAAATATTCGAAATTATAATATTTTCACGTGCATTGTCTTACGATCCCCCGCGATTCAAGTTATACGCTCTGTGCAGGAAAGAGCTTCGTGCAGAGGCTCGATTCAAGATAATAGATTGTTTTCTCGGCTATCGAACGTCGTTTAACGGCTCATCATGAATTTCACAGAGGGCCCGTGCAATCTGTAATGAAACATCGACCATGTACGGAAATTGCTTAAATAACTCTACACGGGACAAGGATCTAATGCATGTAGACCGTGCCCGATTCATAATACATTGAGGCATCAAGGAAACTGATCATTTTGAATCGATGAAAAGTCAGAGGATCGAAATTTATCATTTTTTTTATTGGAAATTTATTACATTCTGTGACTTTATTCTGAATTTTTTAATTCACAGGCGAATCGAGAAGCACAAAAGTTATTGACCTTGTAACACGTAAATTACATACTTTTATTTTTTCAATATTCAAATCCACGTATTCGAACAATTCCGATTCTCTGTCGCCATCGATTTTCTTTCCGAGTAAATTCAAACATGCGCCTGTAGAAAACAGCTTATAGATTGATTCCTATGAATTTATTTTAATACCCAAGTATTACGGGTCGTTGAATCAGACATGGTTGAGCATTCCCCGACCGCTTTTACACTCTCATAATAAATACAGATATATTTATATGCACCTAAGTGAATAAATCGGCGACTCACACGACTGTGGAAATATTATGGTCGACAACTGGTCGCCTCTGGTTATCTCATCCCTTCGAAATCAATTTTCTATCCTTAATAACCGACGACGTAAATAATTCACAAGTTTGCTGGTCATTTACACCACAAATGAAAATTACTTTCTAAATGTTATTGAACAATCATTTTCCCTTCGGATTCTCGATCATTTTATAGAATGATTATAAATTTTTTTTCTCCATACCTCGGTCGAAAGTACGTGATTCCCGCATCGATTTCGATGCAGAAAGTGCGACATTCATGCATTGGTAAAAAAAAAACACGATCGCCCTCTGATCGGGAGCAAATAGTATTTTCGGCTGCCACGACTGCCGAAAGTGACTTTCTAACCGTGTTTTCTCTAATGTCAAAGTCTAATGTCAGAGCTGTTGTGTTTTTCCAAATTTGAATTTTTTCCATGATCCGTTTTTCTAAGGTTAGAGCTTTTCGGAAAATATCAGAGGATGAACTATTTTAAAATCAAAGTGCAAGAGGACAAATTTCGAAATTTTCGTCAACCGATCGATTTGTTGACGAATGTCCGTTTGATAAAAATGAAAACTGTGAATTTCGTGAAAATATCGTTAACAATTTTTTTCATTGCAGTGGTTGTGATAAATATGATGGAAACAAATTTCTGGAATAAAAATCTTCGTAAAAAATATGATTTTACATTACACTGATGGTCGCAACGTTGCGTTCCAACGAAAAATACTTTTTCTGTGAATTTTTTGTTCAAATTCAAAAACCATGACAATTTTTCTATCGATTCTGTGTTTGGATTCTAAAAAAAATTCTTTTATTGTATGGACGAAATATTGAATAAGAATCATGAGCTCTGTTCAAGAGAAAACATAATTTCGTTGCATTCCAACGATGGAAACTTCAATATTATAATTTTATTGAATTTTGTGATAATAGATCACAGAATCATGCACTTGTATGTGTGTGTTGTGGATTATCTGTTACGTAAAATTCAAAAAAATTCGTATTGGTTTGAATCAATTATTGTTTTTATTCTTCGATGATTGTGTATCTTTTCGTTGCTTTTCTTGTGTATTTGATGCCTGCCCCCGACCAGCTGGCACTCGCTTCGCTCGTGCCGCAAATGTCGGGGCAGGCATCAATACATGAATCTGTCATGATCGATAATCTGCCGTGAATCGATCGTACTTTCGACCGGCTATGGAGAAAAATAGTATACACCACACGGGCAGAAGTTTGGAAGCCCTGAACTGCGCAACATCATGCCCTCGGCTTCGCCTCGGGCATGAAGTTGCGCAGTGCAGGAATCCCAAACTTTCTGCCCTTGTAGTGTAATATACTATTTTTTTTTTTTAATTTTTTCTCTGCTATTTTTATATTAATGGCGATTAAAAATATGAGCACCAGTGGCCTGCTCGGATAAAATGGTCAATGGAGAAACGTTTACATAAATTTTGACAAGTGTGTCACGTTCGGGAAACATTGATCGATCTGTTCTCTCAAGGAGGATTCTACGTAAGCAATGACCGTGAGGGCAAACGTATGAGACTGTCAACTTCGATGCAACAATGAAGAGAGGAGCGAGAGACAGAGACGGAGCGAGTTAGGTGACAAAATATCTTGTGCCAGAATCGTAACGAGCTCTCTTCTTGGCCGTTCTCGGACTTTCGTGAATGTCGTTCTCTAATGTCAGTGGTAAACGTCTTATCCATCTAGCGGTCGAGTGATGCACGACGATCTGTCGTGTCTGTGACGTATGTCAGTACTTGCTACTTTTCCAACGTGTTCGAGAAGGGTGGAATTTGGTTGAGAATAAGCGAACGAGAGAGAGAGAGAAGTAGAAAGAGAAACTTGTCTTCCGAATCCACGTGCAGTGGATTTCGCATCCACATAAATATACAAAGCAACGTGTATGTGTATAAACATATGCAAATGCAATTTGAACGGACAATTTCCCCGAGGATTAATTGTCGCTAAAGCGGCGTTTGTTTCATCCCTTTTGGTGATCCCTAATACGAAGTATCACGACGATCGATAGTGAGCGCAGTTCGAACAACGCGAGCTTCTCATTAAACCTCCTGTTTCGCATCCCGTTAACTTTTTAATTGAGTTAAATTAATCATTGTTATAATTATCGCGTACAATTCAAAGTAGGTTGCTGGTTACCATTTTTCTTTTTTTTACTATCTATAGAAAGCACTAAAAAAAAAAACGAAGGAACGAGAACGTAACGATGGTCTAATAATGCGGTATCACGACATTGCACGTGTCGCACGAATGGATAAGAGTGAGTTCGGTACAGAAAGAGCTGTCCGGGGTAACTTATGAATGATAGCGAAACGCAAGAGTCATATACAAAACAAATGTGTAGTCTAGTGAAACTGCATGCTTCTCCGTTACCAGCGACGTTTTTTTTTTATTTTTACTTTTTTCATTTTCTTTCGATATAGGGAAAAGCTAATGAGAATAGGTGCGTGCTCGTAGAGCTCTCGGATGCCGCAAGAGACAACGCCCCAATTAACATAACGCATCGTGGTCGTAGACAGTCCATGCTTTCCTCCCTACCATGGTTTAGTGTTATACACATTTTTTCTATTTCAACGCTATACACTGAACGTATGTCCATACGTTTGTGTGTTGGGATCTACGTGTGTGTGTGTGTGTCTATGTTTTTACGTTTGTGTGTGGTATGTGGGAGTTTTATTTATTTATATTCGTCTCTGGAGAATTCCAAGGGTCGGGGGTCGAGCTGAGTTTTATTTATGGTCTATCAGGTTAATTAATAACGCCCGGTGTTGCGAAGAGTCCTGCCTCGCGCTCTCTCGGTTCATCCTTTTTTTTCCCCTTTATCTTTCTCGCTTTCACTAATTCTGTGTGTCACTCACGTGCCCCGTTCTCTCTCACTCCTGCTTCCTTGCTTTTTCTGTCTCGACGACTTCAACCCGTCATACACAACGAAATAATGATTTTCGTCGGTTTATTTGTGTATCGAGGACTGGAATGCATTCCATTTTGGCGCTGAGAACGGTTCGGTGTCTGCACCACAAATCTTGATCATCGCTGCTACAAAAGTTCGTCGTTGCATTCACATGCATTGGCAAATACTCGAAACCATCGGCTCTGAAATCTGGAAATAGAGAAAAATAAAATAAAAACATACTCAATCTTTATTCGGAGCTTCATTTCGATTTTTTTTTGCCACTGATTTGCTTTTATTTTCAGTTCGTTCGTGTTAGATTTAACTGGTTTTTGATTATCGCCGGTCCTTCTTTGTTTTTATTCATCAGTCAGTGTCCTTAGTTCGCCAGGATCTTTTTCAATTTTGCGCGGTATTTCGATTCTCGTCTACGTTTATTCTTGGGTCTCTGCGCTGCTGCAGAGCCTCTCGCCCATATTGATGTCGACTCTAGTTTTGTCTTTGGTGTTTCGTTTCTGCGATCGTTTATTTTTTACTCACAAAAATTTGTATTTTCTTAAGAATATTTCCAGGAAATGGCGCTACTCCCACACCATTCACGTGGATATGCACATAAAGCGTGTAATATGTTAATACAGAATGCGGCTTACATCACCGGTGGGTCTCGAATCTAAGTACAGACCCTTTGTAGACCTTTTACTCGCTCTTATTCGCGCGGCAAAGGGAAAGGCGCGAACATGTGTACGCACGACGAGCGGAGGTATAGAAGTGAGACGAAACGATATGGTTCTCTTGGTATAATGTTTTATGGTCGCGATCAGCCGTAGAAGTATGAAGTGTCGATAGAGCGAGGCAGAAGCGAAGCGGCCAAGATCAAAGGGAATCTCGCGCGCGCTCTCGTCTGCTCTCGTCCTGCAACGGAGAGACTCCGTGCTGCTGGTAGCCAGGAACACGCCATCGTCACTACTACCCATCGCTCTTCATCTTTTTCTCTTTTATCCTTCTCTCGCGAGCCTCTCGCGCAAAATACTCTTACTCGTGCAGTATATACTCCAACGGTGAAAAGTTATGCTTTAGAAGAATTTCCCATTCCAACGGAAAAGGACTTTGAAATTGTAATTATAGTGTAGAAATTTCTGTATGAGAATTCATTTCGTTCGTCAATGAATAAAATTGGAATTCCAAGGCAAACGAAAAGCTCTGCATTACTTCGCACTTTGTGCAACAGGAATTTACGAAACAATTGGAATTTAGCCTCGATCTATAAATATTGCGATACTCAATCATTCCAAAAAGTGATTAGGACAGAAGATTATGTTGTTTATAGTTGATTGAGTGTTTGTAATAATGAGGGCTCTGCCGGAATGATAAAAAAAGGAAGATCGAGGTGCTGAGTGGTTGGAGAAATTGTCGATCGTTAATAGGAGCTCATCATGCAGTATGTTATTGCGTACATGATCCTCCTTTACTTCCTTAACTATATAACTCGCGTGTCTCCTCCTCCACTAATGCCTTCGTCCATGTGTGTGTACGTGAGCGTGTATCTTTCCTTCAAACTATAATAACTGCCAATTGTCGGCGTATCGCGCATCGCAGTAATTGGTGGAATAAATTGAAAAATTAGCAGGATGCGCGCGAGCGCGGAGAAACGAGACAGGGAGCTGATATGTCTCGACGCGAGTGCGAGCGTTCGCGCGCGCGGACGATCGAGACGCACGGATGACTCAGACACTCGAAGAGACACCAAACGCGTAAACGTATCGAGGAAAAGAGCGAGAGGCAAATATTCTGCACTCGCATGTATAGAGAGACACACGGACACACGCGCGAATGGATACAGCGTTCGGCCCCTTGCTCGGTGGAACATTCGCCGGTGCCAATAATAGCCGGAATGTCAAACGGTCGGTATTCGGTCCGAGTCCTTAATTCCTTCGTAAATTGCAAACGGTTTCTCATCGTCTTTGTCCTTCTCCCGGCTTTTCGTGTCTTTGCTCTTTCCCCATTGGCAAACGAGACCGGTACGCGAATTCTCCACGCGTCGACGAGGAACCGTGCGGCTTATGTGCCGAGTGCGTACGAAAACTACGCGTGAGAACAAACCGACCCCTCGATCGCTCGAGCATTTTCTGTCTTTTGCATTGACAACTTCGATGCATCCTCCCGATAATCCAACGCGGCGTTTAGGATTATTTAAAAATTATCAATGACGTCTTGCAATATTTTCGTTTATCTCATTGATGCACGATAAAGCCTGACACACGATTTTGTCGAAAAAAAAATGTGACTTTCGAAACGGGGCGTTCGAGTAAGAATATTTTTATCAACCGACAAACGCGCAAACGTACCGAGAGAGAAATCAAAATAACGAATAGACACCCGCGTCGAGGAGGAAAGAGTAACGTAAACGTCCGCGCGCGGTAAAGAGCGTGCATGCGATGACACAGAGCACCGGCGCACGTGCGTTTTCACCGCGAGTAGTCACGCATATAAATAATGCAAGAAACAGACAAAGATGCCGCCCTCGCAACCATTTGTTTAAATTAAAATTATCCGAGTCTCGTCCTCGCGGCGAGGGTGTCCGTCGGTTATTTCATAGTCTGTGCTCTCTTGAGCCGTGTCTCTTCCTCATTCTCTCCTCCGTTCGTCCGACTCTCTTGTCGTCACTTTCCATTATAATCGTTCATCGCTCCATAAACCCAAGTTTCTCCATAATCGTCGATAAAAATAATGAAACGTGACAAGAGGCCCGAAAAAATCGAAGGAATAAATAAAAACAAATAAAAAATAAAAAATGTACGCGAATCTTTATGAATTTATCGCAAGACGTGATTCCTCATTTGTATTTTTTGTCAAAAAACGTTTAATTAGCGAGAGGCATAAAAATTTAAATGGTGATACGAGGTTTGAGAAAAATACAACCGCGAGGTTGGAGGAATCGTCAGAAAGGTTGGTGCTGGCTGCTCCGAAAGCCTGGCCGAACCCGTCTATAGTTGAAAAGTCGTAAAATCGTGAAATCTCACAGAATCTATATACGAGCAAGGCTTCTCGGGAGTTGAAGGAATTTAGGGGGCGAGGGGAGATCTTACAGAAAAGCCTGTGAACGACTCGTGGAGGTTGTCGATAAAAAAAAGATCGGTATCGGGGAAGTTCATCGATTTTGTTTCAGTATTGGTCTCGAATATGTATGTGTGTGTATTTTTCGTGTCCGGTACATTGCTTGGGACGGTATTCCTGGCATTCGAGATGACTCTATTTCGGGTGTCGCCTAACCCGTATAGTGTGAGCTTGACCGGGCCGAATCCAACTCCCTGCTTTCGTCCGGTCCCTCTCACTCTCTCACACACACACACACTCTCTCTCTCTCTCTCTCTCTTTTTCTCACTCGCTCTTCCGCTTATCCCGGAGCCAATGCTGCTGTGGTTGCGTGGCTGGCCTCATCTTTATGTTACCAGATCCTCGGTAAATCTGACGGGCTTTGAGAGGGCCCAGGGACCGACGAAAATATTAAGTTGCATCGGGTGGCTATATGACAAAACGCTTTGGCTTTCCGTGCTCGCGCTTTCATTTCATTTCCTTTTATTTCACGGCGTCCACCACGAAAACATTTATATACGCGTGTACGCACATATGCTAGTATCCCTGCACACATACGAACGTGTACGAGAACATTGATACACATAATACTAACTATGTGCCAAGGAAAGATTGCCAAAAGGGAGTCCAGAGCTCCGAATTATCTTCTCGCGTCCTTTCCCCTTCTCTCCCATATCCTGCGGATTTGGTTTCGAGACGTTGACTTATGATCCCGATAAAACTTAACGCCTCGCTCTAACGCTGCAAGAATTTTCTCCCACTGTCCTCGTCCTCAGTTAAAAAGGATCCAACTTATTATTTGGATTAGGGAGGAGTGAGGAAAGCAACGAAATTTCAACTTACGACAAAGCCTGCGCACCGCTGCATCGGAACTCTAATTCGCAAACGATCTTTTCCATACCCTCTGAAACTTATCGTACCAGCCCTTTCATTTTCGCAACGCAAAATCCTCCTCCCATTGAATTTTAATTCGAAATCGTACAAGCCAGAGGAATCTTTGGCCACATTGGAACGTAGAAGCGAAACGAGTACTCGTAATGATCGTGTTTTCTCGTGTTATCTTCGATCATCGTGAACGTTCACAACCTGGGTGCTAATGACGAGTCGCGGTTTCTCCCAGTATCCGATCGAGGTGATACAATCGCTACTCCCAATTTCTTGCCTCTCAAATTTATACTGATTATTTATTCTTATTTTTTATTTCATTCCTCACGGTATCTTTATACATTGAATTTATAGCGTGAAGTTGATTCGCCTCGGAACAAGGTGTCCGTCCAAAAATAATGGAACGAGCGTTTGGTTCAAAAACTTTTGTACTTTTCTGATTAACGAACTCTGATAAGACTAGAATTTTTCTCAAGGGCCAACACAGTGATTTAAAAACATCGCCACGAAATTTCACTTCGTGGAATAGTTGCGAGTGAAAATAACATTTTTTTCATTCAGTCGTAAATCTGTTCGAAATAGCTCCAAAGATTTTGTTGCGTTCTTTAATATTTGTTCTGTTTGCTGCATCGAATACCGATTTATACTAGAACTTGACCAGCTCCGTTCTCCACATTCACCGTAAAAACGTGAGCCGACTGTTGAAATAGGAAAATGAGAGAATACAGAAATTGATGTCGAGCTCGAAGGTAGTAGTCGCTCAGCAAGATGCATGCTTAGGTGCACCAAGTCCTGATCCTCTCATCCACTACACGAGGGCAGCAATAAATTTCTATTCCACCGAACGTGGTGTGTTGTCTTTCATTGCACGAGAATATCGGGATCCTTTCCAACGAACGGAATCCTCCGCGGTGACCTGTAGCGAATGGAGAGGAGACGCCGATCGTGTGGCAAACGGGAAAAGTCCTCAAGGCAAGCGATAGAAGGATCAGCCAATTCCCGAGAGACCGAGAGAAAAAGAAAGAGAGAGAGAGAGAGAAATCTGGGAAGCATAGCACGAACATCCTATCCAGCTATCCGATCGCAAGAATCCGTCACCGTCGACAGCTCTCTGGAAAGTTTTCGTGCTCCAGGGTGCGACGTGTCTTGTATATGGGCCATCACTATATGCTTTCCGTTGCTCCTCTCATGCAGTCTCTTTCCTCTCGTTTCTTAACTTGACACGTTTCCGTTTTTACGTCTTTTCGGTCTTTTGTTTTCGATGCTACGTAAAGATATGACTACCGGAGCATAATGGATCGCATACAAGGTGGAGGTTCGTTGGGTCTGCACATCTTTCGTCTCGTGTTTTTTTTTTTTTTNTTTTTTTCGTAGGATTCACCTGCATACGAAAAAAACCAGCAGCACGCTTGTATCATCGCGAGATAAGAATTTCGGTGCTGAAAAGTGGCTGAAGCGAAGCAGAGCGAGAGAGCGACGAGAGCGATCAGCAAAGTGCCAAATCAGAAGCGGCTTATTGCTGTTGGAACGAGTTGTGCGAAGTTTCAGGTGAGAATAGAGAGAGCCCCGATGATCTTGCACCGGACGGTGGATCAGGGAAATAGAGCCACTGAGATCGCCAGAGATTACGAGGAAGCAGGGCGTAATGTCCAAACAGTTGCTCGTCAACGACCAAGTAACGGTCCAGACACTAGCAATCCAGTCTTTCGTATACACGCACAAAACATATCTACACGTTCTCACCTGCTCTCCCATCTCTCTTGCTCCTCCGATAACCCTCGTACAGGCTATAATGCGGGTGCCTGAGAGCTGCCCACGATCGAACTTTCGTCCTCCAAATATACCAACGAATTCCTCGAACGCTTCACGAACCTCTTGCCGAAGGTCGAAATCATTTCCAAATTTTATGACTCGACCGTTCGTGACTCTCGTGAAACGGGGCATGCCCAGGGATTCTCTCTTTCGTACTATCAAAACAAAAAAACTAACATCGGAAGCAATAAACGTGATCAGCGACGTGTATAAATGAAAATCTGATCAACGCTTGATATGCTCGAGCCCGAGGACTCATTCGAGGGAGAGAATAGAAAAAAAAACGAATTTCATACATTCCTACACTTTGACGATAGCCACGAAACGTTGCTCATCTTAATAGCTTGATTGAGAAGCTGAGCATCTGAGCCAGGACACGACTTGCTTCCATCGGCCTCTGGTTTGAACGAATCTTACAGTATTGTCATTGACCCAATTGTGTTTTGATTGATTTTCATACGATCGATCAGTTTTATGATTGCGACTGGTTGCCAGGATCCTGAGAACTCGTGAATAATTTTCTCTCTCTTTTTTCTTGCTGCGTACCAAACAAAGCAAAACTTCGTTGCAACCGATTGACGGGAAGGTTGAATCTTCAGCTCAATTATGTGTGAGGATGTGTATAGACTCATTTCTTCCGCAAAACGTTTCTCATCCAGGAGAAGATTTACGGTCGTGACGATGAGGGATGAATCGCGAGAACGATGCACAAGCCTCGGGACGTAGCTGAATAAGTATCAAAAGTTACAAGGAGTGATTCAAGCGCGATGTAACGGGGAAATAAAAGGAGAAAAGCAGGAGGGAAAGAGCATTACTACACGAGTGGCAAGTGAAGAGGAAGAACGAAACGTTGCCGAGGGGATGAGAGCTAAACATTTTACGAAACAAGGAAAAATGCGGCTTGTGCAGAGGCAACGCGACCGCAACATTTTTGTCTTTACAAAATTATGTATTCCGCAGGCCTTCGTCATATCTCGCAAAGCATAACAAGTTTTCTCAGTGTGTACGTATGCATGGGTGAACGTGTGTTTCAAGCGCGCTACGAATCGTCTTTTTTCCTCATCTCGGAGCTACGTTGGCCATGCAGGCCCGAAGCACCCATCCTTTTTCATGTATTCTCGTGCAGTCTCATTTCTCTCTGTTTCTTCGTTCAACGTTGGTAAAAAAAAGGTCCGTACACAAAACTTACACACGGTAAGCACAGCATCCCTTTCCATCGCGTTTCTCCGAGCAGCGAGCGTAGCCCAGCAGCAGCGCTGCAGCCAAGAGCAGCTTCCTGAGATATCCTACGGAGCATTGTGTGCCGAGCATCCGTTTGTGGCTGTGACCAGCGTCGAGACTCTGGAACCTTCACATACATGTCGAATGTACGATACAAGAGCGGACGGGACTAAGCGGCTACTGAAATCAAATTACGCAAGAGCTGGCATTCAATTCCGAAGGGTAGTCTCTTTCCCGGTCGCTACTTGTAAAAGTTGAGCTGCCAAGGATGAAAAAAAGGACGAGATCTGCATGGAATGGCGGAGCACAGGCCAGTGTTCTCGATACGGACATTCGTTAGCCCTTGGCTCCATATTCAAAATCGTGACCCTCTTTGCTGTATGTGGCGCCCGGCCTTGGCTCATCCGAGTTGAGAACGATGTTGCTTGCGCGGGTCCAAAAGAAATTTCCATAAACCGCCCATCTTCGGTGTATGTTCACTCCCAACTCTCTTCTGCAACTGTCCAGCTTCCTCTTCGTGTTTCTCTTCCAATTCTCTTTGACTCCGTTACTCTCTCTTTCTTTCCCTCCGACTTTTTCTCTTGCCTCGTTTATATTCGTTTTCCTTTGCTTCGTTTCGCCTCTTTTTGCTTCTCGCCAGCAGTTTCTGCCTCTTCGTTTATTTATTTTTATCGTTTTTTACTGTTTTTCCTTCTTCGTTTCTTTCTCTATCACTCCCTCGAAACACCGGGGATCGCCCTTCGAGCTATACACTGCCGTATAGCCATAAGAAGTAAAATAGCATGTGTAAAAGGCGAAAGGAAGATCATCGGCGTCGAGCTCTTGGCATATACATACCAGACACGATCGTCCTCGTTCCTTCTCAGTCCCACGCGTACGTATACATGTAGTTGAGATCCCTAACTGATTTTAGTGGTTTCCCTTTGACTTTTGACGTCTTACAAGGGCCGACAGCCATTCAAATACTTTTGTAACCGCGTGTGCGGTGCCGCTCGCGCCATGCCTCCATAACTAACCTCAGCCAACTCGAGTGCTGCTAGCAGACATTCGAGAACTACACTACGTGTGTTGTGTCCATCGTATAATAGCTGTAACATAACAGCAGTATTAGTAGCAGAACCAAGTGAACGCATGGGAAACAAATACAGGGGGTGGAGTCCGAGGAGAGTCAAGGTTCAGCGGATGATACAAAAGGCCAGTCATTATCCTTGAGACACGACGACATCTTCCTCCCTTCAAAAACTCTACGAATATTGTTTTTATCAATGAAACTTCTATCGGACTATCGATCTCTCGATTCGAAGCCCGTACAGGAGTTACGTGTACGGGTGCCTCGAACATTGCACTTTCGTGTTCATGGAAATCCGACAAATGATTCAATTTCAATTGGAGGTCGCCATGAGCAGACTGGACCAGTTTGAAATATTTTGAGTATGAGATCAACTTCGAATCTATAAGCAGAGATGTAAGTTTTTCCAGCAGAATACCGTGAAAGATTGGAAAGTTTAAAGTGGAGATTTTCCGAATACTCTGCGAGCGAGATCGTCTGCCATAAGGGCCCTGGTGGAGGGCTCGCGAGCCACTGGTTCTCATCGTCTGCGATCACGTCGAACCTCAAGTGCTCTTATCGCTCGATTGGACCGAGGCGAGTCTAGAATCGAGAACAAGTGCTTGCTCGATGTTTCTGATTGCGTTCGACTAACTGTTTAACAGGAAACTCATCGAGATCTCCAGGAACATTAAAAGACAAGTGTACCGGTGAAGAACAGGCTATAGGGAGAGATCTCGCAGCCAGAGTACCACGCCCAGAATATTCTTGAAGAATCTTCGGCTTCCTACGCAGATAGCCGCACGTGAGAGCAGAATTTTGTTTGGCATATGAATTCGATTGAAGAGCATGGTTATCGATTCCAAGAAACCGATAATTCGGTTATAAATCCTGAGAGAATAAGCACTTCGTCTTGTCATCGTTTCACAAACACACGCGTGAGATTATTATCAAACCCGATTGGATATAGTGGTTGGACAAGCGGACAGTTTACCCGTGAAACGTACGACGTGAGATAGCAATCGGATTGAATTGATGCGCAGACTGACAGTGGGACAGATATATACAAATATACAAATAGCCCATCAGCAAAGTGACGTATGCGTGTATCTTTATGTACTCGAGAGAGGGAAAGAGAGAAGATCTGGCCGGGAGAGCTGGAAGGAGTGAGAAAATGGAGGATTTCAATCACGAACGTAGTACAAAGTTGAAAACTTACTGTAGCCACACGCAGACCGATCCACCCACACTCGAATGTCGACACTTACACATAATGGTAAGTATAAAATGGCAGCAGAGAGAGAGAGAGAGAGAGAAGAGTTGAGAGTCGATGGTACAAGAGGCAATCGTCTTGGCATCAAAACCGATTGGCCGCTGACAGGAGCCCTAACGCGCATTATAATTACCGTCATTCACGCGGCAACACGAATACGAATAAGCAAGCAGGTCTCTATAGTCTTGTCAGAGCAGAGCTCGAGAGATACAAGCTTATACATACGTAGAAACGTAGCTACACGTACGTATACACATGTTAACGAGAATCCGTGGTTGAGAGCTGAAAGCCAAGTCCGATATCAAGCCGCACGCGGGTATTTATATTTATGGCAAAGGATCAGGTCGGAGCAGCATCGTTCGAGGCGCTCGTGAGGCCCCCACAAGCCAACACGAGTTATGATATTGTTTCGGTTGCTTCTCGGAATCTACGCGATCGGTGACTCGGATAAAACGATGAGAAGCTGAAGGAAGAAGAAGAAATAGTAGCTGAGGGGCGCGAACGAGAGTGTCGCGCACCGCCAACTTTCCACCACTCGTTGCTCATCCAGCATCCAACGCCAGAGACACCGAGAGACGCATACGCACAAAAACGCGTACACACACGCACATACGTACTCAGATTTTATTTCTTCATTTCGCTTGACTCTCGCACCGTACGTTTACAAACTTCTCTTCCCCCCCCCCCCC